>QRDG01002040.1:0-416113 GCA_012064385.1 Puccinellia tenuiflora
CAAATTAATAACAATGAAAGGATGTTAGCTCGCTTGCATGCTAGGTGGGCTAGAGAGGAAGAAAAAGCTAAAATTGCTGAAATAAATAGTAAAACTGTTAATGTTTATACTATCCAAACTACTAATGATGATCGTCCTAGTCTCTTTAAAGATGATGAAATTGATTTTGATAATTTCAACCTTACTGAAGTCATAAAGTTCCTACAAAAAATTACTAAGTCACCGGATGCTAGTAAGTTAAACATTGCTTAAACTAAACACATTACCGATGCTCTTATCAAAGCTTGGGAAGAAAAGCTCCAACTTGAAACCTCTATTCCTAGAAAATTAGAAGATGGTTGGGAGCCTACTATTAAGATGAAAATAAATGACTTTGATTTCAATGCTTTATGTGATCTTGTTGCAAGTGTTTCTGTTATGCCTAAAACTTTCTATGATATGCTTAATTTGAAACCTTTGGAAGAATGTTAATTTAGTGTGCATCTTGTTGATTCTTCTAAAAAGAAACCTTTGTACTGAGTTGATGATGTCCTTATTTTTGTTAATAACAATTATGTTCCCGTTGATTTTATTGTTATGGACATCGAGTGCAATGCTTCTTGTCCTATTATTTTGGGAAGACCGTTTTTGAGAACCGTTGGTGCTATCATTGATATGAATGAGGGAAACATAAGGTTTCAGTTTCCCCTAAGAAAAGGGATGGAACACTTCCCTATAAAGAGAATGAAGCTACCTTTTGAATCAATCATAAGGTCTAGTTATGCTCTTGATGGTGCTAAGGCCTCCGAAAAAACTTGATATTTGGCATTGCGCCTAGCTAAAATGCGTTAAAGAAAAGCGCTTATTGGGAGAAACCCAATTTTTATTTTTTCTTTATTGAGTCATTGAGTTGTTGCCTCCATAGAAACTTAATTGTATATTTTTATTTTGGTTTTTGTGCCAAGAATTAACCTCTAATGCATTGAAAGTGCGAGGTGGTGTTTTGCTGTCCAGAAATAGATTCTGTGTGCCTGTTACAGAAAATCTTGAAAAATACCAGAACGTGATATTTTTCTGAAATTTTTTGACAGAAAGACTTATACTTTAATCTATCTTTCATTAGTTTTAAGTTTTCTGATTTGAGCTATTGAAGTGCCTATTAAAATTTGATCTTTATAGACTATTCTTGTTCGAAAGATTTTGCCTTTATTTGTATTCGCCTCTTTTACAAGTGTTATTCGGGGTACTTTTTGGAAGGAGTGTCACAATAAGGCTTAGTAAACAGTATCTAATATTAAATCAAGTTTGTTCAATGTGTCTTGGTGGAATCCAAGTGGATTTTATTTTATGAGTACTAACCCTCTAATCAGTTTATGAGAAGTTTTGTGTGAAGTGAGTTTTTATGTTCGACGAGAGAGGATGATCAAAGAAGTGAAGGATGGACAAAAGCACAAGCTTGGGGATTCCCCAATGGCATCCCCCAGACATTCAAGAAGACTCAAGCGTCTAAGCTTGGGGATGCCTAGGGCATCCCCTCTTCTTCATCGACAACCATCTGGTCGTCTCCGTTAAAACTATGTTTTTATCACTTTACATATTATGTGCTATTCTTGGAGCGTCATTTGTTTTGTTTGTTTGCTGGTACGTAACATGTTGGATCCTAGCTATCTTGTGTGGGAGAGAGACAAGCTCCGCTTTTTCATTAGAATACTCATGTGCTTCCTTTATATCTTGTATAGTAATCTCTCACTTTTAGCTTTTATATTTTTTAGAGCTGCTAGTTGTTTTTGTTAAACTCCCTTGAGCTTCACTTATATTTGTTGGAGAGTTGTTTTGGTTGCTTGGTATGTGTTAGAACAATAAAATTCTATGCATGTGGTAGTGGTATGAAATAGAAAAAAAACCTGCATTGTCTTGTAGATCGCTATGTGAAAATTTGATGCTTATCAATTTTTTTGAGGTATTAATTAAAATAATAGTTAAAATGTGTTAGTTAACATTGTTAGAGCTGATTAGTGAAGACGTGTTAGTAGAGTGTGGAGCCATACCTTTCTGAAATAAAAACAACCTATTTGTATCATGAATTTTGCTTAGTTGAAAAGTAATTCCTAGTGTTTAGTTACTACATAGGTCGGGGAAGCCAACGGGGCAATTGTGTCGCCGCCACGATCCCTCTTGGGTGTTTTAATCACTTGTGGAACATTGAACCTGCTAGTTGTTTGCAATATATGAAATGCATTGTTGAGTTTTGGTTTTTCGGCACTTCCACCTCCATATTTTGCTAGCCTCTTCGGTGATGTGCATTGCCCTCTCTCACATCGAGATTGGCGCATACTTGCTAGTACATCCAACTCTGTGGGAGGACTTCCTCTTGTTCTCCTACACATAAGCCAATTATCTTCCTTAAAACAGCCACCATACCTACCTAACACGGCATTTCCATAGCCGTTCCGAGATACACTGCCATGCAACATCCATCATTACATTACATTGACTTGGTGTCATTTTTTATTGTCATATGGTTTTGCTTGACATTGAGTTAGTGTGATGTGTGGCTTGCCACATGTTCTACATTTTTCCACACTACGCTCGATCATGCATGCTTCAATTTTATACATCATGTATTAGTTTTATGAGTTATGAGTACCAAAACGTGCGATGATTCATTTGTAATATAGAGTGTTGCTCCTACATGTGAGGATAAAAAAAGAGCCCAAAAGAGGCCAAATGAGAGAACATTTAAAAGAGACATGGAGGCCACCCAAAAAGAAAAAAATAGAAAAAAAGAGAGAGGGAGTAGCACTACTATCCTTTTATTCCACGCTTGTGCTATGTTAGCACCTACACTTCAGTTTTAGGTAGTTCTCATGTTTTAGTAGTACAACTATGTGGGGATCTTCACGTTATAGAACTTGGCTTGTATATTCCAAGGATGAGACTTCTCACGTGAGCTCTAGGTATTCATGAGCAAGCAAGTTGGATGCACCCCCACTAGTTCCATTGGAGAGCTTTCATACACTTATAGCTCTATGTGCATCCATTGCATGGCAATCACTACTCCTCATGCAGTGTCAACTACAAGACTTCCTCTTGTCTTGTGGTTACACTCTCAACAGTTTGAGCCTTTCTTTTTTACCTTCCAAACCCCCATCATTATTCTCTTTGCCACAACCTTTTGATGCCAAAACCACTTTTTAGTTGCACTAGTTGAGCAGACTTCGAAACAGTTGATGTGGGAAGGAAGTGAATTAGATCACTTGACTGGATATTGACTATTTCATGAATAACTACTTGATGCTTTGTGCAATGATTGATGCTTTACATTGGAGACATAATTTACAATTCTACTTTCTAAACCTTATGTATGGTTCCATGTCTCCAACAAACTTATTCATGAAAGATTTTCTAGCATTGTTAGCTAGTATGTGTTAATCATTGTTTGCTTAATGTCAACTATAGACCATTGTTTTGGATCACTTTATTCACATCATGTGCTGTACATTACTATCTTGATCAAGATTTTGTTGGTTGCATGTCTCATAAAAAATTATTCTTTTTTATCACTTACCTACTCGAGGATGAGTAGGAGTTAAGTTTGGGGATGCTGATACGTGTCAAACGTATCTATAATTTTTTATTGGTACATGCTTATTTATTATCATTGTCACACGTTTTTGTTATCTTATTGTATCATTTTTAGGCATTTTATTGGACTAACCTATTGACAAGATGCCAGTGACACTTCCCTATTTTTGTTGTTTTCTATTTTAGAAAATCCACTTCTGGAAATATTCTCGGAACTGGACGAAAAATTACGGGAATTATTTTTACGCCAAGATGAAGGAGTCTGGAGGGCAGCCGGAGGGGCCACCCAGGGGCCAGGGGTGATACCCAGGCGCGAACCCACCAGGACCCGAGGATGGGACCCGCCCCTGGGCTTGGTGCACCCCCTTGGCCCCCTCTGACGCCTATAAGATAATATTTACCCTAAAAACGTCGAGGCGGTGATTATTTTCCACGAACTCCACCCGAAGCCGCCGCCACCTCAAAACCTAATTAGGGGAGATTCTGAAGTCAATCCCGGCACCCTGCCGAAGGGGAGATCGATCCTAGAGGTCTCTACATCGCCATGCCTTCCGCCGGGATGATGCGTCAGTACTTCCACCTTGGACTATGGGTCCATGGCAGTAGCTAGTTGGTTGTCTCTCTCCCTTATGCCTTTATGTTTATGATCTTGTGAGCTGCCTAACATGATCAATAAAGACTAGTGTAATGCTATATGATGTGTTTGCTGGGATCCGATGGATTATGTAGTTATGGTCAGTTTGTGCATGGTTCTTATATGTTGATTTATGTTCTTGCATGTTCTGCGATGTGCGTAGTTACTTTGGCCAAGTGATTGCTTGTATCTCCAAGAGAGAGTATTTATGCTAGATAGTAGGTTCATGCTCCCTCTTGTGACTGGGCACAAGTAACAGAAACGTCTAAGGACGAGGGTGTGTTGTTTCTACTAAGGGGAAAACAACGGTGTTTATGTCTACATGATTATAAATATTGCTTACATCATGCGCTTCACTTAGTGCAATTGTGTGTTGCTTGCAACTTAATACCGTTCGGTGACAGGCTGGATAGTGATCCCGCAGTTGACTTTTTAGACAAAGATGTAGTTGGATTCAATGGTCTTTGTTATTTGTCGTGATGCCTACATGAATATTACCATGAACTCATTGATTTGGCTAGATTAAGTTTGTCTCATAATCTTATCAATTGCCTAGCTATAATTTGTTTAGCCATCATATGTGTATTTTATTTATTAGAGAGACACCACTACTGAACCCATGGCCCGCGGTCCATATTTTTCCATTGATTAAAACACTGTTTACTTGCTTCTCACAATTTCTTGCTCGCTGGTCCGTTTCCATATTTTCATCCACTACACTATACATTTAACTGTTTTGTTTTCAGCAGACCGGGAAGATTGACAACCTTCCTGCCGTTGGGGGCAAAGTAATAGTTTGAGTGTGTGCAGGTACACGCTTGTTGATGGTTAAGAGCAGAGATCGTCGACGTGCACCTCATTGTTGATTTCAAAGTCCTGCTGGTTCGATTAAACCTTGGTTCTTTACTGAGGGAAAACTGTTACTTTCTACATCCACGCCTTAGCTTGGGGCACCACCCAACGCTATTATCATCAATCATCATATACTCATCCGACTGATAAATCCAATGTGTCTTGTTTATGTCTATTTCAATGTGCCTGACTGGATCACAGACAGATATCCCCCTGGAACTACCTAGTAGCATCCTACCATTGCGGCATGCTATAGGACATATACTCGTTGTGTAGTTATCTTCATACCCGAGACTGCCAACTATGCCAAGATGGTTGGGTCAAGATCAAGTTCTTTGATCATTCATTTGTCCTCGGTGCTGTTGGTGAAGAATCCTAGCAACAGGGTTCCTTCGTTGTGTGACAGGGTTAGCTTTTTGAAAGCGTTGCTTCTCATATATATCCTCCAGTTTTTACATGCGGCTTATACCGTCAATATGCAGCTTGGGTTCAGAGGAAGCCTGACAAGAATCTGAGTGGCTACATCCTCTGGTAGTTCGTTGATGCGTCCACTGAAGCTGGTAGGATTACATAAATAGCTAAATGCATTATCAAAATTATGAAACAGCAATGCGTCGCTAAAATTATTTAAACAACACAAGGGATCATCAAAACTGAACAAAGCATCACCAACATCACTTACACAACACAAAATGTGTCACCAAAAATACCTAAACAAGAAAATTCATCATCTAAACAGGACAAATGCATCCGCAAAATTACCTAAAATGAGGTGTGCATCATCAAAATTACATAAACAGTACATGCACCATCTAAATTACAAAAAAAGAAAGAGGCACCATCATCATCAAGGATTAGTTCTAAGTTAACAGTTTAATAACACATGGACAATACACATTTCCCATAATTGACAACCCGCTATTCGAAAAATCCGAGCAAGAACACGAGTTTGGGCAATGAAGGAGTGATTTTTCGGGAGAGAGATAGAGGATGGGGGCTGACAGACCTTGGGGCCCCCTATAGGCCATGGGTGACCTAGGGCCGCGGCCAGGGCACCACCCGTGGGTGGGAGTCGCCCCTGCCCCTGGTGGGTCCCTTGGCCAGCCCCATGGCTACCTGCGGCTCTTTTTACCTGTAAAAATCTCTGGAATTTTTCGACAATTTTTATTTTGGGGCACTTTAGGAATTTTAAATAAATGAATAAGATGCAGAAATGATTTTTAAATGAGACGAACTGAACATAAAATTAAATTACAGAGAAGTAAAGTTTAAGATACAAAATCTAAATAAATGGATATCAAAGTTTTTATACATGTAAATTTAATTTGTTGACAAGGTTGATCAAGTCTTGCTATCAAACCAAATTTATATGACATAAAAAAATTTAAATTCCATTATACAACTATGTTAGCTCATACTTGATAGGCATTGTCCCAATCATGAGAATTTCATACTTTCTATGACGCATGAGTATGGGATAATCAATATCTCTAATCTGATTGTCTCAATATTTTCAAAGTTTAGACCATATTTATTATCACTCTTGTTAGGAAAATAAAATGTATGCTCTTTATCATTGACGTGAAAGGTGACCTTCCCTTTATTACAATCAATAACAGCCCCTGCAGTATTAAGAAAAGGTCTTCCAAGAATAATATACATATTCTCATCTTTACGCATTTCCAACACAACAAAGTCAGTTAAGATTAAGCAATTAGCAACTTGGACAGGAACATCTTCACAAATACTAATACGAATAGCAATAGATTTATCAGCCATTTGTAGAGAGATATCAATAGGTATTAGCTTGTCTAAATGAAGTCTCTTATAAAGAGAGAAAGACATAACACTTACTCCTGCACAAAGATCACATAAAGTAGTTCTCACATAATTATTCTTAATGGAGCAAGGAATAGTGGGTATACCTGGATCACCAAGCTTCTTAGGAATTTTACCATTAAAAGAGTAACTTGCAAGCATAGTGGAGATCTCCTCATTATGAATTTTTCTCTTGTTAGTAACAATATCCTTCATGTACTTTGAATAAGGAGGCAATTTAATATCATCAGTTAAAGGAATTTGCAAAAAGCACTCACAAAATTTATTATAGTGCTCCTCCTCTTTAGTATTGTGAGACTTAGAAGGAAAATGCATGGGCTTTTCCACCCACGGTTCTCTTTCTTTACCATGCTTTCTAGCGACAACCGGTTTAGGTTCCTTTTCACTTTCTTCATTTTTATCATTGACATTATCAAGTTCATTTCCACTTTCAGTTTTAGCATCAGAGATAGAAATATTATTAGGATTTTCCATAACAGGCTCTTTATCAATATCTAACTCATAAGGTTCTCCTACTTCTTTATGTTTCTTCTGTTTCTTTTTCGTTTTAGGAGAACTAGCAACATTATTTTCAGCTAATCGAGAGTCTTGTTCGATTCTTTTAGGATGTCCTTCAGGGTATAAAGGATCTTGAGTGAAGGCACCACCCCTAGTTTTAACACTTAAAGTTCGCCTATTAACTTGTGCAGACACATCAGCAAGCAAGTCTATTTGCACTTACTAATTTCTTCAAGTTTAGTTTGAACCATTTGGAAATGCTTAACAAACCCTCTAACGTCATTAGCAGTTTTCTCCAAAACACTATGCAAGATTTTAATGACACAAGAATTATCATTCAATTGAGTTGAACTTGCATATTGAAATTATTTTGCATAGCAATGAAATTCTCAAATTCATCTAAGCATCGATCAGGAGACTTACTATAAGGAATATCACAAGCATTAAAACCATGAAGAGAGTTTACCTTTACCATACGAAGGTGAGTGGTAGGCTCACATAAATTTTCAATAGGACATAGCTTCTTAACATCTTCAGCTTTAATACCTTTCTCTTTAATTGATCTCTTAGCTTCTTGCATATCTTTAGGATTTAAGAAAAGAATTCCTCTCTTGTTGGGTGTTGGAAGAGGTTCAGGAATGGTCCAATCATCGTGGTTCTGGGCTATTTTAGCCATTAATTCCTCAGCTTCATCTTTAGTTCTTTTCCTGAAAATACAACCAGCACAACTATCCAAGTATGTTCTAGATTCAACAGTTAGTCCATTATAAAATATATTAATGAGCTCATTCTTTGGTATCTTGTGCCCAGGCCGAGCCCTAAGAAATGAGCAATACCTCCCCCAAGCTTTGGGGATAAGCTCATCCTCCAGCTGTTTAAAATTATAGATTCTCTGTAAAGCTGCATGTTGCATATGAGCAGGAAAATATTTCGCAAAGAAAACATCAACCAACTCGTGAGGGCTCTTGATAGATCCATAAGATAAACTGTTAAACCGCACTTTAGCATCATCTTTTAATGAGAAGGGAAACAACTTCACCACATAGTAACATTGTATTTTCTTCTCATTAGAAAACAAAGCACTAATAGCAGCAAGCTTGTTCATGTGTTCAATAGCATCATCATTTTCAGTACCACAAAAAGGTTCATTTTTAACCATAGATATTAGTGAGAGATCAACAGAAAAATCATAATCAACATCCTTAATGCTTGTAGGAGAAGTAGAAAATTCAGGATTAGGAACAAACTGGTTTTTCATAGCATGTTTTTCAAGTACCTTTTTCATAGCATCGGGATCTTTAGAAGTATCACAGTCCATATATTGTCTAAAATTCATCATCAACCTCAATATAAGTATCATCAGGATAACTACTTTCATAGTTTCCTAACTCAGGAGAACCAGTAGGAGTAACAAGATTTTCATTAGAAATTTCAGCACATTCATTTTTTTTAGTTTTAGCAATTTTAGACTCAAGGAAAGGACCTGGAAAACCAGTTTCATCAAGCACAGTTGTCGTGGTGGCATCAACGACATATCCATCAACGATGGAAAACAAGTGTGGGGCAAGGCGACAATGGCGTTCCGGCGGGATTGGGCACAAGCACGGCAAGAACACGCGATGTACCCAGGTTCAGGGCCCTCTAGTGGAGGTAACACCCCTACATCCTGCATGTCTGATGTATATCATGGCATAGATCTCGGGCTACATGGTTGCTCCTTGAGCTGTGTTCATCACTCCCTAGCTAGAGGAGGAAGAAGGGGTAGGTGGGGATGAGAAGAGCTTCCACCTCCCAAAATATCTATCTAGGGTTTCCTTTCCAAGTTGCCTCTCAAGGGCTCCCTGGTGCACCTTATAAAGGGGATGCCCAGGGGACAAAGGGGTGGCCCATGGGGCCCAGCTAGTACTACTCAGGGCAGCCTGCAGCCGGACGGGGCAGCCTGAAGCCGGACGGGGTAGCCTGCAGCCTGCAGCCGGACGGGGCAGCCTGCAGCCTGCAGCCGGACGGGGCAGCCTGCAGCCTGCAGCCGGACTGGCAGCCTGCAGCCTGCAGCCTGCTCGATCTTTGTGGTTTGCTTCTCTTGTTCTTTTGTTGAGTCGTGGACTTTGGTATACCCGGGGGTCATTCCCCCGACACTAGCCCCCGAGATCGTGGAGCCTTGCTAGCTTGCTGGGAAGGCTTCACGATCTTCCCCTTGTCTTGATTGTCGTGGTCGAAATGCAGAAGTCGGAGCTGGAGTCGGCTGAAGTTGAAGCCTGCAGCCGGATGAAGCCTGCAGCCGGACGAACTTGAAGCCGGACGAAGTCTGCAGCCGGACGAACTTGAAGCCGGATGAAGTCTACAGCCGGAGGAACTTGAAGCCAAATGAAGTCTGCAGCCGGACGAAGTCTGTAGCCGGACGAACTTGAAGCCGGATGAAGTCTGCAGCCGGACGAACTTGAAGCCGGATGAAGTCTGCAGCCGGACGAACTTGAAGCCCAATGAAAAGCCTTGAACTTGAAGCTGGATGAACTTGAAGCCAGACGAATTTGAAGCCGGATGAATTTGAAGCCTAATGGCATTGTAGACGACTGCAGAATTTGGAGTTGAATTTGGGCTCTTGGCCGGGGTGATAGAGTCCTCCGGGTCGGCGTATGCGCAGGACCCGGGAATGAGATTGCCGGCTAACGACGTGGCAGCCCCCGGGCTCTTGGCCGGGGTGATAGAGTCCTCCGGGTCGGCGTATGCGTAGGACCCGGGAATGAGATTGCCGGCTGACGGCGTGGCAGCCCCCGGGCTCTTGGCCGGGGTGATAGAGTCCTCCGGGTCGGCGTATGCGCAGGACCCGGGAATGAGATTGCCGGCTGACGGCGTGGCAGCCCCTGGGCTCTTGGCCGGGGTGATAGAGTCCTCCGGGTCGGCGTATGCGCAGGACCCAGGAATGAGATTGCCGGCTGACGGCAGCCCCCGGGCTCTTGGCTGGGGTGATAGAGTCCTCCGGGTCGGCGTATGCGGAGGACCCGGAAATGAGATTGCCGGCTGACGGCGTGGCAGCCGCCGGGCTCTTGGCCGGGGTGATAGAGTCCTCCGGGTCGGCGTATGCGCAGGACCCGGGAATGAGATTGCCGGCTGACGGCGTGGCAGCCCCCGGGCTCTTGGCCGGGGTGATAGAGTCCTCCGGGTCGGCGTATGCGCAGGACCCGGGAATGAGATTCGACGTCTTGATGACGCGCAGCCCCCGAGTCTGCGACTCGGGGTGTTGTAGATGTGCGTCCGGGTCTGCGGAGCCGGCTTGGCAGCTGCGCAGCCTCCGGAAATAATCTCGCCGGCTTGGCGGCTGCTTACCTCTGGGTCTCTTGGACCGGAGGTCTTCGTGTCTTCTGCCGGCTGGCGGCTGTTTGAGCTTCACGAGCTCTAAGGCGGAAGTGGTGGCGATGACGATGCCGAACCCCCGAGCTTCGCGGTGTAGGCGATGACGGTGACGTGCTCCCGAGGTTCGCGACGAGGGCGATGATGATGTCGAGTCCCCGAAAACCCAGTTGCGGATGGAGCCGGTCGAAGGGATAGCCAGCTGGAGGAGCCGGTCGACTTGGGGATTCACTAGCCCCCAAAGCTGTCGAGGTCCTGCAGCGCCAACGGGAGGGCCTTGGCAGGTTCATGCAAAGATGGTCACACAAGAAACGAAGTCAGTCAATAGATCTCAATGTACAAAATCTGCGATTTCTATTGTTTTTTGTAGGCATAGAAGAATTATTGCAGTCCGGAATCCGAATTGCCAGGGACAGACGGATTGGCAGCCAAATGTAGCCGAGCTGGGTCTGCTGCAGCCGGCTGGTTCCTCTTTTTTATTTATTTTAGCAACCGGCCCGGCCGGCAGGCTCTCTCTTTTTTTTTTAGCCGGCCCGGCCGGCTCCCCTTTTTCTTCTCCTCTTGCCTGGGCAACCGGCTCGGCCGGGAAGCGGCCCGAGCGGCGAGGGCGGAGCCGGATGCGGCAGGCGGCCTAGGCTGGCCGGGAGCTGGAGCTGGCGATGGGGCGGAGCCGGAGGCGTCCGGTGCCAGGGCAGAGCTGCTAGAGGCGAGGTGAAGGAGGCGGCTGGCACGGGAGACGGAGCAACCGGCGAGGCGCGACGAAACAGCGGAGGCGGCCGGGCGCAGGGACCGCGGAGGCCGGCGAAGGCGAGAAGAGGCTTAGTGGTCGGCTTGGGCTAGCCGACGCGCTAGCACGGCCGCGCGGGGACCCAGCGGGGGACGCCGGGGTGGGATGGAGCCGGTCGTGGAGCAAGGCGAAGACGCGGACGCGTGGAGCCGGAGCAGCGCAGTCGGCCATGGCCACAGCGGAGGCGGCTAGGCATGGGTCGGCCGGAGCCAGAGCCGGCGGCGGGGACGGCCTGCGGAGGGCAGGGCGGAGCCTGCACGAAGCGGAGGAGACGGCGCGAGGCGCAGCCGGCCTAGGCGGAGGTGTGCAGGTGGAGGCCAGCGATGGCGAGCTCGAGGCGGCCAGCTGCTGGGCGCGGAGGAGGTCGAGGTCCGAGCGGGTGGAGGAGCTCGAGGGGTCACGGTCGGAGTGTCCGGGCGGGGCGACACAGACGGGCGCATCCGGAGGTGGAGGTGTTGGAGCAGAGGCGGGCGTGGGAGCCGGCCAGGACAAGGGTCGACGGGGCGGTCCGTGGGCGGACGCGGCTGGCAGAGGTGAGCGCGGGAGCCGGACGGACGGGGCGGAACGGGCGCGCGATGGTGCGCGGACGGGGGAGTGGACTGCCGCGCGTGGAGGAGCGGAGCGGAGCCTCGGATTTACAGCAGGCCGGTGGAGACACGCATCCGAGGGGCTCGCGTACGCACGAGCGCAGCGCCGGCCGCGTTGGCGCAGGCGGCAGCGGAGGCCGGACGGAGGTGCGTGTGCGGACGCAGGTGCCGCCGCACAGCTGGGTGCGGAGGTCGATGAGGCGAGGCGCGGCCGCGAGCACGCAGGCGGACAGAGCAACGCAGCGCTCGTGCAGACGCGGGCTCACGCAGGCGGAAGGCGTGCGCGGTTGCAGAGGAGTCCTTGCGTAGGCTGGAGGCGGATGAGCGTGGGCGAGGTCGGCGGAGCGCTGGAGGCGGAGAAGCCGGAGCAGGCGGACGCGCGGGCGCGGCTGTGCAGCATCGGAGGCTGGGTATGTATGTGAGGACCAGGCGCTTTGGATCTCGGGCAGCAGGTCGCGGACGACGGACTCGCGTGGGGAAGCCGATCTTGACGCGGAAGAACTTGTCGACGCGGGGACGCTTGCGCGGAGAAGCGCAGGTGTAGGAGCGCGGGCTCGAGGCTGGAGCGGAGGAACACGTGCGGACACGAGCGTCAAGGAGGAGCGCAGGTGCAGGTGGAGACGCTTGGGGAAGACGAGCTCGCACGGGGGAGCTTGACGGCGCGGAGACACGGAGGAGATCTAAGGTCGACGTGGACGTGCCGTAGTTGAGGGAGACGAAGACTTGACGATGGGGGGACGATCTCGACTCCTTTGCTCCTGATTCTTCCACGATCTTGACGCGGATGAAGCTTGTGGCGACAGAGACGACGATGAAGATCGGTCCCGCCGAGAACGGGATCCGCTCGCCGCTAGCCCCACGGTGGGCGCCAAATGTCGTGGTGGCATCAACAACATATCCATCAATGATGGAAAACAAGTGTGGGGCAAGGCGGCGATGGCGTTCCGGTGGGATTGGGCACAAGCACGGCAAGAACACGTGATGTACCCAGGTTCAGGGCCCTCTGGTGGAGGTAACACCCCTACGTCCTGCATGTCTGATGTATATCATGGCATAGATCTCGGGCTACATGGTTGCTCCTTGAGCTGTGTTCATCACTCCCTAGCTAGAGGAGGAAGAAGGGGTAGGTGGGGATGAGAAGAGCTTCCACCTCCCAAAATATCTATCTAGGGTTTCCTTTCCAAATTGCCTCTCAAGGGCTCCCTGGTGCACCTTATAAAGGGGATGCCCAGGGGACAAAGGAGTGGCCCATGGGGCCCAGCTAGTACTAGTCAGGGCAGCCTACAGCCTGCAGCCGGACGGGGCAGCCTGCAGCCGGACGGGCAGCCTGCAGCCGGACTGGCAGCCAGCAGCCTGCTCGATCTTCGTGGTTTGCTTCTCTTGTTCTTTTGTTGAGTCGTGGACTTTGGTATACCCGGGGGTCATTCCCCCGACAACAGTCGCAGCATCATCAAAACATCAGACACAGTATCAGAAACAACAGAAATAACATGTGAAGAGTGGTGGTGTGACGGTGGTGTAACAAGCTGACTTAAAACAGAAGGTGAATCAAGAGTAACCTTAGTGCAGAAATCCGTACCTCGCCTCATCCTAGAGGGAATGATGGTGGATCATAAATTGCAGCTGACACAATAACTCACCGGTGAACTTATAAATAAAGCTATGCTCCCCGGCAACGACGCCAGAATATAGTCTTGATGACCCACAAGTGTAGCGGATCACAACAGTTTTCGCGGGTAGTATAACACTAATTTATTGATTCGACACAAGGAGAGACAAAGAATATTTATAAGCCTTAACAGTTGAGTTCTCAATTCAAACATACCCGAAAAGAAACTTGCTTGACACAATTTACCAGTAGTAATGGTGATATGATGGCAGCAGTGGTGAAATAGTAACAACAGTAGTAAAATAACAGTAGCAATAGTGACAACGAGAGTAGCAGTTGTAAACAGCAGGATTAAAATACCGTAGGCAGAGGGACGGATGAAAGGGCGTTGCATAGATAAAATAGATCAATCATAACACAGGGCATAATGCGAACAGATAATAATAAAGTATCTAAGTATCAATCAATCATAGGCCTGTATTCCTAATTTAGCCATACGTGCTTGCAGTAAGAACTTGCACATCATCTATTGTCCAGCCATCTCGTTTCAGCGGGGCTGATCATGGAACTAATGGCAATTAAGATGCTCCTTTTAATAGAGCACCGAAGCAAAGCATTAATACACGGTGAATACATGTAATCCTCAAGTTACTGTCCTTTCCCTTTGATATCCCAATCTATCACTTTGGGGTCTCCGGTTCCGAACAACAACATGTGCATATAGTTGTGTTCATTGTTTGTCACTTAGGACCCAAGTGCCATGATTTCAGATCTGAACATGTTATATTTTTCTGAATATAATTGATGTTTAGATAGGATCCAAAACATCAATTATATTCAGATAAAGATAACATGTTCAGATCTGAAATCATGGCACTCGGGCCCTAAGTGACAAACAATGAACACAACTAGTTGCAACAACGATGATTAACACAAATAGAGGATACTTGGCATCATGCCCTAACAATCTGACACACTATTACATGATCAATCTCATCCAATCCCTGCCACCCCGTTGCCTACAACAGGGAATTACTCACAAATGGTTGGGAGAATCATGGATGGTTGATAGAGAGGTGTTGGCGGTGATGATTGCTACGATCTCCACTCCGGCAGGGTGCCGGAACAGCGATTCTGGTCCCCGAAATTGGGTTTGGAGGCGGCGGCAGAGCTCCGAAGAATTTCTGGAAAAATCGTCCCAGGAGGTTCGACGTTTTACGTCTGGAGGAACTTATATCCGAAGGAGCGCCGGGAGGTGAGTTCCAAGGGCTAGAGGCGGCAAGTGGTTGTGGCCCATGGGCCACCCACGGCTGGGGCCCGCCCCAGCTTCTGGGCTGGCCTCTCCGCGAGCCCTCCTGGCTCCGTGGCTATTTTCTTCTGAAACTTCGTTTTCTATTTTTTCTAGAATTTTCCGCAAAACTTTATTTCTGCACAAAAATAAGACACTAAATGCAATTCTGCTGAAAACAGCGTCAATTGTGTTAGTTCCAATCAAATCATGCAAATTATAGGCAAAACAATAGAAACAGTATTTGGAACATTAGATATGTTTGCAACGTATCACCCATCTTGATAGTATGGTCATCTTTCTATAACCTAGTCTCTCAACGATATCATGAAACTGGTAAAATAGGAAACCTATCAAGATTATATCTTTACCTTGCGCATAATCCAATCGAGGTCGATGATGACGATCTTGACCTTTTCGAGTTGGACCACCTTTCTTAATTGCGCTCCGCTCGATGAAGACTCGCATATTGCTCCCCCATACTACAATATGGAAGAGACACTCTTCGACATATCTTCACTTGGCCATTATCTCCAAATGGGTGGAAAACTTCAAACACGTGATATCTTCATGATGATCATCTTAAACTTGCACCTCGCAACCTTGAATCTTTTCTTCACTTTCACAATGATGATGTCTTGAAGGAGGAACATTAATGCTCAGGTAATTATCTTTCTCCAAGACATCTTGCTATATGCTC
Organism: Puccinellia tenuiflora; assembly: GCA_012064385.1. Lineage (NCBI taxonomy): Eukaryota > Viridiplantae > Streptophyta > Magnoliopsida > Poales > Poaceae > Puccinellia > Puccinellia tenuiflora. The sequence goes on from QRDG01002040.1 coordinate 15,707, forward strand.
AAAGTGGCACCATGGTCATCACATAACTTGTGCCTTCAACCTTGAAACCAACATATGGTATTCAAGCATTGAATATGGACACATCCTACAAGTATAGCTCAATACAAACAATGGTCCATAGATATTGTCATTAGTTACCAAAATCACACATGGGGGCAACCAGCGTGCGGCTAAAAAAGGAGTCATAGCACCCGACATTTCTTTTAGTGTTGACGCAAGGGGAAATCCTCGTCTCGACCAGGCATCGCTCGTAACGGATAAGATTCTTAGCCCGAGCGTCCGCTCTAAGCGCCCCCATTGTACGTGGCTAAGGTATCTCCAACGGGACGCCCCAAATGGACGTGAAAGCCGTTCGGTTTTTATTTGTTTGGGTCGCCAAGCGGACACGAAATGTCCGCCCTTGTCCGCCGGCTTGACAATGCACCTACGGTGCTTTTCCATTTCAGGTTTTTCCTTCCAAATCTTTATAAAAAACAACAATTTTTCATTCAAATTTACAGTACATTTTACATAATGAAACGAAATTAGAACTAAATCTAAATCAAATGTACTAATCGAGCTACTTGTCACACATGGCTGGGGAATTTGAGGAACCGACCATATGTCGATGACGGAAGTCCGGCCGTCCGGGACTTGGCCGGCAAGCTTCAGACGGTAGTCGAGGAGACGGAGGCAGTGGCGTGAGTGACGAGCTAGCCTCGCCTCGGCACTGCTTTATTGCGGCGCGGCGACACCGATCTGCCCGGGCAGCGGACTGCTCGGTGCGGCTAGAGATGGTGGACAAGTGGAGTAGAGTGGGGCTACGGTTTCCTGCAGCGGACAGGGCACGTACACCACGCAGACACAAGTGGGACATACGGACTGTCCGTGCAGATGCAAACCAAGATCAAATTTGGAACAAAAATGGATCAAACCGGATAGAAAAACGGATATTCGTACGTTTACGTTTACGTCGTTGTGTTGGGCCGTGATTTCTGGCCGTGTGAACAAAGACTGAAGCGGTCGGACGAAATGCGTCTTCCCGTTAGAGTTGTGTAAGTTGGTGAGTTTTACTGTTACTTAATACCCGCCTCCTCCACCGAACCAAACCCACTCTGTTGGATCTCTCCTGTATGGCTGGCGCAAGATCAGCGGCAACCAGACTCGCACGCTCGTCGCTACTGCAACGGTCTCGCCCTACCGTAGCGCCGCCGAGCCACCGTCCCAACCTCCCTTGCTCCCCGCGAGGTATCATCCTCCTCTCCGCCTCTTCTGTATACTGGATCTTTCTTAGGATTGGCCTCTTCTGTTCCCCAGTCGTGTGGCCTACCAGCTTGGGTGCCTCCTAATTTCGTCGGGTCGTTTTGAGGCGTATTGCGGTTAATTGGTTCTGAGAAGATGAAACTGTTAATCAATTTTACTGTAACTTACTGCCTATCTCCACTTGAAAATTTCGGGGGTTGCAATTCCATGTGACATAGCTGAAGTTCTGTATAATTCTGGAGGTAGCCGAAGGAGCTCAGCTGCTAAAACAGATCAGATCTTCGAACAAATAATTTAGTCTTAGAGAAAATTTCCCCTCTTATGACCCTGTCACATTTTACCCCCTGTGACCTTGTGATAGTTTTTACCCTACTTTATTATTTCCCCCAAATGGACAAGGTGAACCTATTTGTTAGGATGACAAGGCAGCTTACTAGGCGGATAACTCAGAGCCGCATTCGCTAGGGTGTATCCAACGCGTTCCATGAACAGTGTGGCATTTAGCTGCACTTGTTCGGCAAGTTGACACAGTTCATAGAATTTGACTGTACTTTATGAAATTTGATGGAATTTGACATCAACAGGTATTATATTCCACTAACGAGTATGCGGTGAGTTGTTTGTTCTTGCCTTGTAAACAAGTGGATGGAGAAAATAATAAAGTAGGGTAAAAGCTCTCACAGTGTCACAACTACGAGGTAAAATGTCATGAGAATTTTTAAATAGGGTAAAAACTTCCACAAGGTCACAACCTGAACTAGGGGTTAAAAGTGGAATCTACTTTTATTCTTATCAAATAGCTTAACTGGAATAGGAAAGACAATATTTTGGACAAAGTTTGATTTCTTACAAGCATTTAATATTTTCATTAAATATGCCAATTTTCAAAATAATTTGTGAGAGGGTTCCAAATTTTACCTTAGACTGGTGCTGCAGCCTTGCAGGTACTCGTTTGACTCGCGTATTCTGGGCTCTAATAAACCAAATACTTGAAAGATACTCTATCTAAACTGAGAATCATTTTCATTTCTCTTATGAAACATTTCTGAATTTGTAACCATTAAAATATATAAAGACAATTAGCAATGATATTTTTTAGTTCAGAAATATATTGAAGATAGAAAGATCAAATCATGCAAAAACGTTAATGGTTCCAATTGATTCCTAAAATTTTGTTTCCTTCAAAGTGCTCTATATACAATTCAATTACTAAAGTTTGTATGTTCAGACTCTGCTTTCGGAACTAGTTGGTGCAGACTCATTTGTGTTTTCCTGCTCGTAACTAACACTAGCCATGCTGCCATTGATGAAAATGAGTTTTGAATCTAGAATTAGCAAGTCAAGGTATTAGAATCTTGGCAAAGTGACGTGCCAGAAGCATTCCATCGTGTCTCCTTTGTCCATCGTCAGCCATCTCTTCAATTTCTAAATATCGCTTGCCTTTCTTCTCTTTACGTACTTCCTTGCTGACCTAATTTTGTTATAGCATTCATGACTTCACACTCAATGAATACAACAAGGCAGCGGAAATCTCGACCTATTGTACTAAAGGTGGCTGGAGACCGCCCACCTTTTTTTTTCTTCATTTTTTCGGGTTTACGAGACCGCCAACCTGAAAGCATGTTGTCTATTATAATTACTATGTACTAATGTCTACATGTTAAGTAATTTTAGGAGATTTACTATTTAAATTAGTCAATACTGTTGGAGTACAGTTGGTATATTGATGAGTAGACATTATTTCCTTTAGAAAATATTTCTTATCCTAGATTTACAGTTCAGTAGATAGGTGATACTCCCTCCGTCACTATGTCACAAATAAGTGACGTTTTGGACATGCCTCCAGTCAAACTTTTAAAACTTTAACTATGCATGTCATTTTAATCATTCAGTTTGGAAATTTAAAAATCATGTGTATAGTATAGAAGAATCTTATAACTTTTTGTGTTCATGCATATATTACATCTTGAAGACCGTGTCAATGTTCAAAATGTCATTATTTGTGATATGGAGGGAGTATATATTTGTTTTATCTTACAATTTCCCTAAGCAATATTCAGCATCTGATACCACATATTTTTTGTTCACATTAGTTTTTTGTTCGTGCTTATTTTCCGTTACAGATTTTTCAAAGATGGCTGGTTCAGTTGGAAGCAATGGCTACAGCGCTGTTACACGTGTGCTGTTCTGTGGCCCTTATTGGCCTGCTTCTACTATGTATACAAAGGAGTATTTGCAAAATTATCCATTTATTCAGGTTAGTGATGCATGTGGAAGTACCTGATCGTAATCAAACTTTTAACTTGATTTCATACTAGTAGGCTAAAGATAACTGAAATGTACAACCTTTTTTTTTTGCGAATGAAATGTACAATTTTTTTAAGTTGCCAATTGTGCCTTTTTGGGGATCTGGAAGCAAAGAAATAGCTTGATATTTGAGGGGAAGCAGCCCTCTTTTCTAGCTTGGAGAATTATCTTCAAAAAAGACTTGAGTTTGATTGTTCATAGAATTAAGCCAAGTCAAAAGGAATCTCTTGTTAACTGGTTGGATAGTTTCTAAACTACCTTGTACATTCCTTTCCCTCCCTCTCCTCAACCTCAACCCTCCCCCCTTGTTGTATAAATCCATGTAACCTCCTGACATCTTGTAACCTTTACCTTTATATATAAAAAATACACCGTAGGGGCCTCCCTTACGGTTCTTTTGGTAAAAAAAAGTACAACTTTTCAACTCATTTATAACTTTAATACCACATTGTAATTCTTTATCTTCTAGTACTAACTACCCGTACTGCAAACTGAGGCATCTTCTGAGGCTCAGATGACTGTTGGTGTAGGTTTTATTGGCCGTTGTAGTTGTAGATCGAGTTTGAGAGCACACCTGATGGCTGCATGCCCTTGATAAGAATGGACACAGAGCACATACTTTGATTCCCTGTTCTAATAGAAGGACAAACAAGAAATCTAGTCTATATAGGATTGTGCAAGGACCCAACGATGATGTTTTCATAGTAATGAACGTCCTTTTCAACGGTACTAGATATATATTATATTTTGTTCTTTTTGATATAACAAAGTAAATTTGTAAGTGCTTGGTACTTAAATGCTTTGCAAGTTAGGCTGTATTGGTTCCTTGTTTTATTCTTTACATGGATTATTATGTGTACCCACCTTGCTTTGTGTTGTTATTTCCCCGTTTGGAGTGTGGAAAATCCTTGATCCTGATAGTCTGATTCTGATATAATGGTTGATGGTGCGCACTTACGTTATAGTCTTGAGTCTGTTTTCTGTGTGTGCCAAATGTGACTATGCATGTACGGACTGTGTCTGACCACATTTTAATGCACTTTTCAGGTTGACGAAGTAGGTCTTGAGCAGGTACCGGATGTCATTCACAACTACCATATATGTGTAGTAAAAAATAGACGTATTGATTCAGATATCATAGCCAAGGCAACTAAGATGAAGATTATTATGCAGTATGGTGTTGGTTTAGAAGGTGATTATAAGCCTGGAGTAGTGGGTCTGGTCTTGATGTATTATCTCACATTGTTATTGATCTATTGACATAATTAGCTTTTCTTATATGGAGTATACAATTTTTTGCAGGTGTTGATATAAATGCTGCTACAGAACAAAAAATCAAAGTTGCACGGATACCCGGGAGTACCACAGGAAATGCAATAGCTTGCGCAGAAATGGCTATCTATCTAACTCTAGGTGTTCTGCGAAAGCAAGTACGTCGTATGGCTGTCAGTTGTGATCTCTTGGAAGCGCTCTCTATATCGTGCAGCTCCTCTTGATGAGCACTGAATGCATTCATTTTCTTACTAGACTATTTTCCTTCCTGAGTACCTAAACTTCTCATGAGGGGGCCTAATATTTTGATATTTCTGAATGTTCAATGAAAGTTACAATTCTGCAATACTAGGTCTTTGGTTGTAAAATTACCTGTATTTAAAGTGTGAAGCAAGTGAGGATATAGTATTCTGCAGCGCATGAAACATAATGGTTAACTTAAGTACTCTAAGTTTCAGGTATACACTTTGGAGTTGTCATTACATAGGATTGAAAGGTCATAATGACATGCAAGCTGCAGAAATCTGGGAACTCATGCATGATGAATCTATTAAACATAGTTTCTGGTTCAAGTGGATCATGTGCTTAGCATATTCTCCAAAAATTCAGGCAATTGGACACTTGTTTCGAGGCATAGTTCATCAAGTCTTATATATTTGTACAGAATGTTCATTCAGTTTTTTTGATAAATAAGATACCTTCCTAGTTTTTCATCATTTGGAAGATAAGTTTCTTGTTTTAGTTCTACAAATCTAGTTCAGCTTCTGTCAATTGTAATGGACTAATGTTTTGGACTTTGGCTTAACTTGCAGAAGGAAATGGACACGGCTGTCATTCGGAAGGACTTGGGCCTTCCAGTTGGAGAAACAATATTCGGGAAAACAGTATGCTTTTCTTGTATAATTTACTTGTTATCTATTATCCAATGAAGAATCTCATTTGAGTAGCAACTTGTGTTACTGTCCTAGATCCTTATCCTGGGCTTCGGAGCCATTGGCTTGGAAGTTGCCAAGAGACTAAGACCATTTGGAGTAAAAATTCTTGCTACAAAAAGAAATTGGTCATCCAATACCGTGTCTTGCGGTAAGCTGCAGTAGTTCCAGTATCATTCCCTCTATCCCTCTCTCTTAAAACATTGCCGATGCAGATCTTGATGGGCTGGCTGACAAGAAAGGTGGTCCAGAAGATATGTATGAACTTGCTCAAGAAGCTGACATAGTTATAACTTGCATGACCTTAAACAATGAATCAGTTAATCTTTCTCTATGTTTATTTTGAATACAAATTCCAACAGATAAATCTCTATTTGACTACGATTACTAAGCTATAAATATTTATAGGTTGGGATTGTTGATCACAAGTTCCTCTCAGCTTTGAAAAAGGTATGTGTATCTGTCTCTGACATACTTATCTGCAATGTAGCAGATTTACACCTTATCCTTATCTCATTCTGAGATTTATTTACAGTATCTAATATAGAAGCCATCATTCTGGATTCATCCTATAAGAAGAAACTATATACATGAGACCTTTATCTTATAATAATTTTGAAGGATCATATTGTGCTGGCATATGCACTGAATAACACCTGAAAATTTCAAAATGATCCTGGGAGCATATCTTCCTGCTTCAAAGGACACATGTCCCGCTCCAAGTTTTTTTAATCCAAGAATATTCGTAGATGTTTGTGGAATTATATATGTACAGTTTTTTGGTAAAATATTAGTTTGTGGATTGTAAAAAGAAAATACACACATATTGTGTCATGTGTGCACCACCTGCAGACGACACAATTGACAAGCATAGCCGGCCCTGGTCGGCACTAATTATGGGGTGCTTAGTTGACTATTTTAAACTACAAAGATATCTTGTAGCCTGGACCTTAAGCCAGCAGAAACAAGAATCCTGTTTTTCATAGTTTGGTTTGTATAAACAAGACCCTCTTAGGTTGTTACTTATGAAACAAGAAATAATTAGCCTTATCTTTGAGGCTCTCCTATCAACCTAGCCATCCCAGGCTGACGGTATTAGCCATCAATAAACTAAGGTTCGTGACATAGAGTTGCTATTTTTGGCTTTAACATTTTGCACGCGCACACAAAAGAACATATTTTCCGATAGAAAATTGGAAGTGTAAAACACCAACAATATCGACTAAATGGGGGTGGGGGTGAATAGGTGATAGTTGTCAGTTTTACCAAATTGTTATCTACAAGTTTCCTAAGAGCACCATAGCATGCAATTACACAGAGACGAACTCACAAAACGTTGATTTTACAAAGTAAAAGTTGAACTGAAAGGATCGCAAACAGAACATGTAGTGTCGAGGGTAGGATTCTTGGTGCAATTCCTCGAAACAGGCTTTCGCCCCGCTTTATAAATAAAGCCCAACGGCCAAACCGATACAAGGTGATGAGGTGACCCTGTTACAAAGCAGATCAAGGATAAACAGAGAAAAACAGTAGAATCAAACTTGCCACCGATGACCATGACACGAAACCGAAAGAAACCGAAGCTCCACGACAATGCCCCCAAGAAGGTAACGACGCCTCACGCCGCCAATGTCAAGACCGTAGTCTAAGGTTTTCACCCGGAGCTCTGACGTGACGAATGTAGCCACAACGGCGCCCCCAAGAGGGCTACGACACCCGCAGGCATCGCAGCCGTTGTTGGAGAGGTTCGGACACAAAGTCGTAAGATCAGCAAGGTATCGGACACTAAGATGCCTCTTTCATCTAGGACAAGTCCATTTCCAACCACTAAGAGTAGATCTTCATACAAAGTTGGCGATCAGGGCCTTCACAAACTTCTTGTCTCCTTCACAAATTTTGAAGGCTTCCAAGTGACACCTAGCTGTCTAGGACTCAACACCCTCCAAGGGTAATAAGCAGTCTGTGCCTCTACTTGGATCAAAGTATCTCATGGAAATCTCTCAAAGCCCCAAAGGTTTCTCACAAAGATTGGAGTGGAGTAGATGAGAGCTCACAAGCACAAAGCACAAGGGTTGGGGGTTCAAAGTTTTACTCTCCCTCAGCCTTCCCAAAGGTAGGAGCGACTATATGAAGGCAAGGCTAAAAATCGGATCATTGGATGAAAAAACGTGTCCAGATGTTCTCGAAAACATACCCACAGTTACCTAACATGTAAAAAAATTGAACAGTCAGAGTGGGGAAAACACTTTTCCTGAAAGTTCTAGAAAAGTACCCGGGGGTACCGAGCTTTCCAGAAGCAACTCAGGAACCACAACACCTCCGAGGTACCGTGCATGTACGCTCAGAGGTTCTGGATAAAAGATACAAGCTTCTGTCCACAACAAAAATTACAGCTCGGAGATTCTGGACAGGACGAAAACTGCTAAGTCCCAGCTCGGAGGTTCTGGTAAAACACCACTCGGAATTTCCGAACATCTATACTGGGACTGCACCTGACTGAGGAAAAACTACAGACTCAGAGGCATTGGACACCATCCATTCGGAGGTACCGAACTGAACAGAACACCATTGAAAGATAATCTGAGTCTAGTCGTTCCGGGGACTAAGCTTGGCAGTTCTGGATCCACATTTAGTTTTCTCACCAGCTCTCTTCCCATTTGGTTCGGAGGTACCGACCAACTTGTCCGGTAGTTCCGGAGATACAGATTTTATGAAGATAGATTTAAAGTTGGGTTTTTTGAGGAATACCTTCGAGGCTAAAATTCAGTTCGTCGATGTAGTCAACTATCCCTCTTGGATAGTATGGCATACTTATTGACTCAAATAAACTAGGAAATCTAATCTTGAGGAATGTCATCATTTTTCTCATTTTTGGGGGTCATCGTTGGCTATGTTCCAACTAGCATAGGAACTAAAACCTGACAGACCTTAACAAAATTTATCAATCCCTTAATTGCCTTGTCATTAATCAACAAAAAATCCATTAGGGGTCCTAATGCACTTTGAAAGTGTTTTTTTTTTTTGACAATCTACACATGGGATTTGTTTTGGATTTTTGAAAACTGTGAACATATGCGCCTTCAAGCAGATCGTCCATTTTCAGGAGCTACCCTCTTTTTTGTAGGGATCATATCTCATCAATATTGCTAGAGGAGGCCTACTGGACTACAAGGCTGTGTTTAATCACCTTGAATCAGGTCATTTAGGGGGTTTGGGCATTGATGTTGCTTGGACGGAGCCATTCGATCCAGAGGATCCAATTCTAAAATTCCCAAATGTTATTATAACACCACATGTTGCAGGAATCACGGAATACTCTTACAGAACGATGGCAAAGGTTTGCACTTGTTTCGTTGCAATGCACATAGTTTCGTTTCAGTGATCAATCATGTATTTCCTGGGTAGTTATATCTTGACTGCTAACTCCTATCGTTGCATTAAGTACGAATTATGTGTGTTATAAGAATCTCTAGATTGAGAAGCACCACATTGTTGGTATGAAAAAGTAGTACCGTGTTGGAAGAACTTCTTTTTGCATGACTAAAAGTATCACTAAACAAGAACGTATATGCTTGAAAAATTAATTGGCTTCATTGTTAATATACCACTTAGTGAACCTTCTATCTTTGCGGGGGTGCATTCATGATTTTCATTATGGGCTGTGGCTTCCTCTTAAAACTTCTGCAATCCTAAAATTACTTTGAAGGACACCTCACTCAACCCCTGCTTACATAGTTAGGTGTGCGTGTGATGTGCATTATCATTTCCTTCTCAGTAAAGGAAGTCACTACATCATCATCAACTGTGTGTAATGTTATACAAGTATACTCCGTATTTGAAATCTCAATGTCAAAGAATACGACGTGGCTGACATATGTGACCATTTACCATTACCCATCGTACTGACTTACACTCTGCCTTCTGGTGCAGGTTGTTGGTGATGTTGCCCTCAAGCTTCATGCAGGGGAGCCATTCACCGAAATAGAATTTGTTAACTCGGCAAAGTGAGTAGAAGGGGCACTGTTGATTAATTTAAGGCGTATAACTGGAACTAGAATTATTAAATAAAGACTACTGTTATGGGTTCATTGCTGGAGAATCCTAGAAATTCAACCAATCTGGTTATGCAAATCATTGTCCCTCTGTTTCAATGAATAAGGTCTATATTATTTTTGAAAAGTCAAACAATGTGAAGTTTGACCAAGTTTATTGAATAAATTATGAAAATATACAATACAAAAAAAATATAGTAAGATACATCATGAAATATATTTTCACATGATATGCATATAATATTATAGTTGTTGATAGTTTTTTTTTAAATGGTCAAAATTTACTGAGCTTGATTTTTTCAAAAAAAATACAAGCCTTATTCATTAGAATTGAGATAGTACAACACATCTGAAGCTAGGAAGCATACAAGTGCTTGCATCTCTATTCAATATAATTTTCTACTCACTCCGTCCTGAATTACTGAGGATAAGTCGGCGTCGAGATCTGACCTCCCGAGCACTTCTTTCCCGTCATTAAGGTCACTCCTCACCTCACTGGTGGATCGAAGGGACCTGCAAGGAAAGCGTGGAAGCCATGAGTATCGCGTCCCTCGCACGGCCCTGTCCCCAACGAATCAGAGGAAACCTTTGGTTTCCTTGCAGATGAGGCGCTTAGACTAGCTATAGTGAGAGTATTATGTACGTCGACAAAAAGCTGAAAAAGCTGACGTGTCACTATAATTAATAACTAGGAAGATGATACCGGTATCATAATAGATACCGTAACATAACGCATTCCAATGTAAAACGTGACTAGAATCTAATAAATGCAGAATTATATGATACCACATATATGATACTATCCATTGTGTAAATAGTAACATAGATTAATATCATATATGATATTACATATATGATACTCTTCACTGTGACTAGTCTTCACGAATCAAAGGACGAGAGTATACCGCGTGTCATAGGAAAGAACTAACTGACTTCACTGCCTAACAGGTGGTGGCTCTCCAACAATTCACCCCGTAGGCCTACACGTATGGCAGGGATAACATCTTCAGTCTATGCCAGTGAGACCCAACACGTTGGAAAACGGTGGATTTCATGAGAGCGCTCTATTTCCTTCGCCAATATGGATTGTTCGTATTCCAATCATGCGTGGCGCGTGACAAAAATATAGCCATCGGCTCGGCTCATTTCCGCAACCCGCGGCGCGTCATGACGTGTCGTGACGAGGCGAGGCGGGCGGCGGAGGAGGAGTGCGCATATGGTTCTCTCTTATTCTCTCCCTTTTCTATGCCTCATACTAGTGATAGAAAGGCTCACCTTATAAGCTGGTGAAACTCTCTCCCAACTAGCGTATGGGACTAAACTTTTTGTCCCACCTCTTTCCATGCATGAATGGGCCACATGGGCTTTTAGGATTTCCAGGAATTATTGGATTAATTAAAAGGACCGGCTGTTTGGGCCAAAATTCCAACAATCCCCCACCAGATCCTAGAGGCACATAGAGTTTGTCTTATGTTCTCAAACATTGTTTATATACCGGTACTGTAGTGGAGACTATTAAGTTGAAGTTCCACCTAGAACTTCAGGTTACACTAGTTTGCAACTTGAACAGTGGATTGTGCCTTGAACTGCAAGTTTTCTGTGAATCTAGCATCACACAAAGTCTTGACCGATACTGGGCTACCGTGGGACTTCCCCGCGGGTGGAGCATATATGTCATATTCCAGGGCCTTTCATGAGTTTATTAGAGAGCACCCAACTCTCATAGACTGCGACGTTTGACAGTCAGGCTCATATAGGTGCGTTCCTCAAAAGATGTTCTGTAGGACAACATCTCTTCTTTAAAATAAAATACTCTTGGAACACATTAAGATATACATCAACCTGCCATGCAGTTCAGAAGAGTATTACATCTTCACGGAGTGGTATTGTATAAAGTAAGGATACTCTTGTCTCAGTTGATCAACAGCTTGTCTCACGGGATCTCCGATCACATATAGTGGGTTGCCACTGCAAACAACTCATACCGTGGTTCTCATACCCATCTCCTTCGATGCATTATCTATCACATTGCGTGATAGACCCTTTGTGAAGGGATCTGCCAAATTTTTAGATGTTTGGATATAATCCAACGCACTAACTCCGGAGTTCTTCAATTTTCTGACAGATTTCAGTCTCCTCTTCACATGCCTTGATGACTTCATATTATCCTTAGAACTGTTAACCTTGATGATCACAGTTTGATTATCACAGTTAATTAGAATGGCGGATATTGGTTTATCAACAACAGGTAAATCCATCAAAAGCTCACGAAGCCACTCTGCTTCAACAATGGCAATGTCTAGTGCTGTGAATTCTGCTTCCATAGTTGACCTCGTTAAGATGGTCTGCTTGCAAGACTTCTGATGAGGCAAAGGTAGTCCGATCTTTCGATGAGATATGATATGTCAATTTTTTGTGGAGTTCGACCTTGGCGATCCGACTTCTACGCACACGTACGCAGCGCCAATGCAATCGCTAAACCAATCTCCGGGAGTTACCAATCCAGCAAGAGCACGATCGGCCTGATCTAAAAAGATCTAGTTCTTCCTGCAATCGAGAAACAAGTAAGAACCAATAAAGTAATCAAGAATTGCGGATGGAAGATGAACTTTATTGATGAAGGTGGGATCTTGCAAGTGCGTAGTACAGGAGGTCTAGCCGACACTCGTGCCTATGGCGAAGACTAGCAAAAGCTGAGTTCTTTTTAACTAAACAAAATCCGAGTCCAAATGACGACCTAAGGAGGGTATATAAGGAGGAAAGGTGTGGGATTTCGTCTAGCCATGGGGTGGCGGCCGAATCCTACCCTAGGAAGGCTTTCCTCCTTAGATACGGACTCTAAAAACAGCCTATTAAAAGATATCTCGAAAATACATGGGCCGGGCCCAAAAACGAGGTGGCGCAGCACCTAGGAAAAGCTTTGGACGAAATTTATTAAGTGTCATCCTGTATAATTCGTCCATGTCTTCAAACTTCATTATGGCGGCTTCAAAGTGTGGTAGTCTCCATTGGCAGCAGCATCGTCTCCATTGTTTGCACTCCTGCTGTCATCTCCCTCCACGTACATGCTCCATAGCTTGTCCCTCTCATCCATGATTGGTCCATCATTCCTAAGAGAAACAAATACATCTACTTTAGGTAGCATCATATTCTCATGAATATTGGGAGTAGCTTGTAAAAACGAAAGTACCTGTTGATTAAGTTGACGTGCACGAGCTCTAATCATAGTTCCTTGTAATGTAGGTGGTGTAGTAGTGGTGGTTGCATCTCTGGCAGGGATGTCCTCATCGTCCTCCCCTTCTTGAATTGAAGTCGTCCTCGATGCCATCTCATCATTCTCTCCCAAATATGGCTTCAAATCTGCAATGTTAAATGCAGGACTAACCCCAAAATCTACAGGCAACTCAAGTTTATATGTATTATCATTTATTTTCTCTAACACCTTAAAAGGACCATCAGCCCGTGGCATTAACTTGGACTTGCGCAAATCAGGAAAACGATCTTTGCGCAAATGTAACCAAACAAGATCTCTAGGTTCAGACACAATTTTCTTTCTCCCCTTATCCCCATACATTTTATATTTTGCATTCATGCGTTCAAAATTTTCTTTAACAGTGGCATGCAACTTTAACACCAAATGAGCACGTTGTGTAGCATCTATATCATTTGGCACCGAGGAGGGAAGAGGCAATAAATCAATAGGTGCACGAGGAATAAAACCATACACAATCTCAAAAGGGCACATTTTAGTAGTAGAATGTATGGAATGATTATAAGCAAATTCTATATGAGGCAAGCATTCTTCCCACTTTTTTAAATTATGTTTTAACGCAGCCCTTAGCATAGTAGACAAAGTTCTATTAACTACTTCAGTTTGTCCATCAGTTTGTGGATGACATGTAGTACTAAATAACAAATGAGTTCCCAACTTTGCCCATAAGCATCTCCAAAAATGGCTAAGAAATTTAGTGTTACGATCTGAAACTATAGTATTTGGCACACCATGCAAACGAACAATTTCACGAAAGAACAAATCAGCAACATGCGTAGCATCATCGGTTTTGTGACAAGGAATAAAGTGTGCCATTTTCGAAAATCTATCCACAACAACAAAAATACTATCCCTCCCCTTTTGTGTGCGAGGAAGACGCATATATAAACCTATCACGTCTTAATCCCAAAACAAAGTCAATAGAAATATCCTCCCAAGGCACACTAGGAACAGGAAGACGCATATATAAACCATGTGGATTAAGACGTGACATAGCTTTTTGACAAGTAGTGCAGCGGCCAACAAATCTCTCAATGTCCCGACGCATCCGTGGCCAAAAGAAGTGTGCAGCAAGGACGTCCTCCGCCTTCTTCACACCAAAATGACCCATTAATCCTCCTCCATGTGCCTCCTATAACAACAAAAGATGAACGGAACTATCGGGGATGCAAAGTTTGTTAGCGCGGAACACAAATCCGTCATTGAGGATGAATTTGTTCCAAGTTCTCCCTTCTTTACAATTGTGTAACACATCTTTAAAATCTACATCATGCACATATTGTTCTTTAATGGTTTCCAATCCAAATATTTTAAAGTCAAGCCGAGACAACATAGTATAGCGTCGAGATAAAGCATCAGCAATAACATTGTCTTTACACTTTTTGTGTTTAATAACATAAGGAAAAGACTCAATAAATTCAACCCACTTAGCATGACGACGGTTCAGTTTTGCTTGACTACGAATATGCGTCAAAGATTCATGATCAGAATGTATAACAAATTCTTTAGGCCATAAATAATGTTGCCAAGTTTTTAAAGTCCGAACAAGAGCATATAATTCCTTATCATAAGTAGAATAGTTCAGACTAGGCCCACTTAATTTTTCACTAAAATATGCAACCAGTTTTCCATCTTGTAATAACACACCTCCCAACCCAATTCCACTAGCATCACATTCAAGCTCAAAAGTCTTATTAAAATCAGGAAGTTGGAGCAAGGGAGCATGTGTTAACTTCTCTTTCAAAAGCATGAAAGCCTCCTGTTGGGCATCACCCCAAACAAAAGGCACATCCTTCTTTGTAAGCTCATTCAGCGGCGCTGCAATAGACCCAAAGTCTTTGACAAAACACCGGTAGAACCCAGCGAGGCCAAGGAAACTCCTCACTTGGGTGACCGTTAGCGGAGTCGGCCAACTCGAAATCGCCTCAATCTTTGCGGGATCCACTTCAATGCCCTGCGCGGTAACAAAATAGCCAAGAAACACAACTCGATCGGTACAAAAGGTGCACTTCTCAAGGTTACCAAATAAACGTGCAGCACACAAAGCATCAAAAACAGCACGCAAATGAGTCACATGATCCTCTAAAGATTTGCTATAAATCAATATATCATCAAAGTAAACAACCACAAAACGTCCAATGAAAGCACACAAAACTTCATGCATTAATCTCATGAAACTACTAGGAGCATTAGTTAAACCAAATGGCATCACTAACCACTCATAGAGGCCAAATTTTGTTTTGAATGTTGTTTTCCATTCATCTCCCAATTTCATATGAATTTGGTGATAACCACTACGTAAATCAACTTTACAGAACATGGTAGAGCCACTCAATTCATCAAGCATATCATCCATATGTGGTATAGGGTGTCTATAACGAATTGTAATATTATTAATAGCCCTATAATCAGTACATATCCGAGAAGAACCATCTTTCTTTGGTACCAGAAGAATAGGAACAACACATGGACTAAGAGACTCATGAACATAACCTTTGTCGAGTAGTTCTTGAATTTGTCGTTAATCTCTTTCATCTCCTCGGGGTTGGTACGGTAGGATGCACGGTTAGGAAGTGAAGCACCCGGTATGAGATCAATTTGGTGATCTATTCCTCGAATGGGTGGCAGCCCCGGTGGCATCTCCTTGGAAAAACGTCCGCATACTCCTGCAAAATGTTAGCAACGGCGGGTGGCAAAGAGGAAGGCATATCCTCAAAAGAAAACATGACCTCTTTGCATATGATTGCATAACAAATAGAAGTATTCACATCCAAGTCAGAAATATCATATTTGGTAGCAAGTAAAGTTGTATGCTTCAAACGAATTTCATTAGGTAATTTGGAACCAGATTTAGTAGTATTCTTATGTGGCATCACTTCATTAGCAACAATCTGGTTTTCACTCTTTTTGTTTCTCCTGATTTAATGCTCTACTAGCTCTAGCAAGATCATCTTTCAAAATATGTTCAGGAGTCATAGGTTTGAGACCAATTTTCTTTCCATCATGCACAAGGGTATAACGATTAGTTCTACCATTATGCACAGATTCTTTATCATATTGCCAAGGTCTACCAAGTAACAACGAACAAGCTTGCATGGGTACAACATCACAATCAACAAAATCAGAATATGTCCCAATAGAAAAATGTACACGTGTAGTTCGTGTTACCTTTAGTCTACCTGTGTTGTCGAACCATTGAATGTGGTATGGGTGGGGTGGTGCCGTGTAGGTAGAGAAAGCTTCTCCACCATCTCAATGCTTGCTAAATTATTGCAGCTTCCACCATCGATGATGATTCGAATAGCATGGTCCTTCACAACTCCGCGTGTGTGAAACAAATTGTTGCGCTGATTTTGTTCTTGGCTTAGCTGCACACTCAAAGCGCGATGTGCAACCAAGCTCCTATAATTATCAGCATCCTCAGTGCCCATGACCTCTATGTCCTGCTTAGAATCTTCATTATCCTCTTGTTGTGCAGAAATAAGCGCGAGAGTCTCTTCATCATAATCACTTGAAGAATCATACTCTCCATCTTCGCGCACGATCATCACACGCTGTGTCTTGCACTCTCTCTCGATGTGACCATATCCCCAACAATGGCAGCATTGCACATCCCTTGTTCTTCCCGTGGACACCGAACTCCGAGCTAGCCCACTAGATGTTGATGGAGGACTTGGTACCGGTGTGCGTGATGGTGGCATGCTAGACTTGTTGGTCGAAGGAGGAGGTGCAGAACCACGGGAGCTGGCATCCGGTTGGCGTGGCGTCCATGAAGACATACGACCTTCAGAAAAATTAGGTCTTGTCCATGGTTGACGATCCTGCACTTCACGTTCAGCTTTGCAAGTAAGATGAAATAAACGGGTGATAGTATTGTACTCCTTATATTCAAGAATTGTTTGAATCTCCCTATTCAACCCACCCAAAAAGCGTGCAAACATAGCTTCATTATCCTCAATAATACCACAACGAATTAAACCAGTTTGCAGTTCTTGATAATACTCTTCTACAAAAAATTTTACCTTGTTGTAAACAGGTGAGTTTTTGTAACATTTCACGCTGATAATAAGGAGGTACAAAACGAGTATGCATAGCACGTTTTAAATTATCCCAAGTATTAGGAATATTATCATGATTCAATCTACAATATTTAGACCACCAAACGGAAGCAAAACCAGTGAATTCACAAGTGACAGCACAAACACGTCTATCCTCGGGATACTGTAAACATGCAAAACGTTGGTCCACCTCTAATTCCCATGTAAGATAAGCATCAGGATTATATCTATCCGCAAAAGGTGGAATAACTAATTTCAGTTTAGCAACATGGTCGTCTTCGCATACCTGCGCTTGCTGCCGGTGTGCAAGGTTGCGTGGATGTACATGTAGACGACCTGGTGGATATTCGGCGTCAGCCGCGTATCCGTCGCCATGCTCACCAGGATTGGCGACATGGGCTGCTGCAAATGCACCGAACCTTGTGGTCTCATGAAGTACACGACCTGCCCGTGGAACGGAGTTGCCTTGCAGCACGGGAGGCGATATGCGTGGTGGCTGTAATTGTCCCAACAAGCGATCAAACTTGCTGGACAGGCCAGCCAAGGTGGTGTTGACGTCGTCGAACTTTGCGTTGAAATCAACCTCGAAGCCATCGATCTTGTCCATAGCACCACGGATCCGTTTCTCAGTGTCCAAAGCATGGTCCGTAACCATCTTCTCAAAGTGCTCCTGCAGCTCCTTGTTGGTCATCTCGACCATCTCGTCCCCTGACATGATTAATGGAAAACAAGCAACAAATACAAGTATATGTTCCTATCAACTACTAAGATGCGGTGGGAAACACGCAATCCGTCAAGAAAATATAAGGCTCTTACAAGTTCCTTACCAAGCAGGAAAGCGTCACGACAACCACAAAGATCAGCACTCCAAAGATTGGACAAAGCGATTACCAGATGAGGTACAATGCACGTGAAGAAATCTGTGGAGCTTTAGGAAGGCACATATGTGGTATAGCAAAACTCAATTCAGGAATGCAAGTTGAAGCAATGCTCAAAGACGGTACTGTATTGGTCCTAGGCTAGACCGTACTAGAGACGCGAGCCTAGAACAACAACAAAGTCACGGCGCAACACAATGAAGCAACACGAAAACAACTCTTAACAGCAAGATATAAGTGAAGATCAACAATAGGCAAACTGGACAGTGAGTGTATGCCCTGTAAAACGTGCAAAATCACGAAAATATCACTATGATGGCAAGTGTCTCAAAACAATCCCTGGAATGAGAAATGAGTGTACGCTCGAATTTTTTTCCGAAAGTGCTCTGCAAAGCGTGCCAGACTTTTTTTCCGGATGAGTGGGGCTACGCGAGCAAGGATTAACCGAGATGAACTCTACCTCGTTAACGTAGACTTGGTGGATAAGGAAAACAAACGGAAAAGTACTCTTCCAAAACCCTAACCCTAATTGATATGGCGGCACAACAAAGGATGTGGCGGCGAGAAGGAGGGAATGATGGAGTAGCGGTGGTCGGTGTTGGCGGCGAAAGGTAGTGGTGGATGGTGGTGGCGGACAGGTGGTGGTGGATGGTGATCTGCGAGCGTGCAAAAGATGCGGCGGCGGTGACTAGCT
Source organism: Puccinellia tenuiflora (assembly GCA_012064385.1). Taxonomy (NCBI): domain Eukaryota; kingdom Viridiplantae; phylum Streptophyta; class Magnoliopsida; order Poales; family Poaceae; genus Puccinellia; species Puccinellia tenuiflora. The sequence goes on from QRDG01002040.1 coordinate 34,413, forward strand.
GTGACACGAACTCGAAACTCTAAAGGAAGTAGATGCTAAGACCAACACTTTGACACGACGATGCAGACGAAGATTTAACAATGCAATACACTGAAAAGATTATGCAACAGGCCCGGACTAGTTCTAGGACGGGATGATCTAACCCTAATATTTTTTTTGGCTTTTTCGTGGACTGTAGGTATGAAGAAAACAGATGCAATCTACACTAGTAAAACTAAAAATCTCACCGATCAACCTAAAATCTGATACCACTTGATGAGGCAATGGTAGTCCGATCTTTCGATGAGATGTGATATGTCGATTTTTGGTGGAGTTCGACCTTGGCGATCCGACTTCTACGCACACGTATGCAGCGCCATTGCAATCACTAAACCAATCTCCGGGAGTTACCAATCCTGCAAGAGCAGGATCGGCATGATCTAAAAAGATCTATTTCTTCCTGCAATCGAGAAACAAGTAAGAACCAATAAAGCAATCAAGAATTGCGGATGGAAGATGAACTTTATTGATGAAGGTGGGATCTTGCAAGTGCATAGTACAGGAGGTCTAGCCGACACTCGTGCCGTTGGCGAAGACTACCAAAAGCTGAGTTCTTTTTAACTAAACAAAATCCGAGTCCAAACGACGACCTAAGGAAGGTATATAAGGAGGAAAGGTGTGGGATTTCGTCCAGCCATGGGGTGGTGATGTCTACTACACACTTCTATTCTTGTAGACTTGTTGGGCCTCCATGCGTAGAGGTTTGTAGGACAGCGGCAAATTTCCCTTAAGTGAGTAACCCAAGGTTTATCGAATCCACGGGAGGTAGAGGTCAAAGATATCCCTCTCAAGCAACCCTGCAATTAAGATACAAGAAGTCTCTTGTGTCCCCAACACACCTAATACAATTGTCAGTTGTATAGGTGCACTAGTTCGGCGAAGAGGTGGTAAAATGCAAGTGATATGGATGGTAAAAGTTGATTTTGTAATTCCGTAATAAAAATGGCAGCAAGCAAACAAGTGACAAAATGACTAAAAACGGTGTATCAATGCCTGGAAACGAGGCCTAGGCTTCATACTTTCACTAGTGACTACTCTCAACATCATTAACATAATTAAACACATGATAGTTCCCACAAAAATACATGCATGGTAGACGTTACTCGGAGATAATTCTTTTGTGGATCAAATAGGATGAGAATTGCGTAGGGCTACGAAAAGCACACCTTAAAGTTCGTATTCCACATCTATGGACACTTCATGCTCTCACTATCCGCATCCAAAGATAGTACTAACAAACACCACAACCTATTTCTTGAATACTCTCTTTCTTCAATAACATAAGCATCAAGAAACCTCATGATCTATTCAATCCAACAAATAAAGAACAAACTCATGATGAAGATCCTTCCAATCTATTATCCATAGAGTCACACACGGCACCCATCCTGTCACCGAGGTACCATGATCACAACGGTGGCTCCAGAAATTGTACTAAATAACACCACTTGATCAACATCATATCCATTACACATAGGGAAACATCATGTATTCAACTACACTAACAAAGCTCATGATCACAACGAAGATCACATCATGGGAGAGAGAGATAACCACATAGATACTTGTATAAGCCTCAGCCCCGGTGACGGACTACTCCCTCCTCACCGCGGGAAGCAGCGGTGTTGATGGAGATGGCTCCGGCGGTCGATCCCCGTCACGGCAGGGTGCCGGAACAGGACCTTCTGAACCACCGAAACTTGTCGGCGATGGCGGCGGAGCTCTGTTGCATATTTGGGAAAATCCTTCGGGGGTTAGGGTTTTTTCGTCGGGGATGATTTTATAAGCGCCGGAGGCGGCCGAGAGGTGCCCCACAGGGCAGGGCGACCTGCGGCCGCGGCCTCCCCCTGGGCCGCGGCTGGTACCCGCGGGGGGCCTTCTGGGCCTCAGTTGGACCTGCCCTTCTGGCTCCGTTCCTTATTTGTCCAATAAAAAATCATCGTAAATTTTTGTCCAATTCCGAGAATACTTCCAGAAATAACTTTCTGCAACAATTTCAGTACAAAAACAGGGAACTGGCACTGGGCATCTTGTCAATAGGTTAGTCCGACAAAATGGATAAAAATGATGTAATATGATATTAAGAACATGTGACAACATCACAAAACTAGCATGGATCACTCAAATATTATAGATACGTTTGAGACGTATCAGCATCCCCAAGCTTAACTCCTACTCGTCCTCGAGTAGGTAAGTGATAACAAAATAATTTTTTATGAGACATGCAACCAACACAAACATGATCAAGATAGTAATGTAAAGAATAGGATGTGAATGAAGTGATACAAAACAATTGTCTATAGTTGATAGCAAGAAAGCAATGAATAACCAAGTTGAATCATTCAAGCAAAACCTTTCATAAATAGTACGTTAAAGACATGAAAGCAATGTGATCCGCATATTTGATTAATTCTCAAAGTTAACAATTCCATGACAAAAGTGTTTGAGAATCAAGACAAAGAAGTTGCAAGTTTTAGCAAAAAGCTTCAACTTCCAACGGTAAAGTCAATATAAAGATTCATGTTTAATCTGACAATGCAATATGATCAATGATACCCAGGGTCAATGCTAGATGTTTGCTTTGGTGGAGATAGAAGGAAGAGGAAAACTAACTCAACAATAAAAGTAAAAGAAAGGCCCTTCGCAGAGGGAAGCAGGGATTAGTCATGTGCTAGAGCTTTTTGTTTTTTTATGAAACAGAAGTAAAACAATTTTGAGACATGCATGCTTTCGTCAACGACTTCACAACAGAGAAGCTATCTAGTCCCCCATAACATGCAAGGCTTTTAGACTTGTGAGAGCAGCTGGTTTTTAGAGGAGCGAGTACGGTCCTCTTTCTCCTTGGTTTCACCACTGTTCAATGTTTTGAGCTGATTTCTTAGATTTTCATTGCGCGGTGGAGAATGGTGAGTTATATTTATATTTTGCTTAAGCTGCTCTCGGGTTGATTCAAGTGAAGACGTAATCCATCGACACCGGGTGAAAGGGGAGAAATGACCTTGCTCGTCACGAGTTATATCTAGCTCTCTACTGCTGCCTCATGAGCTTAAAAACAGAGGCACAAAAAGGAGTATTTTGAATTTTTAAAGATAGCACATGACAAATTTACTTGGAATGGCAGGAAATACCATGCATAGGTAGATATGGTGGACTCAGCTGGCAAGATAGTTTGGCTTTGGGATTTGGATGCACGAGTGAACCATACACTCAGTACGAATTTTTGGGCTTAGCAAAGAAGGTATTTGAAGCACACATCTAAAATTAACCGGTAACAGAGTAGCATAAGACATTTATCAATCATAACCATAAAAGCTCCACATCGTCTCCAATGTTGACCAAACAATTTTTTGATGGAAAGATTAGCTTAATGAATTAACAACTACGAAACACCACACAGTTTCAAGTTTTTAACAGTATTTCTTTACTAATCAATTCCACTCAAATAACCAGCAAGTTTAAGCATTCATCTTAATATCTCAAAATAAATAAGAAGTATCAATTATCCACACAATGATCTACAATACTATGCAGGCTTTCGTTTCATTCCAATATCACATGCATAGCATTTTATCATTCTAACAAATCAACCAAGCAACCAAAACAACTCTCTAACAAATATAAGTGAAGAACAATTGAGTTTAATAATAAGTACTAGCAGCTCTAAACAAGATAAAAGCTAAAAGCGAGAGCTTACTAGCAAACAAACAGTAGCTAAGAATACTCAACAAGATATAAGCGAAGCGCAGGAGTATTCAAATGAAAAAGCGGAGCATGTCTCTCTCCCACACAAACAAAGCAAGGATCCAACAAGCATATGACCAACAAACAAACAAACAAAACTGAAAGTAAAAAGATGCTCCAAGCATAGCACATAATATGTAAAGTGATAAACACTTAGTTCAATGAAGACGACCTCATGATAGTCGATGAAGAAGAGGGGATGCCTTGGGCATCCCCAAGCTTAGACGCTTGATGGTTCTTCATATTCAGAGGGGGTGCCATAGGGGCATCCCCAAGTTTGAGATTTGATCCATCTTCAATTTCTTCATGTTCCTCTCCTTTGGAACTTAAAAACTCCCTTCACACAAAACTTCTCATAAACTGATTAGTGGGTTAGTGCTCATATATTAAAATGCACATATGTTCAACTCAAGACAAATTGAAAACAACTTTATTGGGCATTAGCTACTGTTTACTAAGCCTTAGTGTGGCACTCCTTTTCTAGAGTATCACATTTGACGATAGTAAAAGAGACGAATACAAATAAAAGCAGAATCTGTCAAAAACTGAACAGTCTGTAAAGATCGAATTGTTCGAGGCACTTCTGTAGCTCAAATCAGAAAAGTCAAAACTAACGAAATATAGCTAAAAGTATCAGGCTTGCTGTCTAAAAATTTCAGAAAAAGATAGAATTCATAGGATTTTTAGATTTTCGAACAGTGAAGGACAAAATTCTGTTTCTAGACAGCAAAACAACACCTCGAACTTTCAATGCTTTAGAGGCTAAACTTGGCACAAAAAACCAAAATAAAAAGATACAATGAAATTGATACAGAGGCAACAACTTCATGACTCAAGAAAAACAAAAACAAACCGAAAGAAAAGAAAACATGGGTTGCCTCCCAACAAGCGCTTTTCTTTTAAGCCTTCTAGCTAGGCATGATAATTTTAATGATGCTCTCATAAGAATAAGAGTTGGAACGCAAAAGAGAGCATCATGAAGCAAATATCAAACACATTTAAGTCTAACTCTCTTCCTATGAATAGGCATCTTGTAAGAAAATAAATCATTGGAGCATAAAGCATTAAGCATAGGAAGGCAAAGCAGGTGCAACATTAAAACATTCGATATAAAGAGGGGAAACTTCGTAAGATGAAAATTTATATAACCACACTTTCCTCTATCATAATAACTTTCAGTAGAATCATAAAAAAACTCAATAACATAGCCATCACATAAAGCATTTTTATTACGATTCACATGCATAAAACTATTATTACTCTCCACATAAGCAAAATCTTTATTATTAGTAGCATTGAGAGTAGGACTATCATATAGAACTTGGACATGATAGACTAATTGTGTATTAGAAAGATGATGTTCAGTAGGAGAGTAATAATTATGATGAGTCTCGTAGGCATGATTAAAATCATTCTTTATGGCATAGTTATCATCACAATAATCATCAAAAATTGGAGGCATAATATCATCATAAGCAAGGGGATAGTCATCTTTCCAAGCATATATTTTTGTAAACAAATCATCATGACTTTCAATACCAAAAGGATTTTCAAACCCATCATCCCCAAGCTTGGGGTTTTCCACATTATGTTTAGAAGAAACATGAATATTCCCAACAGTATAACAATTATCAATATCATCATTTTCAAAATTGGTGCCAAAAAGATTTTCATGATCATAAGTAGCATTATTTTTCCAATCATGATCATCACAATAAGTAACAGGCATAACATAATCTTCTTCAATAGTGCCTATAGACTTAACATCAAGATAATAATGAATACAATTAAGTGGATCATCTTCAATAATTTTTGATTCATGCTCATTAGGAACAACCATGATGGGAGAAATATGCTTAGGGGATGATACCGTTTCCTCTTTATTTTTACTCCTCCCTCTCTTCTTCTTCTTCTTCTTCACCACCTTAGGAGGGAGTGGTTGGAAAGGAAACTTCTCCACATAATCTGATTCATTATTAGAAGAGACAGGAGAAACTTGGGAGAATCTCTCCCTTTCATTATTGGCAACATAAGAAACATATGTCCTTTTATACTTTGGTGAAGGGATATTCTTTCTAATTTTTGCAATGTAAGCATTGTCACGGCAATTCACAACACAATAATGATAAGCTCCCTTGAGAATGCTATTTTTCCCAAAAGTACTACTATCTAACCAAGAAGTTTTTTCTGATAACTCTTCACACCCCAAAAATAAATTAAGTTCATCATAAAGACTAGAGGTGATCATGTTATCACAAAACTGGCTAATAATTCTATCATTAAAGTATGAGCATTGGAAATTAAAATGACCTTCTTCATTGCAAAGTTCACACATAAAAGGATAGAGGTCATTTAATTCTCTAGCAAATTTATATAAATCCTTAAGCCATTTGCTAGTTCATTCATGCTTATGTTGCCTACAATATTTATCTTCTTCAACCCGAGTGCTTTCACAAGGTCTATGCACTCCACAAAAATTAACATGCTTATATGGAACATTATTTGTAGAGATTGGATCATGTACATTGCAATCATCATTAACAATTTCATTTTGTTTGCAAATGTCTTTGAAAGGTTCATGATGCTTAGACCATTTCTCTTTAGGAATATTAATATGAGAAGCAAAAGATTTATAGATATCAACAACTATATGAGAGTCAAGTCCAAACTTAGCACTAAGCTTATTAAAACTATCAGTTTCAACAAAAGACTTAATGCAATCATACTCATAATTTATACCTGACTCTTTACCTTTGTCGATCTCCCAATATTCAATGTTTTGTTGAATCTTCTCAATAAGATCCCATTTAGCATCAATCTTATTACTTGTAAAAGAACCCATAGAAGAAGCATCAAGTATTTCCTTGTCATGATGAGATAGCCTTGCATAAAAATTGTTAACAATAATATCCTTGGAAAGATCATGGTTAGGACATTTAAGCACTAATGATTTCAATCTCCCCCAAGCTTGAGCAATGCTCTCTCCGTCATGTGGCCAAAAATTGTAGATACAATTTCAATCTCGATGAATTTCATGAAGAGGATAAAATTTAGAATAAAAGAGAGACATAAGCTCCTTCCAATCCAACAAGTGAGAATTGTCTAGCACCTATAACACTCCAATGCTTTCTCCTTAAGTGATAAGGAAAATAATTTCCTCATGATTACCTCTCTTGATACACCTGCAATCTCAAACAACTCACATAACTCTTTGATATAAAGCAGATGAGTGGTTGCTCCACTGAACCTTGTAGAACTTGATCTTGCGCCTCCGGGTAAGACGAACGTCTTCATCGAGAATCTTGATAGGCCTCTTACGATAAGTCAAGTCATGGTTTAGGTCGATGGAGAGGTGATCGATGTTTTGGAAAACGTCCGGCTTGTCAGGGACTTCAAGGCACTTCCGGAGTTGAGAGATATGGAAAACATCGTGCACTTCTGACAATTCTGGGGGTAACTCTAGTTGATAAGCTACTTCTCCTCGACGGGCAACGATCTTGAACGGTCCAACATATCTTGGTGCCAATTTTCCCTTGACATGGAAACATTGCATCCCTTTGAGTGGAGTTACTCGGAGATAAACAAAATCTCCGACCTTGAAGGTAACGTCGCGGTGCTTGGGGTCGGCGTAGCTCTTCTGATGGGATTGGGCGGTTCTGAGACGTTCGCGGATAAGTTGGACTTGTTCCTCAGCCTCACGGAGGGTATCGGGTCCGAACAATTTGCCTTCTCCGGTTTCGGACCAGTTCAAGGGAGTACGGCATCTCTTGCCGTAAAGGGCTTCAAAAGGTGCCATTTGGAGACTGGACTGATGGCTGTTGTTGTAGGAGAATTTTGCAAATGGGAGACAGTCTTCCCACTTGGACCCATAGGATAGGACACATGCGCGGAGCATGTCCTCCAAAATCTGATTTACTCGTTCAGTTTGTCCTCCGGTCTGGGGGTGATAAGCTGTGCGAAAGGCTAGGTTAGTTCCCATGGCTTCATGAAATGATTTCCAGAAACGGGAGGTGAACTGAGAACCTCGGTCGGACACAATCCTTTTGGGCACTCCGTGCAAGCTTACAATCCTGGAGATGCAAAGGTCGGCTAACTGCTTTCCGGTGTACGTGGTCTTGACGGGAATGAAGTGGGCAACCTTAGTCAAACGATCGACAACGACCCAGATGGAATCGTGGCCTCGGCTAGACCTTGGAAGTCCGGTGATAAAATCCATACCGATTTCGTCCTATTTCCACTCGGGAACTTTCAAGGGTTGAAGTAATCCTGCGGGTCGTTGGTGCTCGGCCTTGACTTGCTGGCAAACGTCGCACTTGGCTACGAAAGATCCAATTTCCTGCTTCATTCCATGCCACCAAAATTTCTGACGGAGGTCTTGGTACATCTTAGTTCCTCTGGGGTGAATGGAGTAGAGGGTGTCGTGAGCTTCTTTTAGGATAAGGTCTTTAAGTGCCTTGACATTAGGCACACAGAGGCGGCCATTGTACCTAAGGCCTTTATTTCCAAGATTAAAGAGAGGGAAAGAATTTAATATTATCAAATAATCATAACTTGGAAAATAATTTTAGAGAAAAAGTGACAAGACAGGAGATGATATTTCCATTCATCCCCTTATTGTAGTTTTCATAGAAGAAGTCATTTTGGTAAAAAGAATTTATAAGTAGTAGGGGAGATATAGTGAAAAATATTACTTTCTTAATTTTCATTTTATAAAACTAGGTTTTGGGAGAAATGAGGATGTGATTTTATTTCAGGTCACATTCCAATTATTCATATTGGTTGGATTAATATGATGTCTTAGTTTTCAGGTGTTGGATAAACTATTCAATCAAGCAAACATATAAACAAGAAAACAATCATCACATGAAATAGCGAAAAGTTTCTATTGGTTCCAATTTTTGACTCCCCCATAACTAGGGTTTCACTAGATACAAAATATTGGGATGTAACAGCGACAGAGGCGGGAGAGAGAGAGGCGCGAAAATGATAAGGGTTTGGGGAGAATTTACTAGTACACTTTCGATATAACTTCATCTCACAGATAAGGTTGGTGAGGGAGTCCAACTGCACGCCAGTAATCTGGGATGACATGCGGGGGCCCATTTAGAAAAAAATTAATTATATCACAAACCCCAGTAATCCGGGATGACATGCGGGGCCCATTTAGAAAAAGTTAATTGTATCACAAACCGGTAATCCAAACGAGGCGATGTTGCATCAATATGATAGATTAAAACATGAGTTCACCTTGGTTAATTAATTAAGGTATGATACATATAAAATATTACATCACTAGTAGGAGAAAGCCTACCGCTGACGAATCGAATTTGCCTACCACTGGCAGAACAGGGGCTGCGCCAGCGCTGCTACGACAATGGCCTGTTCGCCAGCAGTAAGTTACCGCTAGCAGGCAGCAAGTTCAGTGCGCCACTAGTAGAAGGTTACCGCTGACGTGCATTGTGGGTGGCTCGCCACTAGTAAGTATTTATGAGATTTTTTAGGAAAAATACTAGTGGCGGTCCATTTTGATTGTGCGCCACTAGTAAGTAATTAGGAATTAAAACAAATTAAAACTTTAGTAATTTATTTATTTATCTAATACATTCATACAGATCATTATTCAATAGTTCAAATACACCATTACATCAATCAATACAAGTCTGGAAAGGTAAAAAATTATCACCAACTGTGTGTCGATGTCGTCGTCACTGCAGCCTTATGTAGATGTCGTCGCTGCCGTAGCCGCGTGTCGATGTCGTCGCTGCCGCAGCCGCGTGTCGATGTGACTGAACTTCCAGGTTCCAAGTTAGTAACAGAAGTGCCTAGATGTAGACAACTTACAACAAGAGAACTATGACTTTACTCCAGGCATGATATTTGTAGCAACATATAAACGCAAACCGTGAAAAAAATATTGAACAGCATCAAAAGTGTCATCTAAAAAAATGTTACACAACTTACTTCGACAACTGCAAAGTCAACATTTTCTTGTGAGAATATGAGAAATTAGAGAGCTGTGAAAACCTACAAAATCACGCAAGTAGTTTTTTAAGTTCACGATCACCAGAAGTTAAATAACAGCAGATGCAAAGCAATGCCTAAATCGGTTTTAGTGGGGTTGTATATGCATTGCACAATATATCATTTGACAGTGTTGAGTTCAGTAAGAAATTTGTTACTACACAAACACCACTCTATCATTCAGAGATGAATTGTTTATAGATGTTAACAAATAGAAGTAATTCTTATGCAGTATGGCGATATCAGGATGGCTATAAAGTTCAGAAAGTGGGATCAGAGCATCATGTAGTCTCCATATATTCCCGCTTATTACATGCTCCATCAATTGTCTCTGGGGCCCTGGGCTAGCATCATATAATGTCCATGCATTCCTGCTTGTTACAATAATTTCAGGACTAGACTAAATATTATTTACACTATTGGTTTTTCGAATATGCAAACAAAAATCAGATGACCTATTTTAGAAATGGAAAATTGGTTCACAGCGTGCAAGGTTTACCACAATAAGGTACGGTGCAAACTAATGAAGGAGAAGTGATGTTCACAGGCACCCATCTTGTTATGTTCATGTATATAGAAACTGTAGCTCCTCATTTGGGGAAAGAAAATATAATTCCAGAGCTCAAATTGTTTTTTCCAACGCAAAATTAACTATATCTGCAACTTAACAGTGAAGTACCTCGAAGTGCATCAGGGCTCCATTTTCTGATTCTATCGACTCATCAATAGCTTCCTTAGCCTGACGAAAAAGGTCACTCAGCAACACGGCTGAAACGGGGCCTCAATGCTCCTTGGAGAGGAATGCACCAGTCGAGCCTTTCCCCTTGGTGCCGGCGATATGAACAGACTGCAAACACAAGTTACACAATCACACATTCCATTCGCAGCATAGTGAACATGCAAATGAGATTCAGTCCCCACACATGAATAATACTACTGAATGTCTAACACTTTGCTACGCTAAACAAACGCCAATGTGCCACTGCCGTCAGAGTTCACAAGCAGGCAGAAGAATCACGGGTCATTCGGCTGCTGGCGAGCTGCACGGTTTTGACGCTAACGAGGATGCGAGAGGAGAGGGCGGCGCGAGCCTCACCGGGTAGTGGGTGTGGGGGTCGCCGAGGCGGCGGAGGAGGCGGCGCATGCGGCCCAGGTCGAAGCCGTCGCCGGAGTCGGCCCCGGCGCCGCGCGGCACGCCGGAGCGCTCGTAGTTGCGGAGCCGGTCCATGTACTCCAGGAACTCCCCGAGCTGCCCCTCCTCGCCCCCGCGGCCGGCGGTTCCCATGGCGGACACGCGGGGGCGGCTGCTCCCTGCCCGCAACGGCAGCAGGCCGCGGGACCAGCGGAGGGGAACCGTAGCACGATCATGGCGCGGCCGCTGGGAGGAAGGCGCGGTCGTCGGAAGGATGGCGCGGTCGCCGGGAGGAGGGGCGTTGGTGGCGGCGGATCTGGATGGGGCGGGGCGGGGGAAGAAAAGGGGATCGAGGTAGGGCGAGGAGGTGGACGGGCGCGGCGTCGGCCGCCCGGGCGCAGCGCTTGCTGCTCGTGGAGGACCACGGGGCGGAGGGGAGCTCGCCCTCGTGTGGTGGTGCGGCGGCATGAGGGAGAAGGGGATCGTGAGGGAGAGGGGCGTGGTGGTGATGTGTGTGCGCGCGCGCGAGGGGATCGTGTGACGCATCGAGGAGAGATACACGCCCGGGGTGCGGGGTATAGCTGGGCAAATGGACCGTGCCCGGCACGATCTAAACGGGTCCATTAGTGCTCAGACCGACGATGGATTTGAGACACACAGCACGATTAGCCTATTTTTTATTTTTTAAATTGTTTAGCTATTTTTACCTATTTTTGGTCTTATTAGTGCCGGTGGGCCGTATTACTGCATAACGGGCCGTGCTTAAACCGACCCGTCGGGCTGTATTTGTGCTGGTGGGCCGTGCCGGAGTTGAAGTTGCGGCACGTGGGCCGGCCCGGCACGGCACGAATACTAATCGTGCCTAACGGGCCGTGCCGGCCCGTTTGGCCACCTATAGTGTGGGGCGGCGCTAACTTATCACTTGCGAACGCCATTTCCTGTGCACCAGCGGTATTATGGGTATCGCTGGCGCACAGGAGTGTTGTTCGCCAGCGGTAAGTTAGTGTCGCTGGGCCGCACTTATCGCTGGCGAGCGCGCTATTTTGTATGCGAGCGGTATATTCCTACTAGTGCATACGCAAAAGCTTCTCAATTCGCCATGCTACACAATGAATCATCACTGTTTCGGGGTCTTCTTTCTCTTCTTTGTAGTACTACTTTGTCTTATGAAGGGATTGACTTTTTCAGGAGCTAATGTGGTTCTGCTTCTTCTATATGATCTCTTTGTGCCGTAGAGTCTGTGATGTGCCAGTTATTCCACAAGTCTTGATCTCTGTTTTATACATTGATAGCTATGCCAGTGTTTATGGCACGATCGATGTGTTGCGTGGGAGCGGTAATTCCATGCCCTTCGATTGTGTAGCATAGCTTGAGGGTTACATAGCCTCTCTGTATAAGTCCGAGGTCGGGGCGCTACAATGGTGGTCCTTGCCCCCTCCAGCATACGCAGATAGCGAGGCCGGTCGCGAGAGGGTTGAGACCGCCTTAATGATTGGACGGATAAATCCTCCCATCGTGCGCTTGACAGGCTGGCTTGCCTTCTTCTTTCCACAAGGACTCTCTCCTGCTCCTTCAGCTTGATGCTTTCCTGCCATAGCAAGGTACTGGTAGCATTGCAGGTCTTCAGCCGTGGCATCCTCCGCCGGAGCACCATCCGCTATGGCCTTTATTGCCTTTTCACCCATAGCTTGGGTGATATGGAGCTGAGTTCGTCCGTTCTGCAGAGTTACTGTGAACGGGTATGTGCGTGGCTCGGGTGGAGCGCTTGGTGATGCTGCCGTTATGATAGCCGTTCCCGCGGCTGGTCCTGCGGCTGGTCCCGCGGGTACTGTCATGTATACTTGCATGGGGAGGATGCGCGGAACCTCCTCCAGGTCCGAGTCGTCTCCAAAGACGGACTCGAAGTTTGCTTGATTTCCGCCGGCGAAGTCCAAAGGGCTCGATGGCGGAGTCAATGAAGTATAGGGCACGACTGCCCACTCAGTCGTGCGTGCGAGAGTGGTGGTTGGCGATGAAGATCGCGTTGTCGTAGTCGAGAACGACGCGATCTCCTTGAGCGAACTGCCTAAGAACTCGTCGGAGGAGGACACGACGAAAGCCGATGCACCCGATGACGGGGCGGACTCTACCGCGGCAGTCAATGAAGTAGCAGGTGCTGTTGCCGCAGGGTGCAGTGCGTCCGTGAGGCGGAGAGTGCCCCACTTGTTGATGAAGAAGCGCAGCTCGCCGAAGCTTACGTCCACGCCTGCGTGCAGATCCGCGAAGGCCGGGAGAGTGACCGGCGAGTGCGGGCTGAATCCTAGGGAGCCGAAGAAGATCGGCGATTGCAGATTCGGTGAGTCGCGAGTTGTCGATGATGAAGCCGCTGAATCCGTAGATCCAACACTAGTCTTTCCCACAGACGGTGCCAATTGACGTGGGGTTACCACGCCAAATCCCTCGGAGGTCATCCTTGGGTTTAGAAAAGAGGAGAAGATGGTGGTGTTGGTAGATCCGTCGGCTGACAAGCAAGAGTTACCCAGGTTGAGGCCCCCGAAGGTAAAAGCTCTACGTCCTGCTTGTCTGGTATTGATGGATGGAGCTTACAGAAGGATTACAATGGCGGGATCGGGAGATGCGATCTCGCTAGGGTTTCGATGACTAGTCTCAACGTGTCCCTAGCCGGTAGCCCTCCCAGCCCTTAAATAGTAGGGCTGGGTCTCGGGAGTCCTCTACCGACTAGGGTTACAATTCGTAACCGTCATAAACCTTAGCTTATCTTGGGCTTGTTTCCTTCGGTATGGGCCTTCCTTTCGGCCTTGTTCCGCAGGCCACGACGATGTTTGAACACCAAGTATCCAAACCGTGGGGTACCCGAAGGGTACACCCACGTCAGTGGCGATGTTCCGCGTCAGATGGGCAAAGAATATCAAAACTAATGATCATGGTTTCGTTACCATGTATATGCTCGAAGCGCAACCAGTTGGCGAAAATAGCACTGTGAAAGGAATCACCGTCCAAAATGAGCCTGATTTTGCTAAGAATGTGGCACAATGTTTTTTAACAGACCCGACAAGGCCGAAGGCCGGGCCGTGTAGTTGTGAGGAGAGGAAAAAAGGAGTATCATCGGGCTAGATGAAGTCGAGAACGAGGAAGATTTTGAGAAATTCGACGATCGTAAAGAAGAAGACGACCCTGTACATAAACATATCCCAGCCAGCTTGTTCCACGACGTCCCAAGCTGCCACCTGGGAACCCCGAACTACTCGTCGATATCGAAGAAGAAACCACCTGTCTGCTCGGTGTCGTCCTCCTCTGAAACGAATTATAAAAGCAGCAAAGAGAGACGGAGTACGACGTACTCGCAATTTTAGTAGATTTAGTAGAGCGATATAGGCCCAATGATGACGGAGGCTCTAAAGCTGTATAGTAGCTATTTTGCATAAAGCTAGTTTTCATTTATAAAAATATAAAAGACCCATGGCATCGACTACTCAGAATGTTTTCTGAAAAGCGATAAGAGAGTAAACTTTCATCTTCGGTTCTCATCGAACCCATAGTAGCCATCAACCCCTCATCTCCACCAACGCACTCCCCAGAATCACCCTCGAGGAAATGAACCTTTTAAACACACGTTGAGTTGCAACCTCTAGCTGCCAAATTAATTAATTAGGGTTAAGGTTCTCTATAAGCTAATCCGCCTTTCCCAAGAGTTCGTCCATAACCGTGGACACGGCTTTTCAAAAAGATTTACCCTGCAGGGGTGTACTAATTTACCCATTGGTACCGTCCGAATCGCCTGATTAGCTCTCTTCTGGGAAAGCTAGCAAGTGGGCGCGGTTAAATCTTTACCTCGCATGAGACTATCCAAGAGTCATCTGTGGCAACAGGACAAGTTACCCAGTCTATTTCAGCCCCTGCCCCCATCGCCACGCCCTAAGCACCACCATCCTCATCGATCCTTTTTCCACCAACACACTCACGCTCAAATGGAAATAACAAACTAGAGGACCCTTGGATACGCCCGCACAAGTTATTCAGTTAGTAAGGAGCCCATACTCCCACCAATGGCAGCACGCTCGGTTCTTGGTTCTAGGTAAAAGCACTCTCAGCCTAGGTGGCAAGAATGAGGCAAAACACCATCCCTGATGGCAACTCATCCAAGCCTTTTAGCAATTTAATTAAGTACCACACTTAACCACCATGTCCGCAACATTCCATCAACATCAATATTTATGGAATTTAATCAACGGACAAAAAATATAGCATTCGACTAAGCATGGCTAAGCATAGCTAAGCATATAAAACAACAAGTATATCTTTGTCTCGGGCCAACACATCAACCCTAGGGTTCATAGGTAGGGAAACATGTATTGGTTCGGGGAAAAACATGCATTTATAGGATACTCTAGTATTGACCAAAATTGACATTGGAATCGAATGCAATATTATGGTGGATAAAATAATTTTATAAAACAGTAGGATGCTAGATGCCAAGAAGGTTAGGTTATCTCTTGCCTTGCTGCCGGGGCATGTAGTACTGCTCGTCAGAATAGGGGAGGGAACCCTCGAATCCGGAATCTATCGATACCCAAATGTCGTGTCTTGGATCACGGACACCAGGAGTAAAGGATACCCCCTTTTTAGGTTTGGTATGGGGCGCGAAGGAGGCTTAGTAACGTCTTTCGCTCGAGGGCTTCGTCTACGCTTGAGATCTACGTACTAGCAAGCATCACAGAGACACAAGGAGTTTACCCAGGTTCGGGCCGCCCGGAGGCTAACAGCCCTACTCCTGCATGTCTGGATTGAGAGGTGTATCATGGTGTAGCTTTACAATGGTGGTCGCGGGTGAGAACCCGGGAGGTGTTGGCTAGAGGTTGAAGACGAGCAGATCCTGGGCCGGAGGAGATCACCTCTCGCCTATGCTACTCTTCCTTTTGTGCGCTCTCTAGCCTAGCCTCCGACTCTCTGGAAATCCGTCCTTCCAGCTTGTTGTGACTCGTCCTCCTTCCTTCCCCCCTTGGGTGCCTCGGTCCTCCTTTTATAGGCTAAGGGGATACCACAGGTGCACCCTTGGGGCCGGAGGGGTTTTCGCGGGAAAACCCCTCCGGGTTCTCCTTAGGAGGCGACTGTAACAGCCCAGATTTGGTACCCTAAAATATGGGCCAAATTTTCACTTTTGCTTTGCATTGCATCATGGCATCCATTTAAATTGCTAATTTAAAACGAAGCAAGATTGGAAAATATTTAAAAGGGAACAAACACTTTCCCAAACTCTAAACCAAATGCATTGCTCAAATTGATGAAACTAAATTATTCTAGAATTTCCAAATTGTCCAGGAAGTTCCAAGAATATATTTGTTCAAATAGTTGTCAAGGGCAATGGCTTGTTAAGCAAACAAATAAAATTGGAGATTTCCAAATTGGTTTAAACAAATGGTGAATTTTGACTCCAAGTTCAACTTCTCAAATTTCAAACTAAAATCATGGGGAGCTTCAATATTATTGTGAGAGCCTCCATGAATATTTTCCTTATTTTTGAAGATGCTTAATTGCTCCAATCAAATAAATGTTGGAATTTATCAAATTGCCATATTTAAACACTATGAGCAAAAATGGTGCAAAACTTTTTATTTTGCAGAACCAATTTTTGTGGAGCTTCTAACTAACATGGGGAGCTTCCATGAATTTTTACAGAATTTATTGAGCTTTTTAAATGCCTCAAATAAATGTTGCAAGCTGCTGGTTTTAAATAAAAAGGGAAAAAGTTTAAACCTATGACAGTGGGCCCTCCCTGTCAGCCCCCTCTTCTCTCCCTCTTCACTGTGGCGGCAGTGTTCTCACTGGCGCCATGGACGCTGCCGTCGCCGTGGCCTCCTCCACTGTCGCTCCCTGGCCCCCCATGGTGGATAAGTGAAGCCCTACGTGCTGCCCCTGCTCTCTCCTCTCTCCCTTGCTCCT
Organism: Puccinellia tenuiflora; assembly: GCA_012064385.1. Lineage (NCBI taxonomy): Eukaryota > Viridiplantae > Streptophyta > Magnoliopsida > Poales > Poaceae > Puccinellia > Puccinellia tenuiflora. The sequence goes on from QRDG01002040.1 coordinate 51,286, forward strand.
TCCCCTAAGAAACCCTAACCCTAGCTCCCCCCTGCGTGCTCCCGAGCGCCGTCGAGCCGCCGCCATTGCCGCGCCAATCGCCGCCGTCCTGCGCCGCCCCGGAGCAAGCCGTCCCCACCACGAGCTCCGCCGCCTCGCCTTCGGCCTTCCCACCGGCGGAATCGGGCCGGGGATGCCCGTAGCTGACGCGCGCATCCTCACCATCGTCCACCGCGGCCGCCGCCGCCCGGGACGATTCCGGCGCCCCCTTCCCTCCGCCGACCTCGCCGTACTCAGCATCACCTCCAGGGTGAGCTCACGGTGCTCCCCATCCTCTCCTCCCTCTCTCTTCTGCCTCGTGCCGTCGTCCCACCGAGCACCGCAGCCCGCCGCCGTGCCATGGTCGCCGGCAACGCTCCGGTGACCATTTGGTCACTCCCGCCGCCCCCATGTGCTCCTCTCCACCTCCTCTACCTCGTAGCTTAGGTGCCCGCGTCCAATTTCGCGCAGAGCCGACGAATCGAAGCTCAACATCCCGCTGCCCACTCGATGACGTCATGATGACATCATAGTTCATCTTTTTTCTATTTTCAGAAATTAACAGAAAATTGGATTTTGCAATATCTGTTAAATGGTAAATCCTAAAAATACAAATGACATATCAAAATGTTCAGAATTTCATAACCTAACCAATGATGTGACTCATCCATGCTAATGAATTTTAAAAACATGAATTTAAATGTGAAATGCAAAGCATCTGTTAGTTATTCAAATTTGTGGAAATTAATATCTAGAGTTTTACAATTCAGAAAAATGCAAATAATATGTCATTTTGCTCAGGAGAGAAATGTCTATCTGTTAGTGCCTCTGTTTAAATTATTTGGACAAATTAAATTGCCTTTATTTAATAAAAACAGAAATGGCAGAATAAATGTTGAATTTGGAAAATCCATAACTTTATGAATAATAGCTCAAATTGTTCAGCAAGCAATGTTCTACAAGTTTATGTCATTTTAGAGAGTTGTAGAATTAATTTTGGTGATGTTCATTAAAATTAACTAAAATGGCAGAATTAAATCAATTGTTGAAATTATCATAACTTGATAAATATTAACTCAAAAATTGCAAATGATATACCAAAATGACCAGCAAAGCAAATGCTATCTACCTATGTTAATATCACAGCATGCAAACAAATTTTCCTTTGATGTTAATTTCGAAATGTTTAAAATGATTTAAATTGCTTAACCATTTAAATCGCCATTTATTCACCGTTAATCGGAAAAATGCAAACAAGGTACCAAAACGATCAGTGGGTTAATATCTATCAAATAATGTCATTTTCATGCATATTTACCTCATATTTCAGTACTGGACGTTTTGATAAATAACGCAAATCACTAAGTTAAAGATGGAGTTTTGACCCGTTAATTGCAATATTTATTTTAGGGGTTCCATTTAACTTGTGGGAGATGCCCAATACCTTTCCAATGCATAATATGACCACATCATCATGATTGTGCATTGCACCTTGTATTCTTGTTATTTATTTCCTTCTTGTGTTGTTTGTGTTTCGGTAGATTCTGGAGTCGAGGTTCCACCACAATACCTTGACAACCAGCGCGACCAGTACTACCAGCAAGGCAAGAGCTAACCTAACCTTCTTGGCATATCTCATATTCCCCAAGTATTTTATCCACCATACTATTATTGCATTCGATTCTGGTGACAAGTTTTGGTCAGTGTATATAATATCCTATCATTGCATGTTCCCTGAACCATTACCTGTTTCCCCACCTATGAACCATAGGTTGAAGTGTTGGCCTGAGATAAATCATATCTATTGTATGTCATGCTTAGATATGCTTAGCCACGCTTACTCGAATGCTTAAGTTGTCCGTTGATTATTTCCATGAATGTGAAGTGAATGGAATGTTCGGACAGTGGTGGATGCTTGTGTCAATATTTAATTTGATAAAAGGCTGGGATGAGTTGCCAACAAGGTCGTTGGTGTTTTGTCTCATTCTGGCCCCTAGGTGTGAGTTCTTATCGACCGATCCAAGAACCGAGCGTGCTTCCAAAGGTGGGAGTATGGGCTCCTTACTAACCGAATAATTAGTGCGGGCGTATCCAAGGGTCCTCTAGTTTGCGCTTTCCATTTGCGAGTGTGTGGCCGGTGATGATGATGATGATGATGGTGGTGATAGGAGTGGCGATGGGGCAGGGTGTTGAAATAGGCGCTGAACTTGTCCTGTCGTCACGATGACCCTTGGATAGTCCCATGCTTTGTAAAGGTTTAACCGCGCCTGCCCTGCCGGCTTTCCCAGGAAGAGAGCTAATTGTACAGGCAAGGGGTCGGACGGTACCAATGGTAAAAACAGTACACCCCTGCAGGGTTTAATCTTTTCGAAAAGCCGTGTCCACGGTTATGGACAAATCTTGGTGAGATAGGTGAGATCATAGAGAACCTGAACCTTTAATCAAATGGCAGCTAGAGGTTGCATAATCAACGTGTGATAAAGGTTCATTTCCTCGAGGGTGATTCGAGGGAGTGCCTTGGTGGAGATAAGTAGTGTTTCTGAATACAGTAGGTTCCCCGTGAACCGAAGAGAAAAGTGTTACCCTCTTATCCCCTTATTAAAACCTTCTGATTAGACGATGCCATGAGTCCTAGTCTTCGGAAGGAAACAAAACCAGCTTTATGCAAAACAACCACTTATATAGCTTTGAAGCCTCCGTCAGCATCGGGCCTATATCGCCCTACTAATTCTTGCGAGTACGTCGTACTCAGCCTTGCTTTGTTGATTATTATTTGTTTCAGAGGAGGACTCCACCGAACTGGAAGGTGGGTTCTACGTTGACTTCGACGAGTAGTCTGGGGTTCCCAGGTGGCAGCTTGGGACGTCATGGAACAGGCTGGCTCGGGATGTTTATCTGTAGGCCTCTTAGGCCATAATTTGGATCTTGTTGTTTAGACAACTATAATTTGCTTCCGCTGTTGTAATGATGGGTCAGTGACCTCTGATGTGTCATTTGCTATCTTTCTCAATTATATGAGTTGGACTATGATATCTTTGTGTCGTAGAGTCTGTGATGTGCCAGTTCGTTCCACAAGTCTCGGTCTCTTTATTATACATGGAAGCGATGTCTGAGCTTATGGCATGATTGAGGTGTTGTGTGCCGATGATCCATTCCGAGCACACCTGCCAAAGTGTATTGGCCTGGGATTGGTAAACCCAGTAACCCTCAATTGTGTAGCATGACCGGTTACAACGTTCCACTGTATAGTTCTGGGGTCGGGGCGCTACAAATTGGTATCAGAGCAGGACTGCCTGTAGGAAACCCGTTCTACTGGTCGATGTTGAGTCTAGTGTCGTGAAAGCTATTTATAACCTAAAAATGAGTTGTGAAAACCCTCTTAGGTTTCTTTTTACTTCTTATCCAACTCGCTCTAACTCTGAGTCATCTTACCTCTATTTGATTTAGCGGTTCTTCTGCTCGTCTGGCGATTCAAGAAATTAGGTTCACGGGGTTGGTTCCTACCTTTAGTCTACTGGTTAGGTTGTTTCCGTTTCCAGAAACTGAAGTAAACTCCGTTGTTCTCACCCAATGAAGAAGAAGGTGCAAGACATCCGAAGCCTTGAAAACGTTTCGCACCTAATCGGGTATTCCTCTCTTTGAGTTATGGCCCATGGTCTTGAACCGAAGGTCCCGGATTGTACTGGAATTCTGGTATATTGATTCATGAGGGTTGTCACCCATGTGAGCACTATGCTATTTGTGAGTCCCAGTGCATGAAGCTGATCTTTAACCCAAGATCTTTCCGTCGAGTCCTGATATTAGTGGTCAAACCCTACACCAGGTTGGCAAAATTTGAAGTTAGTCTTCAAACTCGAGGTTGCAGCCATAATTGACTTGTTCAGCAACGCTCTTCTCTGTCACTAGCTTTAGCTAGACTCTCTGTCAGGGAATCATCTGAATCACGTCGGGATTGCTCTTAGCAAGTTTTCCATCTATGTTTGTGATTCCTCCAATAACACTTGTTAGTGAAACCCTTTCGGCACTAGTTGTTGGAAGAGTGCTAACAAGGGCTTCTACAAATCTCTTGGGATTGTTGTTAGCCCGTTTTCTTACTCTTAATCTGTTGTCCGACCTTTATCTGTCAGTTGACAGTCAAGTGTTATTGTGCATGGGTGTGTTCCGATGCATGTTACCCTTGTGGTCCGTCAATACATTCCACGTCGGGATGTTAGGAGAAACAAACTCCGGTACCATGTCCATTCTCGGACCAGGTCAAAGTATTGTAATCCGCAGAATAAGAGGCTTGTCTAGCCTTTGTTCTGTTCAACTTTGGAGTGTCACACTCTTTTATATCAAGAGGTCGTGCTTAGCCTCATGACGTACTCGATGAAGTGATACTCTTACCCTTCCTTATCCATCTACCTCCGAGCTACTCGGGCTCGAGATTGTTGAGGATGCATATTGATGTGGAAATCGGACATTCTTAGCAAATGATATTGCTTTGACGTCCAAGGACTTTGATGGCGCTCTTAGCATGATTGGTAATCAGATCATCAAGCCGAGTTTGACTGTGCTACCAAGTCCATTTTGTTCAGGTGCACACCTTCGGTCAATAGGTTAGATTCGTGTCAAAACTCTAAAGATCACATCGTTTCGCTTGGAAAAGCAATTTTCCTCTCGCAAACTAGCTAGTGTCCTGGAGCTTGACGATGTAGTCAATTCTTGAGATCCTCACCTCTCGTTATCTGTTGTAACTCCTCCCTCAGACATGTTAGGTCTGAAATTTCCGCACGCTTAACCAAATCTGAATCTCAAGCAGAAATGATGGTTGGTGTTCCTTAAGAGTATGACATAGGCCTTGTGTAAATCCGGCAAGTTTGTGGTGGTGGTTGCCCTACTTAACTGGAAGGTCTATTGTGATATCCTCTTGCCTTTCGTAAAATCAAACCACTCTCCATGAGGATTTTGTGCTACTTATTCTAGAAGTTGCCCTTATGGTCTCTTTGCAAATCTTAAAGATCCGACCTCTACTTGATGACCTATTGAAGGCTTTTCCGAAGCCTGATAGTGGTATCTAGAACATCGAGGAGAACATTAACATGGTGTTGCTAAACATGTCTCTCGGTCATTTCTCCTATCCTCTGCTCGACCTTTGTTTGGTCAAGTTGTTCCTAGTTTTCCCCAATGGCTTATGGTCTTGTGCAAAGTTCATATTTCCAACCCTTGGTGAAAATTTGTCTATCACCTTGAACTATCTTCTGACTTTCTCGTCGGCACGTCATGCTTGCTACCTTACTCTCTGCAACAAGGAAGATCATCGTGGGATCCAGAAGATCGTAGAAGTTAAGGGTTGTCATGTTTCCCTCCTCTTCCTCTTCCTACTCTAGGAATCTCGGGGCGAGATTCTTGTAAGGGGGATAGAATTGTAACAGCCCAGATTTGGTACCCTAAAATATGGGCCAAATTTTCACTTTTGCTTTGCATTGCATCATGGCATCCATTTAAATTGCTAATTTAAAACGAAGCAAGATTGGAAAATATTTAAAAGGGAACAAACACTTTCCCAAACTCTAAACCAAATGCATTGCTCAAATTGATGAAACTAAATTATTCTAGAATTTCCAAATTGTCCAGGAAGTTCCAAGAATATATTTGTTCAAATAGTTGTCAAGGGCAATGGCTTGTTAAGCAAACAAATAAAATTGGAGATTTCAAATTGGTTTAAACAAATGGTGAATTTTGACTCCAAGTTCAACTTCTCAAATTTCAAACTAAAATCATGGGGAGCTTCAATATTATTGTGAGAGCCTCCATGAATATTTTCCTTATTTTTGAAGATGCTTAATTGCTCCAATCAAATAAATGTTGGAATTTATCAAATTGCCATATTTAAACACTATGAGAAAAAATGGTGCAAAACTTTTTATTTTGCAGAACCAATTTTTGTGGAGCTTCTAACTAACATGGGGAGCTTCCATGAATTTTTACAGAATTTATTGAGCTTTTTAAATGCCTCAAATAAATGTTGCAAGCTGCTGGTTTTAAATAAAAAGGGAAAAAGTTTAAACCTATGACAGTGGGCCCTCCCTGTCAGCCCCCTCTTCTCTCCCTCTTCACTGTGGCGGCAGTGTTCTCACTGGCGCCATGGACGCTGCCGTCGCCGTGGCCTCCTCCCCTGCGTCGCTCCCTGGCCCCCCATGGTGGATAAGTGAAGCCCCTACGTGCTGCCCCTGCTCTCTCCTCTCTCCCTTGCTCCTTCCCCTAAGAAACCCTAACCCTAGCTCCCCCCTGCGTGCTCCCGAGCGCCGTCGAGCCGCCGCCATTGCCGCGCCAATCGCCGCCGTCCTGCGCCGCCCCGGAGCAAGCCGTCCCCACCACGAGCTCCGCCGCCTCGCCTTCGGCCTCCCCACCGGCGGAATCGGGCCGGGGATGCCCGTAGCTGACGCGCGCATCCTCGCCATCGTCCACCGCGGCCGCCGCCGCCCGGGACGATTCCGGCGCCCCCTTCCCTCCGCCGACCTCGCCGTACTCAGCATCACCTCCAGGGTGAGCTCACGGTGCTCCCCATCCTCTCCTCCCTCTCTCTTCTGCCTCGTGCCGTCGTCCCACCGAGCACCGCAGCCCGCCGCCGTGCCATGGTCGCCGGCAACGCTCCGGTGACCATTTGGTCACTCCCGCCGCCCCCATGTGCTCCTCTCCACCTCCTCTACCTCGTAGCTTAGGTGCCCGCGTCCAATTTCGCGCAGAGCCGATGAATCGAAGCTCAACATCCCGCTGCCCACTCGATGACGTCATGATGACATCATAGTTCATCTTTTTTCTATTTTCAGAAATTAACAGAAAATTGGATTTTGCAATATCTGTTAAATGGTAAATCCTAAAAATACAAATGACATATCAAAATGTTCAGAATTTCATAACCTAACCAATGATGTGACTCATCCATGCTAATGAATTTTAAAAACATGAATTTAAATGTGAAATGCAAAGCATCTGTTAGTTATTCAAATTTGTGGAAATTAATATCTAGAGTTTTACAATTCAGAAAAATGCAAATAATATGTCATTTTGCTCAGGAGAGAAATGTCTATCTGTTAGTGCCTCTGTTTAAATTATTTGGACAAATTAAATTGCCTTTATTTAATAAAAACAGAAATGGCAGAATAAATGTTGAATTTGGAAAATCCATAACTTTATGAATAATAGCTCAAATTGTTCAGCAAGCAATGTTCTACAAGTTTATGTCATTTTAGAGAGTTGTAGAATTAATTTTGGTGATGTTCATTAAAATTAACTAAAATGGCAGAATTAAATCAATTGTTGAAATTATCATAACTTGATAAATATTAACTCAAAAATTGCAAATGATATACCAAAATGACCAGCAAAGCAAATGCTATCTACCTATGTTAATATCACAGCATGCAAACAAATTTTCCTTTGATGTTAATTTCGAAATGTTTAAAATGATTTAAATTGCTTAACCATTTAAATCGCCATTTATTCACCGTTAATCGGAAAAATGCAAACAAGGTACCAAAACGATCAGTGGGTTAATATCTATCAAATAATGTCATTTTCATGCATATTTACCTCATATTTCAGTACTGGACGTTTTGATAAATAACGCAAATCACTAAGTTAAAGATGGAGTTTTGACCCGTTAATTGCAATATTTATTTTAGGGGTTCCATTTAACTTGTGGGAGATGCCCAATACCTTTCCAATGCATAATATGACCACATCATCATGATTGTGCATTGCACCTTGTATTCTTGTTATTTATTTCCTTCTTGTGTTGTTTGTGTTTCGGTAGATTCTGGAGTCGAGGTTCCACCACAATACCTTGACAACCAGCGCGACCAGTACTACCAGCAAGGCAAGAGCTAACCTAACCTTCTTGGCATATCTCATATTCCCCAAGTATTTTATCCACCATACTATTATTGCATTCGATTCTGGTGACAAGTTTTGGTCAGTGTATATAATATCCTATCATTGCATGTTCCCTGAACCATTACCTGTTTCCCCACCTATGAACCATAGGTTGAAGTGTTGGCCTGAGATAAATCATATCTATTGTATGTCATGCTTAGATATGCTTAGCCACGCTTACTCGAATGCTTAAGTTGTCCGTTGATTATTTCCATGAATGTGAAGTGAATGGAATGTTCGGACAGTGGTGGATGCTTGTGTCAATATTTAATTTGATAAAAGGCTGGGATGAGTTGCCAACAAGGTCGTTGGTGTTTTGTCTCATTCTGGCCCCTAGGTGTGAGTTCTTATCGACCGATCCAAGAACCGAGCGTGCTTCCAAAGGTGGGAGTATGGGCTCCTTACTAACCGAATAATTAGTGCGGGCGTATCCAAGGGTCCTCTAGTTTGCGCTTTCCATTTGCGAGTGTGTGGCCGGTGATGATGATGATGATGATGGTGGTGATAGGAGTGGCGATGGGGCAGGGTGTTGAAATAGGCGCTGAACTTGTCCTGTCGTCACGATGACCCTTGGATAGTCCCATGCTTTGTAAAGGTTTAACCGCGCCTGCCCTGCCGGCTTTCCCAGGAAGAGAGCTAATTGTACAGGCAAGGGGTCGGACGGTACCAATGGTAAAAACAGTACACCCCTGCAGGGTTTAATCTTTTCGAAAAGCCGTGTCCACGGTTATGGACAAATCTTGGTGAGATAGGTGAGATCATAGAGAACCTGAACCTTTAATCAAATGGCAGCTAGAGGTTGCATAATCAACGTGTGATAAAGGTTCATTTCCTCGAGGGTGATTCGAGGGAGTGCCTTGGTGGAGATAAGTAGTGTTTCTGAATACAGTAGGTTCCCCGTGAACCGAAGAGAAAAGTGTTACCCTCTTATCCCCTTATTAAAACCTTCTGATTAGACGATGCCATGAGTCCTAGTCTTCGGAAGGAAACAAAACCAGCTTTATGCAAAACAACCACTTATATAGCTTTGAAGCCTCCGTCAGCATCGGGCCTATATCGCCCTACTAATTCTTGCGAGTACGTCGTACTCAGCCTTGCTTTGTTGATTATTATTTGTTTCAGAGGAGGACTCCACCGAACTGGAAGGTGGGTTCTACGTTGACTTCGACGAGTAGTCTGGGGTTCCCAGGTGGCAGCTTGGGACGTCATGGAACAGGCTGGCTCGGGATGTTTATCTGTAGGCCTCTTAGGCCATAATTTGGATCTTGTTGTTTAGACAACTATAATTTGCTTCCGCTGTTGTAATGATGGGTCAGTGACCTCTGATGTGTCATTTGCTATCTTTCTCAATTATATGAGTTGGACTATGATATCTTTGTGTCGTAGAGTCTGTGATGTGCCAGTTCGTTCCACAAGTCTCGGTCTCTTTATTATACATGGAAGCGATGTCTGAGCTTATGGCATGATTGAGGTGTTGTGTGCCGATGATCCATTCCGAGCACACCTGCCAAAGTGTATTGGCCTGGGATTGGTAAACCCAGTAACCCTCAATTGTGTAGCATGACCGGTTACAACGTTCCACTGTATAGTTCTGGGGTCGGGGCGCTACAGCGACGTGGCCTCCTCTCGTCCAAGTATTCTTCTCAGAGGGGGTAGGTGAGGTCGCCCACCTTTTCCAGGGAGGGCGGACAGAGGCTTACAGCTTTTCCGCCTCTGCCCCCCCTTTGGCGCCTTTGGCGCCTCCATCTTCTCGGCGCCCAAGTCTTCTAGGAGCTTCCAGCCAGGGCTGGCAAGCTTATCCTCTTTGCGCACTGGAGGTTGGTTCCCGGGGGTGAGCCTGGCCTCCTGCCGGGCGTCAGGGTCCCGGGACCTCCATGCCTGCTTTCGGGTCGAGGGGGCCCCGGAGGGTCCCCGAGTCCTTCGCCTTGGTTGTCGATGTCGCGCGCGTCGGGGTGCCGTGGGGCAGATGGGGGCCCATCTGCCGGTCTTGTGCCTTGGCCTTGAGTGCCTCCTTGGTGGGCCCATGTGCGATGGACCCACTTTGATCGTAATAGGGGAACCCCATGTTCCACTGTTGCGACAGTAGCCCCGGGCATAGTCCCGGCGGCCACGCCCTTCTGCCGCCGGGGCTATGACCAAAAAAGGAGTCAAAGTGGGTCCCCGACATCAGGTCTTTGAACGTCTTGTCTTACCCGCCAAGGGGAAAGGTATTATGGTTATCCATCCGGTGGAGTAATTGCGCCAGTCTCCTCGATTCTCGGGAACGGAGAAAGCGAGGCGACAGCCGCTGAAGGCGTGTCCGAGCCTTCTTAAAGGCAGGGAAACCCCTCAGGATCATCATTAATATTCACTCCTTCCTCAACCCCACCCCTCCTCAGAGGTGAGCGCGTCGATGGCAGGGGCTAAGAGAGGAGTTGGTCGCTTACGCTCGTCCTTGATGGGGGCAGAGGTGGCGTCCGGTAGTCGCGGAAGAGTTGCCCCCCGAGGCCGAGCGAGGCGCGGTTGCGGCGGCGGCCGCGGTCGTGGAAGCCGAGGTCGTGGAGGTCGTGGAGCGGGAGGTTCGCCGAGCCCTCCCTCACGGAGGACGACCCACGCCGGCTTCCCTCCGTTTGAGTTCGTCGTGGATCTGGACAGAAGACTGCGTAGCCGGCTTCATCTGCCGGACTCCTTCGGTGCGGCGGTGGACACGGACGGCGACCAGCCCACCGGTTACTGGCTGCAGGTCGAGGGCTGTCCCAACGGCCCCTCCTGGGTCGAAGCGGAGTACACCGTCGACGGCTCCATGCTCCTGGGTTAGGGATGGAAAGCGTTCGCGTGCTCCCGTCGCCTTACCCGGGGGCAGTACCTGTCGTTCGAGTACGACGGGGATGAGACGCTCTTCGTGAAGATCTTCTGTGCCGATGGAGGACGCGAGGCTGCTGCATGGAGAGCGACAGCAGCAGTCGCAGCAGCTGCTACGGCGAGGAGGACAAGGATGAAGATGAAGAGGACCCCCTCAGCGCCAAGGCCGAGAGGAGCCCGCTTCCCTGAAGATGCGGGGGCGACGCCGCGGTAGCGCCCCCCGAAGATGTCCTTGGCCTCCTTCTTGGCAGCCTCGTCGACATACTTCTGGAAGTAGCGCCTTCCGTGGTGCGGGGATGCTCCTTGCTTGCATAGGAGCCAACCTTTCTTTGTAAAAAGTAGGCTTCATTGTAGACTTTTGGATGACGAAAAACCTGTACTCGTGTTGTCGCTTGGCCTTCGAGCTAATTAGATGCGATCGGGAACGGTTTTCTGCAAAACTCGCTCTTGATTGCGGCACTAGCTGAACCGTCAGAGGGGCCAGTGGGGAACAGAGGGCCTATAAAATGCTCTCTAGCCCCCAGCTCCTTGGCCACCCTTAGTCCTGCTTCTTCTTGTTTCTTGCCCTCCCTTCCCCTTCACAAACCATAAGGCCATGTCGGGGGAGGTAGGAATGTCCTTCTCAGGGACGTCGACGGCGGCGTCCGTGCACTGGGGTGCGGCGGAGGCTCCCAGGGGAACTGGGGCCCGTGCCGCTGGAGAAGAAGACGAGGTGATGTCGCGCCTGGCCCTCGCTATGGGCGTTTCGCGCTTGGCGATGATCTCTGGTCCCACAGCCCAGGAGGAGGCTCGGGTGCGTGCGCTCCGCAGGGCTCAGCTTCTGGCGGCCTTGAAGGGGAAGACCGCGGGGATCCCGGAGGCATCCCGGCTCTGGGAGGAGTTCGACGCCATCGAACAGGTTGGTGTTGCGTTTTTCTCGGCCCCTCGCTCCTCTTGGGCCTGGTCTAGATCCTGACCGAACTTGTCCCCTATCGCAGGCGGACGACAACACCATGAGCGAGGTGGCGGCCGAGGTGGTCTCCCTGCTCCACTGCCTGGCACCCGGACGCACCAGACAGCCAGGAGACGCCTGAAAAAATCCTTCGGGCTCCCCCTCTCCTCCCAGGCGTCCCCGGGAATTGAGAGGTCCCCCATTGGGCGTGAACAAGGCGAGGGCGCACAGCAAGGAGCGCTAGCTCCAAGCTGGCCTTAGTAGCACAGGGTCTAGCAGTTGCTCAACCGAATGTAAATTCAAGAATGTAATTCGGAATGTAAATTCGGATGTATGCAACCCTAGACTCAACTCTCGGGGTCATTTCCCAAATCTTCCTTTGCACTAACGCACCGTCTGGTTTTCAGAGGAGGCCACTTAGGTGTAAGGCACTCTACCTCCGCACGATAGATGTACCCCCTAAGTCGGACTATACCTTCTGGGAGTCCTTTGCCACTGTCCACGGGTACTAGGCCAGAGGGAAACGGACCGTTCACCGGGGTGGTCGCATACCCCCGCAAAGGCTCTCATCAACCGTCAAGCATGCGCAGGTCGATGGTATATTGGCTCCGAGCGAGATGTTATGCCTAAATGCAGGATGCTGATGCAAGAACTTAGCTGTTTTCCTGTCGCGTCTCCAGCCCATCCAGTCCTTCCCGGGTGTCGAGCTCCTTTTTTGGTGTCCCGCCGCCCAATCCTGCCCCGGGAAGGAGCTACACACAGCAAACTTTCAGTAGGAAAAGAATGGACCCTCTTTCCTATCATGCTAGCGTGTTATCCGAAGCAAACCGCAAGCACAGTTGGTAGTACATTTCTGTGGTGAGGTGCGTTTCACCACATCACTGCCCGATTTCCCTTTCCGCGGCAGTACGGCATGATCGGGCGGCGGTGCCTAGCCTGCGAGGCCACTCGCGGCGCTTCTACCCATCTTCCACCGGTACATACCAGCCCCCTGCTTACGGGTTGCTAAGGATAACACGCTTCCATGGAAGGATTGAGTCTCACGGGAATTGAAATAACTTATCTTTTATTCTCCTGGCGACGATTCTTACACCCTATTACAGAACACTAGCCCCTCAGGCGTGCTTTAACGGATCCGACGTTTGCGATTCATGTTCGTAATCAGGGGTAGAATTTCCGAAGATTCTCGATGTTCCAGGCGTTGCCTTCCGGCCGGCCTTGCTCGTCCTCAAGGTACACCGTTCCGGGTTTCAGGGTATGTGTCACCCGGAAGGGTCCTTCCCACTTTGATGACATTTTGTTTAGGCCTTGCATGTTTTGCCTCTTGCGGAGTACCATGTCCCCGGGTTGCAGCTCCCGCGAGCGAACATGACGACTATGGTATCGGCGTAGTCCTTGCTGGTACCGAGCTGACCGTAAGGAGGCCCGGCACCTTCTCTCTTCCAGCAGGTTTATGTCTTCGATTCTCCGCTCTTCTTGCGTGTTCTCATCGTATGCGAGCACCCGAGGTGATCCGTACTTGAGCTCTAATGGCAGGACAGCTTCAGCTCCATAGACGAGGAAGAAAGGTGTCTCTCCAGTGGCTCTGCTTGGTGTTGTTCTGAGTGACCACAGTACGCGGCAGGTGATTAATCCAGTTTTTCCCCTTGTTCTCTAGCTTGTCAAAGGCTTTGGTCTTCAATCCCTTGAGAACTTCTGCATTTGCTCGCTCTACTTGCCCGTTGCTTCTTGGGTAGGACACTGAGGCAAAACACACCTAAGTGCCCATTTCTTCGCAGAAGTTGAGGAAGGCTTTGCTTGTGAACTGAGTGCCGTTGTTGGTGATGATTCTGTTTGGTACTCCAAACCGGTAGACGATTCCTTCGATGAACTTGATGGCGGCCTGAGCCGTCTGACGTGGAACTGGCATCGCTTCCACCCACTTTGTGAACTTGTCGATTGCCACGAACAGGTATTCGTGACCTCCCACAGACTTTGGTATCTTGCCGACGATGTCCAGCCCCCAGACCACGAACGACCAGGAGATTGGTATCGGCTGCAACGCTTGAGCTGGATGGTGCGTGTTCTTGGCGTAGTACTGGCAAGCTTCACCGAGGTCGGAAGGATATAGCATTTGATTCGAGATGTAAAACTTCATAACGAGATATTGTCACGAGATAGATTGAGTAGGAGGATTGACTGATAGATATTTAGCAACTCCGTAGTGAGGTTCTCCTTGAGGCTCTAGATATCGCACTCCGGCTTCGGAAATAGCCTTCATTCAATCCTCAAGTGAAGGTCGTACTCGAAGATAGGGAAAGACCTTGGGGAAGAACTTCTAGAACCATTTACACATGATTCTCATGGACAGCGGTCGATTTGAAAAAGTTAGGAGATTTAGTAAAAAGACCTTCCGGTGAGGCGCGTGAACCATAACACCAGTCTTGTCAGTTTACCAGTAGGCTAAGAGTGACACCAAGATCTTTGGATTTCAAAGCAATAACATTTGCTAAGAATTTCCCAGTACCACCACGATATGCATCCTCAATACTCTCGAGCCCGAAAACTCGGAGGTAGATGGATAAGGAAGGGTGGGAGCATCACTTCATCCAGTACGTCATGAGACTAAGCACGACCACTCGATATAAAAGAGTGTGACACTCCAAGGTGGAACGGAACAAAAGCTAGACCAGCTCTTACTCCGCGAATCACAGAACTTTGATCTAGTCTGAGACATGGATGAGGTACCGGATTTTGTTTCTCCTGACATCCCGAAATGGAATGCCTTGCCGAACCACAAGAGTAGCATGCATCAGAACACCCCAATGCACGATACACTTGATTGTCCGCATGCAGATAGAGGACTGATAATAGATTTGGATTAAGGAACGGGCTAACAACAATTTAGGACATTGCAGAAGCCCGGGTTAGCACTCTTCCGACAACTAGCGCAGAAAGGGTCTCAGGAACGGTCGTTACCGGAGGAGTCACAATTATTGATGGAAAGGCTCGCTAAGAGCAATCCCGTCGTGATTCAGATGATTCCATGACAGAGAGCCTAGCTAAAGCTAGTGAAGAAGAAGAGCATTGTCGAGGAAAACAATTATGGCTGCAACCTCGAGCTTGAAGACTAACTTCAATTTTTCCAACCTGATGTAGGGTTTGAATTAATATTAGGATTCAACGGAAAGGATCTTGGGTTAAAGATCAGCTTCATGCACTGGGACGCACAATAGCATAATGCTCACAAGGGTGACAACCCTCATGAATCATTACACCTAAGCCCTAGCTCAATCCGGGACCTTCGGTTCAAGATCTTGGGCTAAAGCAAGGAATTTCTTGACGATCCGCAATACTTCTTCTCTTCGGAATTTAGAATTGGCAGACGAGCAAAGTTAACCAGTAACTAAAGATAGAACCCAACCCCGAGAACCTAAGATTTAGAATTTGCCGATGATCAGAAAACCGTTGAAATCAAATAGAGGTAAGATGGCACCAAGATCAGAGTGAATTGGGTAAGGAGTAAAAAGAATCCTAAGAAGGTTTTCACAACTCATTTTTAGGTTAAAAATAATTTTCTCAAACTAGACTCGACATCGACCAATAGAAAGGATTTCCTACGGGCAGTCTCGCTCTGATACCAACTTGTAGCGCCCCGACCCCAGAACTATACAGTGGAACGTTGTGTAACCGGTCATGCTACACAATCGAGGGTTACTGGGTTTACCAATCCCCGGCCAAAACTCATTGGCAGGTGTGCTCGGAATGGATCATCGGCACACAACACCCCGATCATGCCATAAGCTCAGACATCGCTTCCATGTATAGTAAAGAGACCGAGACTTGTGGAACAACTGGCACATTGCATGACTCTACGACACAAAATCATATATCAACTCATATAACGAGAAGAATACAAATATTACACATCAAAAGGTCACAGACCAACAATTCATCAAGCGGAAGCGGGTAGCGTTGTCTAATACAACAAGATGCAAATTATGGCCTAAGAGGCCTACAGATACAAATTCCCAGCCAGCTTGTTCCACGGTCCCAAGCTGCCACCTGGGAACCCCAGACTAGTAGTCGACGTCAACGAAGAACCCACCTAGCTGCTCGGTGTCGTCCTCCTCTGAAATACAATTATGAAGGCAGCAAAGAGAGACTGAGTACGATGTACTCGCAAGTTTAGTAGGGCGATATAGGCCCAATGCTGACGGAGGCTCTAAAGCGATATAATGTAGCTAATTTGCATAAAGCTAGATTTTCATTTAAAAGAGGTAAAAGACACAAGGCATCGTCTATTCAGAATCTTTTTCATAAAAGGGGTAAGAGGGTAACATTTCATCTTCGGTTCTCGTCGAACCTACTTGTAGCCAAACCACTCCTCTCCACCAAAGGCACTCCCTCGAATCACCCTCGAGGAAATGAATCTTTATCACAAGTTGATTATGCAACCTTTAGCTGCCATATCAATTAGGTTAAAGTTATCTATGAGCTAATCCGCCTTTCCCAAGAGTTTGTCCATAACCGTGGACACGGCTTTTCGAAAAGATTTAACCCTGCAGGGGTGTACTAATTTACCCATTGGTACCGTCCGGCTCACCTAATTGGCCCTCTTCCGGGGAAGGCCGGCAAGCAGGCGCGGTTAGACCTTTACAATGCATGAGGCTTACTCAAGGACCATCTGTGTGCGGAAGGACAGGTTCAGTGCTCCCAGCGCCCTGCCCCGCGGCCACATCCTAAACACCACCATCCTCGTTTCTTTTTCCACCCACACCACACACGCACAAATGGAAATAGCAAACTAGAGGACCCTTGACAAGCCCCTCACAAATTATTCGGTCAGTAAGGCGCCCATACACCCACCAATGGAAGCACGCTCGGTTCTTGGTTCTAGCTAAAAGCACTCTCAGCCTAGGCGGCAAGAATGAGGCAAAACACCCTCCCCGAGGGCAACTCATCCAAGCCTTTAGCAATTTAATTAAGCATCACATATATCCACCATGCCCGAATCATTCCATCCACATCAATAATTATGGAATTCAACAACGGACATAACTAGTATTTCAACTAAGCATTTCTAAGCATGGCTAAGCATATAACCAAATTATAAATCGTATCCGGCCAACACATCAACACTAAGGTTCATAGGTAGGGATACATGTGATTGGCTCGGGGAAGAACATGCAATCATAGGAGTCTCTATATTTTGATCAAAGAAACATTTGAATCGCATGCAATATTATGGTGGATAAAATAAGTTGATAAAACCATAGGATGCTAGAATGCCAAGAAGGTTAGGTTATCTCTTGCCTTGCTGCCGGGGCGTGTAGTACGGCTCGTCGGGGTAGGAGAGGGAACCCTCGACTCCGGAATCTATCGATACCCAAAAGAAAATACAAAGCACACATAAATCACACGAACACGAGGTGCAATGCTCAATCACATGATGACATGTCAAAATTGATGCAAGGATATCAACATTTAATTGATCTAGCAAATTAAATGGAGCTCCAAATAATTAGTGTAATTATTTGGACGCAACTCCATATTTATCTTAGTGACCACATTCTTCACAAATTATTAGAGAAGTGGCTCGAAATGCATGAACATGACATGAAACGGTTAGGGTTTGTCGTTCCGATCAATTTGGTACTTCATTTGTAAATTTCGGAGCACCGATGAATAAATAGCAAATTAATTAAATAATTGAATTTAATTAATTTAAACAAATTATGCATAACATCAAATAAGAATTTGTGATCATGATGTGATAAGTGCATTGTTTTTTAGCATTTGACATGTTGATCACTTTGATCTTTTATTCATAATTTTTGGATCAATTTTTAAATAAGTTATGATTTTTCCCAGTTTGGATATTATTTACCCATTTTAGGAATTCTTAGATAAAGGCAAATTCATTTATTCAACAGGGCATGGCAATGATACCAATTGTTAGGAAATGTTTTTCTGAGCAATTCGATATTTAATTTAAAATTTTGGATCATTTTACAACAAGATATCAAAGTTTCAAAATGGTTGCAAAAATACAAAAAGGGGAAACATTCCCTGGCAGGCCGGCCTCAAGCCGGCCTGGCCGGGCCCGAGGCCGGGGCCAAGCCCGAATCGGTCGGCCTTTAGGCCGGCCCAGGCCGGAGTGCAGGCCGGGGCACCACCCGAACAAGCCGGCCTCCGAGTCGGCCCAAGGCCGCTTCCAGGCCGGGTAGTGGTTGACCGGGAGGACGCCGCGACCGGCGAACACACCGTGGTGACCGCGGCGATGCGCGACGGCGAGAAGATGCGGGGGTGAGAGAGGGTAGTGGGAGGAGGACCGAGAGGGCGCAGTGCTCACCCGGGAACTCCGTGGCGTGGGCGGGGACAGCGGGGAGCGACGCCGGCGATGAGCGTGTGCTCGACGACTCACGACCGACGCGGACGGGGATCCAACCGACGGCGGCGATGCACGGCTCCCCGACACGATTCCTAGCTCGAGGGAAGGGAGAGCGTCGCTGCGCATCTTCCTGTGGTTTCGGCCTGGGCGGGGAGCGCTTCCATCAGCGGCTACACGGAGGCGAGACCGAGCTCCGCTTCTGGTTCGTGGATGAGAACGGAGAGAGGGAGAAGAGGGGAACGGGGGGCAGGTGAGGAGCCTGGCGAGTGAGGGGGGCGTCCAGGTCGTCGTGGCTTGCTTGACCCCAGCACAGCGGGGAAGGGGGGGCGGGCATCGGGCGGCATGGCCACGGCATGGCGCCAGTGGCCATGGTCGGCCCTGTGAGAGAGGAGTGAGGGAGGGCTGACAGGAGGGACCCCCGTGTCAGTGTTTTATTCTTTTTGGCAATTTTCATTTTTCAAATAAAACTAGTAGCAATGTTGGGATTTTATTGAGGCCCTCAACCATTTTGAAAAATTATGAAACAATTCACAGAGGCTCCCCATAGCATGAAGTGGTTCCACAAAAATTGGGGAAGCAATATAAATTGTTTTGAGCAACAATTGTTCATAGGGTGTAGATAAGGCAAAATTTAATAATTTCCAAAATAGATTTATTTGGAGCATTTAAACATTTCCAAAATTAATGAAAATATTTCTGGAGACCCTCACAAACATATTGAAGCTCCCCATGATTTTAGTTTGAATTTTTGGAAAACTTAACTTGGTTCCAAAATTAGAAATTGAACTAAGCCAATTTAAATCCTCACATTTATTTCTCATTTGACAAAGTTTGGAAATTGAGAATTGGGGATAAGAAGCAAATTTGAAACTTCCTAAACAATTTGGAAGCTCAAGAATAATGTATTTTGCCAACTTGAGCTTTGCATTTGGTTTGGCCATTTTGGGCAATGCATTTAGTTTGGAAATGTGAGGAAGGGTTTTGCTTCCCTAGCCTTTAATTTCCAAGTGTTGCTTTATTTAGATTAGCAAATTCTAATGGATGCCATGATGCAATGCAAATCAAAAAGTGAAAATTTGGCCCATATTTTAGGGTACTAATTTGGGGCTGTTACAATTCTACCCCCCTTACAGGAATCTCGTCCCGAGATTGTAAAGTTGGAAGAGGGAGGAAGGAACATGGCAACTCTTAACTTCAATGATCTACTCGATCCCACGATGATCTCCCTTGCTGCATAAATTAAGATATCAAGCATGACATGTCGAGGCGGCGGAAAAAACAGAAGATAGCTTACGGTGACGGACAAGAGGAACCGTGCCCAAAACCATAAGCCATTGAGGGAACAAGGAACGACTTGACCAAACAAAGGTCGAGCCGAGGATAGGACAACCGATCACTTTGTTCACAGCCACGACAATACTTCAACCACTCCGAAGTGTAGACCGTAGAGATTTTAAGCACCATGAGGAGAAAAGGCATCTTTTTGGACCACACGCTGTTGCCATACCAAATGTTTCCATAAGGTTGGAATCTCGGCCCTACCGGAACCGATGAATTGACCCAACATCCGTGTGATTGGGCAAAACCTTGATTTCACCGAGGTGGGAAGGATATAGCATTTGATTCGAGAGGTAAAACCTCATAACGAGATATTGTCATGAGATAGATGGAGTAGGAGGATTGACTGATAGATATTTAGCAACTCCGTAGTGAGGTTCTCCTTGAGGCTCTAGATATCGCACTCCGGCTTCGGAAATAGCCTTCATTCAATCCTCAAGTGAAGGTCGTACTTGAAGATAGGGAAAGACCTTGGGGAAGAATATCTAGAACCATTTACACATGATTCTCATGGACAGCGGTCGATTTGAAAAAGTTAGGAGATTTAGTCAAAAGACCTTCCGGTGAGGCGCGTGAACCACAACACCAGACTTGTCGGTTTACCAGTAGGCTAAGAGTGACACCAAGATCTTTGGATTTCAAAGCAATAGCATTTGGTAAGAATTTCCCAGTACCACCACGATATGCATCCTCAATACTCTCGAGCCCGAAAACTCGGAGGTAGATGGATAAGGAAGGGTGGGAGCATCACTTCATCCAGTACGTCATGAGACTAAGCACGACCTCTCGATATAAAAGAGTGTGACACTCCAAGGTGGAACGGAACAAAAGCTAGACCAGCTCTTACTCCGCGAATCACAGAACTTTGATCTAGTCCGAGACATGGACGAGGTACCGGATTTTGTTTCTCCTGACATCCCGAAATGGAATGCCTTGACGAACCACAAGAGTAGCATGCATCAGAACACCCCAATGCACGATACACTTGATTGTCCGCATGCAGATAGAGGACTGATAACAGATTTGGATTAAGGAACGGGATAACAACAATTTAGGACATTGCAGAAGCCCGGGTTAGCACTCTTCTGACAACTAGCGCAGAAAGGGTGTCAGGAACGGTCGTTACCGGAGGAGTCACAATTATTGATGGAAAGGCTCGCTAAGAGCAATCCCGTCGTGATTCAGATGATTCCATGACAGAGAGCCTAGCTAAAGCTAGTGACGAAGAAGAGCATTGTTGAGGAAAACAATTATGGCTGCAACCTCGAGCTTGAAGACTAACTTCAATTTTTCCAACCTGATGTAGGGTTTTAATTAACATCAGGGTTCAACGGAAAGGATCTTGGGTTAAAGATCAGCTTCATGCACTGGGACGCACAATAGCATAATGCTCACAAGGGTGACAACCCTCATGAATCATTACACCTGAGCCCTAGCTCAATCCGGGACCTTCGGTTCAATATCTTGGGCTAAAGCAAGGAATTTCTTGACGATCCGCAATACTTCTTCTCTTCGGAATTTAGAATTGGCAGACGAGCAAAGTTAACCAGTAACTAAAGATAGAACCCAACCCCGAGAACCTAAGATTTAGAATTTGCCGATGATCAGAAAACCGTTAAAATCAAATAGAGGTAAGATGGCACCGAGATCAGAGTGAATTGGGTAAGGAGTAAAAAGAATCCTAAGAAGGTTTTCACAACTCATTTTTAGGTTAAAAATAATTTTCTCGAACTAGACTCGACATCGACCAATAGAAAGGGTTTCCTACAGGCAGTCCTACTCTGATACCAACTTGTAGCGCCCCGACCCCAGAACTATACAGTGGAACGTTGTGTAACCGGTCATGCTACACAATCGAGGGTTACTGGGTTTACCAATCCCAGGCCAAAACTCATTGGCAGGTGTGCTCGGAATGGATCATCGGCACACAACACCCCGATCATGCCATAAGCTCAGACATCGCTTCCATGTATAGTAAAGAGACCGAGACTTGTGGAACAACTGGCACATTGCATGACTCTACGACACAAAATCGTATAGTAACTCATATAACGAGAAGAATACAAATATTACACATCAAAAGGTCACAGACCAACAATTCATCAAGCGGAAGCGGGTAGCGTTGTCTAATACACCAAGATGCAAATTATGGCCTAAGAGGCCTACAGATAAACAATTCCCAGCCAGCTTGTTCCACGGTCCCAAGCTGCCACCTAGGAACCCCAGACTAGTAGTCGACGTCAACGAAGAACCCACCTAGCTGCTCGGTGTCGTCCTCCTCCGAAATACAATTATAAATGCAGCAAAGAGAGACTGAGTACGATGTACTCGTAAGTTTAGTAGGGCGATATAGGCCCAATGCTGACGGAGGTTCTAAAGCTATATAATGTAGCTAATTTGCACAAAGCTAGATTTTCATTTAAAAGAGGTAAAAGACACAAGGCATCGTATATTCAGAATCTTTTTCATAAAAGGGGTAAGAGGGTAACATTTCATCTTCGGTTCTCGTCGAACCTACTTGTAGCCAAACCACTCCTCTCCACCAAAGGCACTCCCTTGAATCACCCTCGAGGAAATGAACCTTTATCACAAGTTGATTATGCAACCTTTAGCTGCCATATCAATTAGGTTAAAGTTATCTATGAGCTAATCCGCCTTTCCCAAGAATTTGTCCATAACCGTGGACACGGCTTTTCGAAAAGATTTAACCCTGCAGGGGTGTACTAATTTACCCATTGGTACCGTCTGGCTCACCTAATTGGCCCTCTTCCGGGGAAGGCCGGCAAGCGGGCGCGGTTAGACCTTTACAATGCATGAGGCTTACTCAAGGACCATCAGTGTGCGGAAGGACGGGTTCAGCGCTCCCAGCGCCCTGCCCCACGGCCACATCCTAAACACCACCATCCTCGTTTCTTTTTCCACCCACACCACACACGCGCAAATGGAAATAGCAAACTAGAGGACCCTTGACAAGCCCCTCACAAATTATTCGGTCAGTAAGGCGCACATACACCCACCAATGGAAGCACGCTCGGTTCTTGGTTCAAGCTAAAAGCACTCTCAGCCTAGGCGGCAAGAATGAGGCAAAACACCCTCCCCGAGGGCAACTCATCCAAGCCTTTAGCAATTTAATTAAGCATCACATATATCCACCATGCCCGAATCATTCCATCCACATCAACAATTATGGAATTCAACAACGGACATAACTAGTATTTCAACTAAGCATTTCTAAGCATGGCTAAGCATATAACCAAATTATAAATCGTATCCTGCCAACACGTCAACACTAAGGTTCATAGGTAGGGATACATGTGATTGGCTCGGGGAAGAACATGCAATCATAGGAGTCTCTATATTTTGATCAAAGAAACATTTGAATCGCATGCAATATTATGGTGGATAAAATAAGTTGATAAAACCATAGGATGCTAGAATGCCAAGAAGGTTAGGTTATCTCTTGCCTTGCTGCCGGGGCGTGTAGTACGGCTCGTCGGGGTAGGAGAGGGAACCCTCGACTCCGGAATCTATCGATACCCAAAAGAAAATACAAAGCACACATAAATCACACGAACACGAGGTGCAATGCTCAATCACATGATGACATGTCAAATTGATGCAAGGATATCAACATTTAGTTGATCTAGCAAATTAAATGGAGCTCCAAATAATTAGTGTAATTATTTGGACGCAACTCCATATTTATCTTAGTGACCACATTCTTCACAAATTATTAAATTATTAGAGAAGTGGCTCGAAATGCATGAACATGACATGAAACGGTTAGGGTTTGTCGTTCCGATCAATTTGGTACTTCATTTGTAAATTTCGGAGCACCGATGAATAAATAGCAAATTAATTAAATAATTGAATTTAATTAATTTAAACAAATTATGCATAACATCAAATAAGAATTTGTGATCATGATGTGATAAGTGCATTGTTTTTTAGCATTTGACATGTTGATCACTTTGATCTTTTATTCATAAATTTTGGATCAATTTTTAAATAAGTTATGATTTTTCCCAATTTGGATATTATTTACCCATTTTAGGAATTCTTAGATAAAGGCAAATTCATTTATTCAACAGGGCATGGCAATGATACCAATTGTTAGGAAATGTTTTTCTGAGCAGTTCGATATTTAATTTAAAATTTTTGGATCATTTTACAACAAGATATCAAAGTTTCAAAATGGTTGCAAAAATACAAAAAGGGGAAACATTCCCTGGCAGGCCGGCCTCAAGCCGGCCAGGCCGGGGCCAAGCCCGAATCGGTCGGCCTTTAGACCGGCCCAGGCTGGAGTGCAGGCCGGGGCACCACCCGAACAGGCTGGCCTCCGGGTCGGCCCAAGGCCGCTTCCAGGCCGGGTAGTGGTTGACCGGGAGGACGCCGTGACCGGCGAACGCACCGTGGTGACCGCGGCGATGCGCGACGGCGAGAAGATGCGGGGGTGAGAGAGGGTAGCGGGAGGAGGACCGAGAGGGCGCGGTGCTCACCCAGGAACTCCGTGGCGTGGGCGGGGACGGCGGGGAGCGACGCCGGCGACGAGCGTGTGCTCGACGACTCACGACCGACGTGGACGGGGATCCAACCGACGGCGGCGATGCACGGCTCCCCGGCACGATTCCTAGCTCGAGGGAAGGGAGAGCGTCGCTGCTCATCTTCCTGTGGTTTCGGCCTGGGCGGGGAGCGCTTCCATCAGCGGCTACATGGAGGCGAGACCGAGCTCCGCTTCCGGTTCGTGGATGAGAACGGAGAGAGGGAGAAGAGGGGAACGGGGGGCAGGTGAGGAGCCTGGCGAGTGAGGGGGGTGTCCAGGTCGTCGTGGCTTGCTTGACCCCAGCACATCGGGGAAGGGGGGGGGGGCGGCATCGGGCGGCATGGACACGGCATGGCGCCAGTGGCCATGGTCGGCCTGTGAGAGAGGAGTGAGGGAGGGCTGACAGGAGGGACCCCCGTGTCAGTGTTTCATTCTTTTTGGCAATTTTCATTTTTCAAATAAAACTAGTAGCAATGTTGGGATTTTATTGAGGCCCTCAACCATTTTCAAAAATTATGAAACAATTCACAGAGGCTCCCCATGGCATGAAGTGGTTCCACAAAAATTGGGGAAGCAATATAAATTGTTTTGAGCAACAATTGTTCATAGGGTGTAGATAAGGCAAAATTTAATAATTTCCAAAATAGATTTATTTGGAGCATTTAAACATTTCCAAAATTAATGAAAATATTTCTGGAGACCCTCACAAACATATTGAAGCTCCCCATGATTTTAGTTTGAATTTTTGGAAAACTTAACTTGGTTCCAAAATTAGAAATTGAACTAAGCCAATTTAAATCCTCACATTTATTTCTCATTTGACAAAGTTTGGAAATTGAGAATTGGGGATAAGAAGCAAATTTGAAACTTCCTAAACAATTTGGAAGCTCAAGAATAATGTATTTTGCCAACTTGAGCTTTGCATTTGGTTTGGCCATTTTGGGCAATGCATTTAGTTTGGAAATGTGAGGAAGGGTTTTGCTTCCCTAGCCTTTAATTTCCAAGTGTTGCTTTATTTAGAGTAGCAAATTCTAATGGATGCCATGATGCAATGCAAATCAAAAAGTGAAAATTTGGCCCATATTTTAGGGTACTAATTTGGGGCTGTTACAATTCTACCCCCCTTACAGGAATCTCGTCCCGAGATTCTAAAGTTGGAAGAGGGAGGAACGAACATGGCAACTCTTAACTTCAATGATCTACTCGATCCCACGATGATCTCCCTTGCTGCATAAATTAAGATAGCAAGCATGACATGTCGAGGCGGCGGAAAAAACAGAAGATAGCTTACGGTGACGGACAAGAGGAACCGTGCCCAAAACCATAAGCCATTGAGGGAACAAGGAACGACTTGACCAAACAAAGGTCGACACTACCACAGAATAGGCTATCTGTGGCGCACCATTTTGGTTATCTGTGGCGCATCTGTGGGCTAGCCTGGTGCGCCACAGAATTCTCGCCACAAAAATATTTTCTGTGGCGCACCAGGAATATGCGCCACAGAAATATCAACTTTCTGTGGCGCACCCCTGTCTGTGCGCCACAGAAATAGGTCGCCAGGACCCTATGGAGAGGCTTTCTGTGGCGCACTGCCCTTGGTGCGCCACAGAAAGTGGTGCGCCACAAAAACTAAAAATGGTGCGCCACAGAAGTGTTAACCAGAAAAACTGTATTTTTTTATTTTGCTGTATAAATACACGTATATACAGTATTTATACAGGTTTATACAGAAAATACAGGTATATTTGACAGGTATATAAACAGACAATGATATTAATCAATATGTCATCACACATATATATTACTTAATTAGTGGCCCGATCGAGATACATATATATATACACATAGTCACAAAAGTGCCGAATGTAAACACAATTAGCTAGTCATGTATATACAACCAAAAGTTCAACATTTCACACTACACATTACAAATCAAGTGTTCGCCGCCTAACTATGATCCGGGAGCATGCATAATCATGGAGTCCTCTACTTTCGCGGCTCCGGCAACGGTAGAAAGCCTTGTTTCGTCCTCCACTCCCTGGTGTCATACTGTGCCTCTAGTCGTTCTTCGATACTCCTCTGAGACAACACTGAAGATAAATTGGGATATATATATAGGTTAGTGATATAAAATAGAGTATAAT
Source organism: Puccinellia tenuiflora (assembly GCA_012064385.1). NCBI lineage: Eukaryota > Viridiplantae > Streptophyta > Magnoliopsida > Poales > Poaceae > Puccinellia > Puccinellia tenuiflora. The sequence goes on from QRDG01002040.1 coordinate 77,391, forward strand.
TTATTCATCTAAGTAGAGAGGCAAGACAATCATATGGCTATCCTATTTGGGTTTCATAGCATAGCATATATATAATAGATAACCCTACGCATGCACTTCTATATATAATACCTCTGTGGTGGTGGTAGGCCCCTGATCTGTGAAGGACATCTTCGAGGATGATCGTTGTCAACTGCAGCTGGATGCGATGGAAGTCTGCTCTGTAATCAGCATCGGTGAGAGCATCCTCTGATTTGGTGTATTCTGCGAGACCCGATGGAAACTTTGTTTTCTCGCAATCCCGGACAATTCCTTTAAGGTGATGGAGGGCGTAGTAGGCCTCCTTCACGCTGCCATCCAGTTGCTTGATGCAATGGAATCCGCTCCCATGCTGAAACTTGTGTGTGTTTTCATCCGTGAAAAATTCCGACTTGTTATGGAATGGGCCGCCCTTTTGGGCATAGGCCTCGAGAGCGTCATCCAGAACACCCTTTATTCTGGTGTATCGTCTCGGCGTGGATTTATTCCCCGAGTCCAAATAAGTGGCAATGGACCACCTCGGGGCTACGGAGATGAGTGCGCAGTACTTGTCCCTGCTCAACACAATTGAAACGGAATGTTGGACAAAGGATCAGCGATGGAAGAAATGTACAAGAAGGCATAAGATACGACGGTGGCGAGCGGATGTGTACTTACTCGAAAAAGAAAGGCAGAAGAAGGGTGGTCTTCCTCTTGTTGGCCAGCATGACCCTTACGAGGTACTCCTTGGCCGTTTCCCTTGTCTTTGACCCTTCCTCCAGATGGCTGTCGCGCATGTAGTAAGGATCCACTATCGCGACGTACGGGGTCGCATCTCTCCTGATCTTCATCGCCATATCGAGCGCATATAGACGGACCATGTTATAGTCCAGCCGTTGAGTGTGAAAGAGTTTGAAGACGTCCTCGTACGCGATGAAGAACACATCCGCAGGGTCTTCCTGGACGAAGTCCACCAGCTCCTTTGGCACGTGGACCGCGAACGCCGGGTAACTCGGATGCTTTTCTTTAAGAAGCTGCTCCTCCAGATACAAGATACTTTGCTGCAAAGCAACCATGGGTCCTTCTGCGAGGCGGAGCAAGTCCCCAGACAAGATAGGTTCACCAGCTACATGAACTCGGGGGAAGCCATCCGCACGGGGTGGAATCGTGTCTTCAAGACCCCGGATCTTAGGAGCTGGCTGGCTCGCAGAGGTGGAGGCTCCTTTTCTCTTCCTATGCTTCTTGATCTTGTTCTTCTTCTCTGGGGATTGTGGGGGTGCAGTGAACCCCGCTTTAACAGTTTCCATCAGAGTGTTAGGGCTGAAAACGTTACCCGGGGGAGCTTGATGATCGCCGGCATCCGGAGGCGTGAAGGCCAGGCGTTGTGTGCATGAAGTGGGACGAGCAGCTTGACCGCGGTGGTCGCGGAAGGGTTCTTCATCCACATGAGGCATGTACATATCATCCCTGCAGGCGCCAGTGTTGATGTAGTCATCGAGGTTGACATCATTATCCTCATCCTCGTTGCCACCAAGTTCAGGTGCAACGGCTTTGTCCTAAACATAAACGATAGCACATCCGTTAGTCGGGAAAGTCGGAAAGTCGGGGAATTCGGAAAGTCAGAACTAACCGGTGAAGACGTTCCCAACAACTGTTTGTGGCGGTTGGTGGCGGCGACGACCGGTGGTAGCTTCCTGCCGGTGGTGGCTGCGACCGGCGGTAGCTTCCGGCCGGTGGTGGCGGCGACCGGCGGTAGCTTCCGGCCGGTGGGGGCGGCGACCGGCGGTTCCTTCTGGGTGGTGGCGACGGCTACTTGTGGTGCCGGTTCCTCCGCAATAGTTTTTTGCGGCCGCCTCGACGGGGGCCGAACGAGCGGGAGCCGAGGCCTCGAGGTGGCGCCGCCGGTGCGACCGACCCCATGAATAACATCCCCAAGACGAATCTGGGTCTTCGGCCATTCCATCATCCACTTTCCGCATTCGCCAAGCTTCATGTGTTTCTCAGCTCCCGGAGGTTGCGTGGGGGGGTCGATGTCACGGAACTCAGGCAGTACCTCCGTGACATTGACTTTCATCACGGCCTCACTCATTCGAGTGTTGTGTATATCGCGGGTCAGAGGTTGTACTATCTTGGCCAACGCGACTTCCTTCAACTCTCCGCCGGCCCCCACCCTATGCAGGAGTATGCAAGGCGTGTCCTGTGAGTCAACACATGTTGGGCACCATGCATGCATGAGATATGGCAGTCATCAAAGGCATATGTAGTCATAAAAGATGTCGCGGACTAACTAATTAGTTACCTTGTCGATGGCGTTGAGCTCGGCTAATGTCGAGACAAGGGCGCCGGTGCCGGCGGCCGGCCTATCATTGTCCGGGCGCTCGTGCGCATTGTCATTATTCTCCTGCCGGGGGGCACCGGTGGGGTCACCAGGACCGGCGACACGACAGGGGGCAGCAGGACCGGCGACACGTTATTGCTGGAGGTGCTGCCGTCGAAGCCGGGCAAGTGTATCGGCCCCTGTTGACCTCTCGCTTGCCAAGCAGCTAATCCCTCATACAATCCAGGGGGTAAGAAAGTCCGGAGCCTCTCCTCCAGCTTCTCGGCCACTAGCTTGTCCACCATGCTGGAGTCCACCTTTTCTTTCTCTAGTGTCTCCAGCTTCTTCCTTAGCTCGAGAACCTCAGCTTTATCTTTAGCCGGCTTCCTCCTCTCCCTTTTCGTGTCGGTGTCCGTGCTGTAGTACTCGATGAACTTCATCGACGTACCAAAGCCGGTCACACGGCCTGCTGACGTCGGAGGCTTTGACTTGTCCCTCCCCTTGTAAACGTTCATCGCCCGGTTGAAAGTCGTGTCCCACGGGCCGGCTGCCTCCTGGGACGACGGGCCGGCCTCAGCCGCAGCCTTCAACTCAGCCTCCTGCGGACAAAGCAAATAAACGTGAACCCATGTATAGAAATCAATGAAAATGGACTTTGAGATATCCGCGGTAATTAAGTTCCTTACCAGAACTTTCTCGAAATCCAGCACATCTTTGTAGTCGGTAACAAATTCCCCCGTCCCCGGCTTCAGATAGTAGCGGGACCGAACAAAGTTCCTAACTTGCTCGTCCGTGATTTTATGCCAAGGGTTCTCTTTCCCAAGTCTCGCAACCTCGGCATCCTCCTTGTCCCAAACAGGCTTTTTTCCTATGTAACCGCCGCTTCCCAAATGGTGGTTGCCTAAGTTCATTGCCCGCATTTGCTTCCCCCACTCGGTCCATTTTTCAGCCTCCGGAGATGCCAAGGACAACTTCAATGCCTCGAACTCTTCTATGTCGATGTACGGCTCTTTGGCACTGATCTCTTCCCAGCTAAGACCCTTTTCAATCTTCGCCTTCACCCGGCCTCTCCAGCTGGTCAAACAATTGTTCATCTTCGTGATGGCGAAGCTGTCCACCCTTTTGTTTCCATCGTCCAGGAAAATGTATCGTTCGTGGAGCCTCTTGAGGAGTTGTGTGCGCAAAGCCTCATTCTCCGCGCTCCTGAGGTCATACGTGTTGATCGACACGGTTTCCCGGAGGATGCACCCTAGTTGCATTCCGTACCCTTTTGCGACGCCCCATGGCTCCTGGGGTTGGCCACTTTTGGAGACCTTAGTGAACGTGTCGGTGACGGTGCCGACCGCTTGCGGTGTCCGCTCCTTCCTCTGCTTCTTAAGCTTCTTAGCGGTCGTGTTACCACCACCGGCATCCGTGTGGTCGTCACCCCCGACATCCGTGTGGTCGCCGCCATCGGTGGTGGTGGTTGCGTCCCCATCTCCGTCGGTGTCCTCCGCATCCTCCATCTCCATCTCTTCTAATTGGAAGTCACCATCGCCGTCACGAGCCAGTTCGGCGGCCTCCGCATCCCCCATCTCCGGCCACACGTCCCAGAACGCCTTGTTCTTTTCTCGTGCTTCTTCTTCGACGCTCATGTGCTTAGAAGGGCCGGGCGCGTCGGCCGACATGTTTGCACTTCATTAAAAAGAGAGGCAAAAGTTAGTACAACAAAATATAAGAAAAACATCACTTAATTTAGTACTAAGATACCCCGGCCCATGCATTAGTCGCAATACCCCATATGTCCCTTTTTTTTAGCAAAGTCATGCCAAAATTCACGAAAAATTTCGGCATGACCTTTGCTAAAAAAGGGACATATGGAGTACCCGAATTTGCCGGAACGGAAGTTAATCGACGTTCCGGCAATCTCAAGGGCCTCACGGGGTACCTGCACAAGCATCTCTGAAATAGTATCAACATCTCGACGACACGATGGTCGGAGCACAAACAACAACGACACGATGGTCGTGGACACACATATATTCATCAACACATTTCTCACCACTTGTCGATGAGCTCCTCCGGTGGCGGAGGTGGCGGCGGGCTGCCTACATGATAAAACAGAATTTAGGTTAAATGTTATTAAGAGTTTAAAACAGATAAAACATAGCAAATTTGCCTACATGATTTAGTCTCCTATAGTGTTTAATTTGGACAAACAAATAATGCTTATGAATCTATAGGTTAGCTCTTTCTAATGATATGAAATTTACAAATTTTGGTGGAGCATATTTCCCACAATTTGCATGCAAAGGGGGCTAATCTAAACTGTTTTCAGACTTAGCAGTTTTTCAGGTTTTTCGGAAAACAGATAAAACATAGCATTTTGGCTTACATGATTTAGTCTGTTATATTTTTTAATTTGGACAAACAATTGATGCCTATTAATCTATAGGTTTAGCTCTTTCTAATGATATGAAATTTACAAATTTTGGTAGAGCATATTTCCCACAATTTGCATGCAAAGGGGGCTAATCTAAACTGTTTTCAGACTTAGCAGTTTCAGACTTAGCAGCATGGCAGGGGGGAGGGGAAGGCAGGGGAGGGCATGGCAGGGGAGCATTTATTTTTCAAAAGACCTCATGACCGGATTCAATTTCCTAAATAAAAGAATAGCAAAGTTCACCATTTTTCAGTGAAAACTAGAACCTATATCTTTTAGTTTTCCAAGGGATTGAAATTAAATTTACAATCTGAAAGCGGCTGCCTATATTTGATTGATTTTAAAACAGGGCAAAAAACGAGTCTCAACTAGAGATGCAGCGTAGACATTATTAGGATAAACTCAGACCCTACTTGGTTCAAACAAATGAACTAAATTTAAAAAATGGTGTGATTTTGGTTTATTTGATTGAACTATGTAGGTTCAGAGGGTAGCCTAACGGTGACTCATTTGCACCTCTAGTCTCCGCAGAGAAAAAGGAATGTTAAGCTAGGCCACAACATGAAAACAAAATTTAGACTTAAAACGTACAAGGTGGTCTATCAAATTGACAGACATGTGCACACTGGTCACTAACTCAAAAATATTAATTTCAATCCCTTGTTGACAGGGGAGGGGAGGGCAGGGGAGTGGAGAGGGCAGGGGAGGGGAAGGCAGGGGAGGGCATGGCAGGGGAGGGGAGAGGCCAGGCAGGGGAGGGGAGGGCAGGGGAGTGGAGAGGGCAGGGGAGGGGAGGGCTGTATGCTCTGGACCTTGGGCTGTCATGGGGGATGCATTAACACAAGCACCTAGTGTGCATGCTGGCAGGGGAGGGCAGGGGAGGGGAGGGGAGGGCAGGGGAGGGAGGGGAGGGGAGGGGAGGGCTCGGGAGAGAAAGGGGAAGGGCAGCTAACCTCGGGGAGGGGCGGCGACGTCGAGGTGCCCCGCGCGGCGTCGAGGTGCTGTGGCAGGCCGGTTGGGCGCGCGCGGCGTCGAGGTCCTCCGCGCTCCGCCGGTCCGAGGGTGCAGGGGAGCAGGGCGTCGAAGGGCGCAGGGGCGGCTGGTGTCGGGGAGCTGTGGCGGCGTCGACGGCGAGGGGTGGAAGGGTGATCGCCGGCGAGAGGTGCAGGGTGATCGGTCGCGCGCGCGGGAAGTTAGGACGATTGGGAAATTTTGGAGAAGAATGGGGCAGCGCGGGGCGGCCCCACATGTAAGTGGCCGCGAAAAATTCTGTGGCGCATGTGAGCGTGCGTGCGCCACAGAAATAGGGAATTCTGTGGCGCATCCTTTAGGAGGTGCGCCACAGAATTATCTGGCCTAACAGGGGGCGGCCCCACATGTAAGGTGAGGCCCGAGATTTCTGTGGCGCACCCGCGGATAGATGCGCCACAGAAAGTTAGGATTCTGTGGCGCATCCGCCAGCTGGTGCGCCACAGAAATATATGGGTCTGTAAAATAAAAGGTTTTACTGCTGTATCCTAACACATGCACACACACAGCCCAGTGGCTTTGCTCCTTCTCTTCCTTCCTGGAGACCAGAGTTCGAATACTCCTGGAGCATAAATCCCACATTTTTTTCCTTTTGCTTATTTTTTTCCTTTTGCTTTACAAATCCAATTAATACAAAGTATATGTCTATTTTTATCAGAAAAATGCAATGAATATTAATTTGTCATCCATGTTCATGTTTGCATCATGTAGTTTGTGGTTTAGTGGGTTTTTGTATAAAGCACCTAAACAATTATATATGGAATATGAAATCCCACATTTTTTTCCTTTTGCTTATTTTTTCCTTTTGCTTTACAAATCCAATTAATACAAAGTATATGTCTATTTTTATCAGAAAAATGCAATGAATATTAATTTGTCATCCATGTTCATGTTTGCATCATGTAGTTTGTGGTTTAGTGGGTTTTTGTATAAAGCACCTAAACAATTATATATGGAATATGAAATCCCACATTTTTTTCCTTTTGCTTATTTTTTCCTTTTGCTTTACAAATCCAATTAATACAAAGTATATGTCTATTTTTATCAGAAAAATGCAATGAATATTAATTTGTCAACAAAAAAAGTGTCTTCTTCGTCTTGGTTCCGCGAGCTAGATTCTCTTCTTTCCCTTCTTCGCGGTTGAAAACTTTAGGCCGGTGACCTTGAGATTTCTTCGCGTGAACGGACAACCTTTGGTAGGTAGGGAGGTCTTCCTTCTTTGTGTACTAGTAGTAGGCATGTCGAAGAACTTGTCGAATTCCTCCTCGATCTTTGGCTCGTTGTCCAAGTCTTGCTCGGTGGCGCCTCCTTCCATTCCGATGATGCTCCTCTTGCCCCTCCTCACGACAACACGGCTAGGCTTTGACGGGTCGGTAATGAAAAAGCATTGCTCGACTTGGCTAGCGAGTACCCATGGCTCATTTTTCGCGGAGGCGTTCTTCGATTTGGCATCGGGTATTACCATGGTGGTGAAATACCGGCCTTCTTTGACGACGTCCTTGGCCCATCTTACACGGAACATTGGCACCAACTCTCCACAGTAGTTGAGCTCCCATATGTCCTCAATCCTTCCGAAGTATCTTTCCTTGACAGTAGCCTCCTCATCGCCGTAGGATAGCATAGTTACTCCTGAGTTTTGATATTCTGACTTGTTGTCCTTTTCCTCGGTGTAGAATCTGTAGCCGTTGATGTCGTACGCCTGATAGGTCTTTACGTTGTGCGATGGACCCAGTGATAAGGAGAATATGAGTCTTTCATCTTCCGTAGATGGTGCTTTCTTCTTTGCTAGCTCCAGTTGCTTTTGCTTGAACCAACGCGTGAAGGTAGAGTTGTGCGCTCTGGTTACGTCTCCCTTCTTCCTCGGTCGGCCCAGTTTGATGTAATGTTGCTCGAGTAAGCATTTGTGCTGTTCCACCCAAGTTTCGATCAACTGTAAGTGTTGTAGCGCGACCCGGTGAGCCCTGTCAAAGTCGTCCTTTTGACCCTGCATGCTGACAAAGGTTGTGCTGCTGCCCTCTCGGTGACCATATCCATTGAGCCTGCCGAAGTGTTTCCTCGTGGGCAGACCAACATCCTGGTTCTCGGTGCTTAGATAATTCTGGCAGAAGGAGATGCACTCGTAGGTTAGAAAGCCCTTGGCTATGCTTGCGTCTGGATGGGACCTGTTGCGGACGTATCCTTTCATGACACCGTTCATCCTTTCGAATGGCATCATATAGTGCATGAACGTTGGCCCGAGCTGCCTGATGTCATCAACGACATGCAGAAGGAGATGCACGCAGATATCGAAGAATGAGGGCGGAAAGTAAATCTCGAGCTCGCATAGTATCAGCACGATCTCTTCCTGTAGCCGGTCGAGCTGCCTCACGCCGATCGTCTTCCTGTTGATGACGTCGAAAAAGTTGCAAAGAGCAAGCAGCGTATCACGGACATGCTCGTCCATTATCCCTCGAATCGCAACGGGAAGTATCTGCGTCATCAGCACGTGACAATCGTGAGACTTCATCCCGGTAAACCTCTTCTTCGTTGCGTCCATATATCTGCTTATCTTCCCCGCGTAACCATGAGGAAATTTGACTCCTACAAGACACCTGTAAAACTGTTCGGGCTCCTCCAGACTCATAGTGAAGCATGTAGCGGGAAGCACCACCGTGTTCCTCTTTAGCCTTTTGCGGTGACCTTGAGTCCCTTCAGTCTGATCATCATCACCATCGTCGTCATCACTATCGGGGGCCTGAAGATCTTTCCTGACACCAAGGCATTTCAGATCGTATCTTGCTTTCGTCCCATCCTTGGTCTTTTCCGGCATGTTGGAAAGAGTGCCAAGCAGACTCTCGGTGACATTCTTCGTAATGTGCATCATATCGAGGCTATGTGGCGTCTTGAGGACCTTCCAGTACGGCAAGTCGTGGAAAATAGACCTCGCTTTCCATACACCCAGCAGCGGATCTACCTTCGGTCGTTTCTTTCCCGGCGCGGGGCACTCCTCCCAATTTCTCAACAGCTCGTCGATTTCTGTGCCGCTCCTTGGGCTCGGGGCTCCATCGAGCTCCTCCTTACCATTGAACAGGTCACCGCGTTTTCTCCACGGGTGATCCATGCGAAGCCACCTTCGAGCCCCTGGGTACACAGTTTTCGAAGACCCGGGATTCCTTGGTAGCTGGAGATGCGGGGTCCTATCCATGCACCTGACACATGCGCAGAATCCGTGGCCTACCTGGCCAGATACATATGCGCAACCAGGATAGTCCTGCACCGTCGTGAGCAACGCGGCTCTCATGGGGAAATAATCTCCAGTGTGGGCATCCCACGTACGGACTGGCGTCGCCCACAACGTGGCTAACTCCTCTTTCAACAGCGCGAGATACGTATGTATGTGGACACCTGCTTGTTTCGGCCCCTGAATGAGAATACTCATGTGTATATACCTTTGCTTCGTGCACAACCACGGGGGAAGGTTGTAAGGCCATACAAACACGGGCCAGGTGCTATGCGTGCTACTCTGGTTACCGAACGGATTGAGTCCATCGGTGCTCATACCGAGCCTGACGTTCCTTGCATCGCCTCCGAAATTGGTGACGGCGTCCAACTCTTGCCACTGGCTAGCGTCTGAAGGGTGTGTAAGGATCCTGCCCTTCTCCGGATCTTCTTCGGGCTTCTCCCTTTCCGCGTGCCATTGCATGAGCTTTGCTTCCTTAGGGTCCACGAAGTACCGCTGCAGACGGGGAGTGATATAAAAATACCATACCACTTTTTGAGGAACTTTCTTCCCACGGCTCTTGTATCGTCCTTGGCCGCACACCGGACATGTGGTTCGGTCCTCGTACTCGCCCCGATAAATTGCGCAATCATTGACGCAGGCGTGGTATTTAACGTGCGGTAGGTCAAGAGGGCAAACGACTTTCTTGGCCTCCTCGATACTAGTTGGCAATGTGTTCCCCTCGGGAAGACGCTCGTGGAAGAATTGCATGTTCTTGTTGAAGCTCGCATCGGTCCATTTGTTCTCCGACTTCATCTCCAGAGCATCAAGCGTTACTTGCAAGCGCGTATCCTGTGGCCGACACCCAGGATACAACGGAGTATTCCCGTCTATCTCCATTTGCGCCAGCTTGGCTTTCTCTCTATCGGTGTTCGCGTTCTTCAGGAGGAGTTCTTGAACATGAGAATCCATCAAGGCCGACATTAGCGAGCTCTGCGGCGTGTCAATGTCTTCTCCACCACAATCATGACCATGTATGTCGGCATCTCCGTCGTCACGATCATCTTGCCCGCCCTCGTCTTCAGGCGCAGCATTTGCTGTCGGCGCTTGGTTGAAGCCTTCCATGAAACCGCGCCTGAGCAGGTGTTCCTCCAATTGTCCGGAATCAGGGTCGATCCATCTCACAAGTTTGCAACTTCGACACGGACATCGTATCTGGCGCCCGTTGCACCGTCTCATTTCCGCCTTCGCTTCTTCCTTGTAGTTGTCGATTCGACCCGAGCTCATCTTGATGACCATGGTCGCCTACGCGGTATACATACAGAGTATGTGTTATTAATTAGAATTAAGTAATCGCAACATGCTCACACACATACAAGCTTCTCATGCGGGAAGTCGGAAATGTTCGACGGAAAAATTCGGCATGACTTCCCCTAAAAGTAGGACATATGGGTGGTGCAAAAATTCACCGAAATGGAAATGAATCAACATTTCGGCAAACATCCATGCACCACGCCGGCGCAAGCTACAACATGCAAAGATTCAATCAAACCACACACACAAGTTTCATGCATATACGTGTAAATCGCCCGCTGACAAGTTTCTCATGCCTTCAACAAACATCCATACACCAATACCCACCTTGTAGATCTAGATCCGTTGCCGAGACGTGACCGTGATCGATGAGAGAGAGTGTGTGGTCATGGAGAGAAAATAGTGGACAAAAAGAGAGGAGGAGAATATATATGGAGACTCTCCCCAAGCCCTCACCAATTATATATCAAATTGTGGTAGGTTTAATAACAAATAATGGAGAATAGGATGGTCAAAATGGCATGGGAGAGAGAAGGAGCTCGGGTTAGTAAGATGGGAGCTAGGAAGAAGAAGGGGGTCACATGGGGAAAGGTGGTCTACCACCTTTTTGTAGATCTGGGCGTCCACATTCTATGGCGCACGGGCCCTGATGCGCCACAGAAAGTAGCTATTCTGTGGCGCACCGTGACTGGTGCGCCACAGAAATTCAACTTTCTGTGGCGCATCCTTATCCATGCGCCACAGAAAGATGAATTTCTGTGGCGCACCAGCCACGGTGCGCCACAGAAAAGGCCGAGATGGACCACGGCCCGCTGATTGAAGGTGGGGCCCACGCATATTCTGTGGCGCATGAAGACTGGTGCGCCACAGAATTCTCCCTTTCTGTGGCGCATGGCGTGCCGTGCGCCACAGAAAGTTGATATTCTGTGGCGCATGTGCTAATGATGCGCCACAGAATGTTCAAATTTCTGTGGCGCATCGACAGCCATGCGCCACAGAATTATTTTTTGTGGCGCATGGATTAACGGTGCGCCACAGACAGGCAACCTCCCTATAATGCTTTTCCTGGTAGTGCGAGCCGAGGATAGGACAACCGATCACTTTGTTCACGGCCACGACAATACTTCAACCACTCCGAGGCATAGACCGTAGAGATTTTAAGCACCATGAGGAGAAAAGGCATCTTTTTGGACCACACGCTGTTGCCATACCAAATGTTTCCATAAGGTTGGAATCTCGGCCCTAACGGAACCGATGAATTGACCAAACGTCCGTGTGATTGGGCAAAACCTTGATTTCACCGAGGTCGGAAGGATATAGCATTTGATTCGAGAGGTAAAACCTCATAACGAGATATTGTCACGAGATAGATGGAGTAGGAGGATTGACTGATAGATATTTAGCAACTCCGTAGTGAGGTTCTCCTTGAGGCTCTAGATATCGCACTCCGGCTTCGGAAATAGCCTTCATTCAATCCTCAAGTGAAGGTCGTACTTGAAGATAGGGAAAGACCTTGGGGAAGAACTTCTAGAACCATTTACACATGATTCTCATGGACAGCGGTCGATTTGAAAAAGTTAGGAGATTTAGTCAAAAGACCTTCCGGTGAGGCGCGTGAACCACAACACCAGACTTGTCGGTTTACCAGTAGGCTAAGAGTGACACCAAGATCTTTGGATTTCAAAGCAATAGCATTTGCTAAGAATTTCCCAGTACCACCACGATATGCATCCTCAATACTCTCGAGCCCGAAAACTCGGAGGTAGATGGATAAGGAAGGGTGGGAGCATCACTTCATCCAGTACGTCATGAGACTAAGCACGACCTCTCGATATAAAAGAGTGTGACACTCCAAGGTGGAACGGAACAAAAGCTAGACCAGCTCTTACTCCGCGAATCACAGAACTTTGATCTAGTCCGAGACATGGACGAGGTACCGGATTTTGTTTCTCCTGACATCCCGAAATGGAATGCCTTGACGAACCACAAGAGTAGCATGCATCAAAACACCCCAACGCACGATACACTTGATTGTCCGCATGCAGATAGAGGATTGATAACAGATTTGGATTAAGGAACGGGCTAACAACAATTTAGGACATTGCAGAAGCCCGATTTAGCACTCTTCCGACAACTAGCACAGAAAGGGTCTCAGGAACGGTCGTTACCGGAGGAGTCACAATTATTGATGGAAAGGCTCGCTAAGAGCAATCCCGTCGTGATTCAAATGATTCCATGACAGAGAGCCTAGCTAAAGCTAGTGACGAAGAAGAGCATTGTCGAGGAAAACAATTATGGCTGCAACCTCGAGCTTGAAGACTAACTTCAATTTTTCCAACCTGATGTAGGGTTTGAATTAACATCAGGGTTCAACGGAAAGGATCTTGGGTTAAAGATCAGCTTCATGCACTGGGACGCACAATAGCATAATGCTCACAAGGGTGACAACCCTCATGAATCATTACACCTGAGCCCTAGCTCAATCCGGGACCTTCGGTTCAAGATCTTGGGCTAAAGCAAGGAATTTCTTGACGATCCGCAATACTTCTTCTCTTCGGAATTTAGAATTGGCAGACAAGCAAAGTTAACAAGTAACTAAAGATAGAACCCAACCCCGAGAACCTAAGATTTAGAATTTGCCGATGATCAGAAAACCGTTGAAATCAAATAGAGCTAAGATGGCACCGAGATCAGAGTGAATTGGGTAAGGAGTAAAAAGAATCCTAAGAAGGTTTTCACAACTCATTTTTAGGTTAAAAATAATTTTCTCGAACTAGACTCGACATCGACCAATAGAAAGGGTTTGCTACAGGCAGTCCTGCTCTGATACCAACTTGTAGCGCCCCGACCCCAGAACTATACAGTGGAACGTTGTGTAACCGGTCATGCTACACAATCGAGGGTTTCTGGGTTTACCAATCCCAGGCCAAAACTCATTGGCAGGTGTGCTCGGAATGGATCATCGACACACAACACCCCGATCATGCCATAAGCTCAGACATCGCTTCCATGTATAGTAAAGAGACCGAGACTTGTGGAACAACTGGCACATTGCATGACTCTACGACACAAAATCATATAGCAACTCATATAACGAGAAGAATACAAATATTACACATCAAAAGGTCACAGACCAACAATTCATCAAGCGGAAGCGGGTAGCATTGTCTAATACACCAAGATGCAAATTTTGGCCTAAGAGGCCTACAGATAAACAATTCCCAGCCAGCTTGTTCCACGGTCCCAAGCTGCCACATGGGAACCCCAGACTAGTAGTCGACGTCAACGAAGAACCCACCTAGCTGCTCGGTGTCATCCTCCTCTGAAATACAATTATAAAGGCAGCAAAGAGAGACTGAGTACGATGTACTCGCAAGTTTAGTAGGGCGATATAGGCCCAATGCTGACGGAGGCTCTAAAGCTATATAATGTAGCTAATTTGCATAAAGCTAGATTTTCATTTAAAAGAGGTAAAAGACACAAGGCATCGTCTATTCAGAATCTTTTTCATAAAACGGGTAAGAGGGTAACATTTCATCTTCGGTTCTCGTCGAACCTACTTGTAGCCAAACCACTCCTCTCCACCAAAGGCACTCCCTCGAATCACCCTCGAGGAAATGAACCTTTATCACAAGTTGATTATGCAACCTTTAGCTGCCATATCAATTAGGTTAAAGTTATCTATGAGCTAATCCGCCTTTCCCAAGAGTTTGTCCATAACCGTGGACACGGATTTTCGAAAAGATTTAACCCTGTAGGGGTGTACTAATTTACCCATTGGTACCGTCTGGCTCACCTAATTGGCCCTCTTCCGGGGAAGGCCGGCAAGCGGGCGCGGTTAGACCATTACAATGCATGAGGCTTACTCAAGGACCATCAGTGTGCGGAAGGACAGGTTCAGCGCTCCCAGCGCCCTGCCCCGCGGCCACATCCTAAACACCACCATCCTCGTTTCTTTTTCCACCCACACCACACACGCGCAAATGGAAATAGCAAACTAGAGGACCCTTGACAAGCCCCTCACAAATTATTCGGTCAGTAAGGCGCCCATACACCCACCAATGGAAGCACGCTCGGTTCTTGGTTCTAGCTAAAAGCACTCTCAGCCTAGGCGGCAAGAATGAGGCAAAACACCCTCCCCGATGTAACATCCCAAGATTTTCAAATTTTTGAAAAATCAGAAAAATCAAAAACTTTTTGAAAATTATTATATTTTGTTTTGGAAATCCAAAATCATGCATGCATTCATCTTTCTCTTGGCTTGTTGCATTTGAAATTTCAAAAGTTGGAATTCTATTTCCACTTTAAACCCTATTTTAGAAAATGATAAAAAGGGGCCTATTATGCTCTCTTAAATATTTTGACTTTTGTGGATGTATTTGATGGCCAAGCCAAAGTGTTCTATTTGCAAGAAGTGTCCTAAAAAGTATTTTCTCAAATTATTTGAAAAAGATTTAAATATAATTTGAATTTGGTTTAAAAATTTGTAATTAATTATTTTGCCTAAAAATATAAATAATTTTATCTATATTTTCTTTTAAGAAAAATGGCCTTTAAAAGCCATTTAAATGCCAGTGGCATTTTTGTAAATAAAAAGTGTGTAAAATATTTCCAAATGAGTTATCCTAGTAAAGATTTTTATTACAAGTTTTTACAAATTTATTTCATAAATTTTGGACTTGTATTTTAGAAGCTATTAAAATATTTCAGAAAAGAAATAAAAGAAAAAGAAAAATGATGACGTCATTGATGACATCATCGTCTTCATGCTCCAGAACGTGAAACGCGAAGAACAGCTTATCTCGGCCGTTTCTTTTCGATTTGATTCCCGACGTTTTACTACACCAAATCAAGCACCGTTTCCTTCTAATTAAAGAGCACGACCTCCTCCTTCATATCCTACCAAAAGCCCTCTCCATAACGCGCCTATGCAGGAGAATTTCATCGCCGGAGCTCCGCAACGCCAAAACGCCCAAATTGATTGCCCTCTTAAATCCGTGTGATTTACTAAACCATTGCAAACGTCGTTTCTTCCTATAAGTCGCCCACGACCTCCTCTCCATTATCCCTCTCCTACATCTCGGAATCGTGCCCCTAGGCTGTCCTAATTTTGGCCGCCATTGCAGCACAGCCGCGGCCACGTCGAACTCAATTCCGGCGAGCTCCGGCCTCCCCTCGCCTCTGGTTTGCACCTTAAGCTCTGCCTAGTCGCCTCTCACCTGCCTGACATCACCCCAATGCCGCAGGACCTCCCCACCGTCGTGCCCGTCATCGACCCGAAGTCAACGCCATTGCCGCCGCCGTATTCTTCATTTTCCGACGAGTTAAGTCCTCCCCCGAGCTCGAGATAACCACCACTTGACCAGCCGAGATCGTGCACACCTCGTTGAACCTTCCCGTGTTTTTCTTGTGCAGCAGGTCGACGGGTTGAGACCGATCCGCAGGCCACCGGAGCCACCGCATCTCCGTTCGTACTCCAGAGCCGTCCCCGGAGGAAATCGGCGACACCGAAACCACCATCTTTCTCTTCGTGTCGCGCTTCTCCTCTTCAGCCCCTCCATCATCTTCGGGGATCACCGGAGCGACGAGCCCGTCATCGAACCGAGCGCAGCGCCGCCGTCCTTCTCTTATCCGGCGACCACCACCGGCTGGTAAGAAACCCTAGATCCTTACCATTGGATCTCGTCTCAACGGTCTAGATTAGATCCAGAGGCCAGGAACAATTCACTTAACCGAAGGGGTATCGGCTAATCAGAAGTTGACACATCACCCTGTTCTTTTCTGTTTCTCTGTTTTTAGACAGAAATCTATCCAATCTTTGTAATTAAATATCTTTTGAACCACAACTCCGAATTTAGTGATTTTGATGTCTACGGATTCAGAAAAATGAGTAGAATCTAGTGGTATAGGTTTTGTTAATTTTTGTATCGTGCATAAACCTTTTAATTGCAGATCCTTAAATAACTTGTTTAGGCCATATCTAGAGTTTTACAAATCCAATTTGTGTGATTCAAATTTCAGAGGCTTTGTCATGATGTCCTCTATCCAGTAGCATGTTCATCATATTTTATTAAAATGTTTTTATGCAGAAACTTTAGATTTGGTGTGTTTGCCCTTATTTAGGTGTTTTGGATTTATTCCTAATAAGCAATTAATAAAATTGATTTGGGGCATCATGCATATGCTACATAACAGAAAACTAACTAGATGTTTTATTGTTAATATTGTTGTGTGTTAGATTGCATTTCATGCATTCATATATGTTTGTATTGCCTTATTTGTGATTGTTATTTATTGTGATTTGTTTGTATTGTTTAGAGTGAACGGAGTGCTCCAAGATACGTTGAAAAGAGGGTGTGAGCAACGACAAGTTTTTCAAAGGCAAGTGATGCTCCTGCATAAATTACCTATTATTTCTCCTATATGCATTTTAGTGTTTTATTTTAGTAAAGCATGATAGGTGTTATTAGTATTGCTATGCTAGACCTGTTTAGTATTACTCCAAATATTTCTAAGAGTCTAGCACCTATATAATAACTTAGTATATATTAGCGTTGCTACGCTGAAAATGTTTTCTAAAAGTAAAAGGATGAAAATTCCACTAAGTTAATGAATCACCTGGGTGGATTTGGTTTTTGCTCTATCGGTTGTTTAAAGTTGAGTGGCTACTCAGGACCATTTCCATGGTTACCTGAGTATGTGCACTTGCGGATGGCCACCCAGGAACAAAGAGATTTGAAGTTGCTCCAAGTGAAGATTGCTTCCAGTGCAGCCACTTGGTATTATGGCTCTGCCTTGACTAAGTAAGTTATAGGCCCCGATTCTGGCAGTTCTCAGTGGATGTTATCTTGTATGGGTCTGCCCAGAGGAACCGGGGAACATTTCCCAAAGGTCTCGTCTTTATCTTCACCTTTCCTTTTCACTTCAAGAAGGTCAAGGACAGAATGGGTTGATGAAGTCTCGTGGTGAAAGTGGACAACCTCTCGAGAGTGTAAAACTATGATCATAGCCGTGTCCCCGGTTACGGACATTTCTGAGCAGCTGAACAAGGATGTCAACTGAAGATCTCAACATTCCAATTTCTCTAAGTTAAAAACTTGATGGGTCAACAAGAGTAGTTGAGACGGTGGTTTTCATGCCATGAAAGTCTCGTATAGTTGAAAAGAAGTTTTACAAAGTGTTAGGAAAAAGTTGGCTTTCTGCAAAATAGCCTTCAACTCCACAAGCCAAATATGCATATAGATATTAGGAGTTTGCCCTTATGAGTCCACAAGTATCACTTGCCAGATCCATTCTAATGGTTCTGACCAATTTTTGGCTGTAACCTACGTGTTGCAGGTTTTCTGACAACGAGTAAGGAAACGAATAAGGGTTTCGAGTCTGCAACCAACATGTTTGCCTGTGGCACATGAAGATGATGAGGCTCCATGCTATTTTAAGTGTTTCACTGCTGAACTTTGTAACAAGCTAGCCTTTGGCTATGCAATTTGTAATGTTTTATTCTTCTGGATCATCAATGTAATAGATACTTGACGCAATTGCATGATATTACATCTTGAACTGTGGTGCTAGCTATTCGATCCAGGGACTAGCACAATAACACAGGGATCTTGGCCAATTTTAAAAAGGCAGGATCACTACAGATGGTATCAGAGCAATGTGTTGCCTGTAGGTTCGAAACCCTAGGATTGGATTAGAAATAAGAAAGACCATAGGCATAAAGTTATTTTCTATTCATCCAAAAAACTTTCCTAATCTCCTCCTTGTAACCTCCTCATCTAATTTCTATCTAAGTAATCTTATCTTATTTATAGATGACCATAACTTGGAAATGTTTCCAAGGCATTGAAGATCAACATGACAAGTATGAGAAGCCATCAAGTGCCTTGATAGAAGACTTCAAATTTTGACTTCACAACACCCAGAAGCACCTCGACGAACTCAAAGAAATAGAAGAGAATCTTGAAGCACTGAAGGAAGGGATAGACTAGACCACCATTTTGCCCAAATAACGTTATCGTAATGTTGTATTGACTTACCAAATTGTGGTATGGCAGTACTTTCGTGTCTATTTTGAAAAACCTTTGTTGTGTTTAATTGTTAACCAAACTATAATTTTGAAAATTAAGTAGGAGAAGTTGTTTTTATCTCTATTGGTTGATTTACTGTTGTTTGATGCTGCTAGATGTTGTTTGTAAGATGTATTGCCTTGATCTGCTGGTTAGGGGTAAAACTTCCTTTAGATTCTTTCTATCTCTACTCATCCATGCTAAACTAAGCAGATGTCCCAGCCAAATTCCAACAACCCGGTAATACCTACACTACAACAGTTACTAGATGCACAGAAGAAGTTGAATCAGCTGATGACCCAAAACCAAGGAGACAACAAGGACATTCCAGCACCACCTCCATCTCAAGTGGATATGTTGATCAGATTCTTAAAGCTTCGACCAGAAAAGTTCTCAAGAACTGCAGAACCTATTTTGGCCGATGATTGGCTTCGTTCAGTGAATAAGGATTTAGTGACCATCGGATGCACAGATGCTGAGAAGTTTAGATTTGCGGCAAATTTACTAGAAGGACCTGCAGCAGACTGGTGGGACAGCTACCAGATCACACATCCCATTGAAGAGATGACATGGGAATTGTTCCAAGAAGGTTTCCGTGCTGCACATATTTCATCTGGAGTGCTGAAACTGAAGAGGGATGAATTTTACGAGCTCCGACAAGACGACCGAGATGTTATAGAATACATGAATGAGTTCAATAATCTGGCGCGCTACGCATCGGATGATGTTGATACAGATACCAAGAGGAAAGAAAGGTTTCTAAATGGTCTGAATGACAAATTATCCATTCTATTGACAATTGCATATACCCCAAACTACCAGTCACTGGTTGACCAAGCGATAACCTTGGAGAGCAAACTGAAGCAGGTTGCAAACAAGAAGCGAAAGCATATTGTGGAAGAGCTTCACTCAGAATCACAGCAGGAATTGCACACTCCAGATGATGAACGTAATCATTTTGAGTTCAACTATCATGGAGACAATAACCACCATTGTCATGGTATTGATGAACACGACCTTCAGGGAGTAAATGACCATCAAATCAACCATGACCACCATAGCCCCATCCATACTGAAGAGGTTTATGACCTTGGAGATGAGTACATTTTGGGAGAAAACAGTAGTCAGAATTCCGACCCCAAATCAAATAAGAAGGACTTCAGTCAGGTGGAGTGTTTCAAATGCAAGAAAATGGGACACTATTCTAGAAACTGTCCGGAAAAGAAGATTTGTAATGGGACCAAGCCAATTCAATTCCGAAAGGGACATGTGTTTTCCATAAACATCGA
Source organism: Puccinellia tenuiflora (assembly GCA_012064385.1). NCBI lineage: Eukaryota > Viridiplantae > Streptophyta > Magnoliopsida > Poales > Poaceae > Puccinellia > Puccinellia tenuiflora. Next base: position 97,027 of record QRDG01002040.1, read on the forward strand.
GAGAGTTCTCAAGATACCAGACCCAGTGATTGAAGGATTGTTGATCAACTCCTATCCTGCATGGGTACTTTTTGATACCGAAGCAACACATTCATTCATATCAAAAGACTTTGTGAGTAGAAATAAGATACCCAATCGAGGACTTAGAAGACCCATCAGAGTGAGCTCTATAGAAGGGAAGAGGCCAGCAAACGCGGTATGCCAAAACATGACCTTGGAAATTGGGACACACAAGTTTCCAAGTGATTTGTTTGTGCTAGACTTGCAAGGCTTGGATATAATCATAGGCAAGGACTGGATGTCCAGGTATGAAGGTCAGATAGATCATGCTAGTAAAGCTGTCACACTCACCACACCAGAAAAGAAGCGGATCAGATATCAGTTTAAATCAAGAAGCAAAGAAACCAACTGAGTTTTCATGATGAGTTTAGCCAAGAAGAAGGACCAGAGTCAATGGAAATGTTCTGAGGATGTAATAAATGCAAATAGTTATATGTAAGTGGAAGAATAAGTACTGTGATGTAAGAGTGGTGTAATGTCGACGTAATAACCACAATTTGTGAGGATGAATGAAGCTTGTGGCGACTCTAGTACGCCAAACTCTTTTTGAAAAATTATATATTGTTGTGAAGCCTGCTCGTCATATCAGGGATGAAGACATGATGCTGAAATGGACAAGCTAAGACAACATGGAAGGCATGTTTCCAAGGAGAAGAATCACAAAACAAGCTTTAGCTTGTGAGCTAACGTGTGCAGGAGCTTACGCAACCCAATAGTTTTAAAGGAGCGATAGTTTAGTTCAGGTTGTCTTGCAGATGGGAAACTTTCTGCCAGACAAGTGAGGATGTCCGAGAGATAGACTACGTGATTTACCTATCTACATATTGAGGAAATGATACGGGTGCAGGATGGACTGATCACCATTCCTACTACTCATGTTATTCCCCTCACTATTTGGATCGATTAATCTGAGTGACAAACCTATAAAGAGAGACGACGTTCATGAGCCTAAAACCACATGGATATTATAACCCTATGTTAGGAAAATGTTGTCGAAAACGTAAAATATACGGTGAGGATAAACCACACCTCTCATGAAGAAGAAGGAATCCTACAAATGGAAGTGTTGACCAACCATGAGAGTTTATTTAGAAATGGTGTAGTGCTTGCACTGAAGAAAGTCAACCAGGAGAAGCAACGTGCCAAAGTGTAACGTCCCTAGCTTGGTAATGAAAAATACGAAGAATTTTTCCACTTTTTGCATTCTTGTTTGCATCATGGCATGTCTCTAATTTGCTAATGTTAACAAGTGACCAAACGGGAAAACAATAAAAAGGGAAGCCAAAACTTCCCAAAACTTTTACTTCTTGAAATGCAAACTGTGGTGTAACCCTTGTCTTGGCAAGTGACCTTATGGTCCAACAAGTTTCCCAAGTTCACTCTTTTGCAAAGGAACCAAATGGTTGGCCTCCATTGTGTTTTCAACTTCAACTCCAAAAGTGGTTCCTATCCTTGGTTATTGGTAAGCCATGTCATGATGCTCAAAGGCCCAAGTAAATGTATGTTGAGCTAGTTCACCTAGTGGGGAAACTCCTAGAATTTTTGCATATTTTCTGGAAGTGTTTTGGAGCCCATGTCAAATTTCAGTTTTTCTGCCATGTTATGTTCATTCGGAATGACCCGGAAATTTTCGGATATATTCCGGGCCAGTCGGAATTTTCCGGACCCATCCGGAAAATTCCGGATGAAGCACAGTGACGACAATGGACACTGGCGCCATGCCGCCGACGCCACCTGCTCCCCTCGCACGCCATGCCGTCGTGGCCCCCCCTTGAGGCCAAAGAAGCGCACCAAGACGCCCTCGTGCTCACCTGCTCCCTTTCCCCTGCTTCCCCCTTTTCCCCTTCCTCCTCCGCGTGCTCGCCTCGCCGCTGAAGCTCGGGCTCGTGCCGCCGCCGCATCGCCGTCGTCTCCGTCGAGCCCGGGACGAACCGACCACGCAGGAAGGAACGCCGCGTCGCCCTCTACCTCCTCTACCCAAGCCGTGTGCTGGGAGGCCTCGAGTCGAGCTAATCGAGCTCGGCTTCCCGAGGTTGGACTGCCGCTCGCCGTGACCGTCCTCGCCAAAATCCGGCCACCGCGGTCATCCCCGTCCTCACCGACCGCACCTACGTGCCCCTGGTGAGCCACACGTCCTTCTGGACATGCTCCCGTTCCCCCTCTCCCTCTCGTTCGTGCTTGTGAATGCACACCCGCCGCCGTCGTCGTTCTTCTGCCCAGTATCAAGCCGTCCGGAATCACCCGGATTATTCCGGATCGATTCCGAGTCGCCCAGAAAATTCCGGACCTTTCCGGATGAATTCCGAAACCCTAACCGAAAGTTTTGGAGGTCACCTCGGATTTGGTTCGGATTTAGCCCGGACTATTCCGGAACATCCGGAATATTCCGGCCCAATCCGGATGAATTCCGAACCAAGCTGAAAACTTGTGAACTTTGTATTTTGACTTCTTTTCGTTAAATCTTGCAAATGGTGTACCATTTTGATCAGTGTTTCAAATGCTATCTAAATATGCTAGTATCACCTCATGACAACAACTTGCCCTTTTATATAAATCCTTACTTGGTTAAAGGATATAAATCCAAATAATCTTTTAAATTGCTAATTATCCATCGGTACTCCGAAAACTACCAATAAGGCACCAAAGTGAACATAAGAACCAAACCTCTTTAATCATGTCATGTTCATGCATTTTGAGCCACTTCTATAATAATTTGATAATTTATGAAGAATGTGGTCACTACGATAAATATGGAGTGGTGTCCAAATAATTGCACTAACCATTTGGAACTCCATTTAATTTGTTAAATAAATTAAATGATATTATCTTTGCATCAATTGGACATGTCATCATGTGTTTGCGCATTGCACCTTGTGATCGTGTGATTTATGTGTTCTTTGTATTTCTCTTTTGGGTATCGATAGATTCCGGAGTCGAGGGTCTCTCTAACTACCCCGACGAGCAGTACTTCACGCCCGGGCAGCAAGGCAAGAGATAACCTAACCTTCTTGGCATCTAGCATCCTATGTTTTTATCAAATTATTTTATCAACCATAATATTGCATGCAGTTCAAATGTCTCTTTTGGTAAATTTTAGAATATCCTATGAATGCATGTTATTCCCCGAGCCAATCACATGTACCCCTACCTATGAACCCTAGGGTTGAAGTGTTGGCCGAGATAAAGATAGAATTGTTGTATTCATATGCTTAGCTATACTTAGCCAGGCTTAGTTAAATATTTTAGTTATGTCCGTTGTTTATTTCCATAATTGTTGTTGAAGATGGAATGATGCGGACTTGGTGGATATGTGGGTTGCTTAATTAAAATGCTAAGAAGGCTTGGATGAGTTGCCCTCGGGGAGGGTGGTTTGCCTCATTCTTGCCGCCTAGGATGAGAGTGCTTTTAGCTAGAACCAAGAACCGAGCGTGCTTCCATTGGTGGGTGTATGGGCGCCTCGCTGACCGAATAATTTGTGAGGGGCTTGTCAAGGGTCCTCTAGTTTGCTATTTCCATTTGCGCGTGTGTGGTGTGAGTGGAAAAGGAACGAGGATGATGGTGTGTAGGACGTGACGGTGGGGCAGGGCGCTGGGAGCGCTGAACCTGTCCTTCCGCCACTGATGGTCCTTGAGTAAGCCTCATGCATTGTAAAGGTCTAACCGCGCCCGCTCGCCGGTCTTCCCCGGAAGAGGACCAACTAGGTGAGCCGGACGGTACCAATGGGTAAAATAGTACACCCCTGCAGGGTTTAATCTTTTCGAAAAGCCGTGTCCGCGGTTATGGACAAACTCTTGGGAAAGGCGGATTAGCTCATAGATAACGTTAACCTAATTGATATGGCAGCTAAAGGTTGCATTAATCAACTTGAGATAAAGGTTCATTTCCTCGAGGGTGATTCGAGGGAGTGCCTTTGGTGGAGATGAGTGGTGATGGTTACAAGTAGGTTCGCCGAGAACCGAAGAGGAAAATGTTACTCTCTTACCCCTTTATGAAAATATTCTGAGTAGACGAATGCCATGGGTCCTTTATGTTTCAGTTATTTAAAACTAGCTTTATGCAAAAGAAATACATAAACAGCTTTAGAGCCTCCGTCAGTCATTGGGCCTATATCGCCCTACTAAACTTGCGAGTACATCGTACTCAGTCTCTCTTTGCTGCCTCTATGATTTTGTGTTTCAGAGGAAGACGACACCGAGCAGCTAGGTGGTTTCTTCGTTGACATCGACTACTAGTCTGGGGTTCCCAGGTGGCAGCTTGGGACCGTGGAACAAGCTGGCTTGGGTGATGTTTATTTGTAGGCCTCTTAGGCCATATATTTGCTTCTTGTTGTTAGACAACACTACCCGCTTCCGCTTGTTGAATTGTTGGATCTGTGATCCTTTTGCTTGTAATATTTGTATTCTTCTCGTTATATGAGTTGCGATACTTTTGTGTCGTAGAGTCATGCTTTGTGCCAGTTCTGTTCCACAAGTCTCGATCTTTGTCTTATACATTGATGGTTGTGTCGGATTCATAGCCTCTATGTATAATTCTGGGGTCGGGGCGTTACAAGTTTTGGTATCAGAGCAGGACTGCCTGTAGGAAACCCTTTCTTTTGGTCGATGTCGAGTCTAGTGAAAATTATTTTAACCTAAAAATGAGTTGTGAAAACCTTCTTAGGATTCTTTTTACTCCTCATCCAACTCGCTCTACTCTGATTCTTACCTCTATTTGTTTTATGCTTGGTGTCGATGTTTAGGTTCTCGGGGTTTGGGTTCTTACCGTCCAGTTGTACCTCGAGTCCGTTATATCCGTTTAATATCGCCACGAGGACGTGATGTCACCGTGGTTGCCGAAATCTGTCTTTGGTGTTTATTGCTTCTTAAATATCTATATCTGGGAGCAACCAATGATCTTTCTTATCTGTCAGGTTTGGTTATTAACTTGCCGTTGTTCCAATTCTTCAGGATGGCTCCTACCCGTCGTGGGGAGCATAGCAACCCTGACCCACCGCCTCCACCCTCAATGGCGGAGGGTATGATGGCTATCGAGCAAAACCGTCTGCGCAATGAGCTGTTGCTCGAGCAGCTGGTCCAGCAGGGGGCCAGGAGGAACACGGACTGCACCACTCTCAACCAGTTCTTGCGGTCCCATCCTCCCACTTTCTCCGAAGCTAAGGAGCCGCTTGATGCGGATGATTGGCTTCGGGCGATCGAGCGCAAGTTTGCCGCTCTTCACGTTCCCGCGGCGGAACACGTCAACTTCGCCACCTACCTTCTAGAAGGAGCCGCCGGCTCCTGGTGGGAGAGCCACGTGGCCATGGTTGCCGCGGGCCATGTTATCACTTGGGAGGAGTTCCGCACCGCCTTCCGTGCGGCGTACATCCCCAAGCCCATCCTCGAGCTCAAGAGGCGGGAGTTCCTGGACCTAACCCAGGGACGCATGGACATCCAGTCCTATGGACGGGAGTTCAACCACCTCTCCCGTTACGCCCCTCGGGACGTGACGAATGATGAGGACAAGCAATACCTCTTCCGCAAGGGGCTCGCACCTCGTCTTCGATACGAGCTCCTACCCTTCAAGTTCACCTCCTATCAAGAACTCTACAACCAGGCTCTCACCATGGAGCAAGGGAGGAAGGAGCTAGAGGCTTCTAAGAGGCCAGCTTCCACCGACCACCAGAGCTCCTCCTCCTCGGAGGGCAAGAAGCGCAAGGTCTTCGTGCCTTTCAGCGCTGTGCCAAAGGCGCCCTTCGCGCCGAAGCCCACAGGGTACCTGCCACCTCCGCCTCGCCCAGCTACTTAGACCTTGGGTGCGGCTGGAGGCGGTTTTCGACCTCGGCTACCTGCACCACCGGGGCTCACTTGCTTCTCTTGTGGCCAGCCGGGGCACTACTCTAGGGAGTGCCCCCAGAAGGCACCGGCTCCCTCAGCACCTGCACCAGCACCCTCAAACCGACGGGCAAACTGAAAGAGTAAATCAAGTTCTTGAGGACATGCTTCGGGCTTGTGTCATCTCTTTCGGCAAGAGTTGGGAAAAATACCTTCCTCTCGCCGAGTTCTCCTACAACAATAGCTATCAAGCCAGCTTGCAAATGGCTCCCTTCGAGGTCCTATATGGGACAAAGTGCCGGACTCCTCTCAGTTGGTCTGAAACAGGGGAGAGGTCACTTTTCGGTCCTGATGTGATAAATGAAGCCGAGGAGAAAGTCCGTATCATTCGAGAAAACCTCAAAGCCGCTCAATCCCGTCAGAAAAGCTACTATGACAAGCACCACCAAGAGGTCCACTATGAAATTGGTGACAAGGCCTATCTTCGAGTCTCTCCTCTCCGAGGCGTTCGTCGCTTTGGAATCAAGGGCAAATTAGCACCTCGCTTTGTTGGCCCTTTCACCATCCTAGGCAAGCGAGGAGATCTCTCCTATCAACTTGAGTTGCCCTCCAATTTCCCGGATGTCCACGATGTTTTCCATGTCTCCCAACTCCGCCGGTGTTTCAAGGATCCCATCCGTGGGGTTGATCATGAGGCATTGGACATTCAGGAGGATTTGACCTATCGCGAGCATCCTATCCGCATCTTGGATGAAGCGGAGAGGAAAACCCGCAACAAGTCCATCAAGTTTCTCAAGGTCCAATGGTCTAACCATTCCGAGGAAGAAGCCACCTGGGAGCGAGAAACTATTCTTCGTCAGGAATACCCCGCCTTCTTCACTCAAGCCTAGAATCTCGGGGCGAGATTCTTGTAAGGGGGGTAGATTTGTAACGTCCCTAGCTTGGTAATGAAAAATACGAAGAATTTTTCCACTTTTTGCATTCTTGTTTGCATCATGGCATGTCTCTAATTTGCTAATGTTAACAAGTGACCAAACGGGAAAACAATAAAAAGGGAAGCCAAAACTTCCCAAAACTTTTACTTCTTGAAATGCAAACTGTGGTGTAACCCTTGTCTTGGCAAGTGACCTTATGGTCCAACAAGTTTCCCAAGTTCACTCTTTTGCAAAGGAACCAAATGGTTGGCCTCCATTGTGTTTTCAACTTCAACTCCAAAAGTGGTTCCTATCCTTGGTTATTGGTAAGCCATGTCATGATGCTCAAAGGCCCAAGTAAATGTATGTTGAGCTAGTTCACCTAGTGGGGAAACTCCCAGAATTTTTGCATATTTTCTAGAAGTGTTTTGGAGCCCATGTCAAATTTCAGTTTTTCTGCCATGTTATGTTCATTCGGAATGACCCGGAAATTTCCGGATATATTCCGGGCCAGTCGGAATTTTCCGGACCCATCCGGAAAATTCCGGATGAAGCACAGTGACGACAATGGACACTGGCGCCATGCCGCTGACGCCACCTGCTCCCCTCGCACGCCATGCCGTCGTGGCCCCCCCTTGAGGCCAAAGAAGCGCACCAAGACGCCCTCGTGCTCACCTGCTCCCTTTCCCCTGCTTCCCCCTTTTCCCCTTCCTCCTCCGCGTGCTCGCCTCGCCGCCGAAGCTCGGGCTCGTGCCGCCGCCGCATCGCCGTCGTCTCCGTCGAGCCCGGGACGAACCGACCACGCAGGAAGGAACGCCGCGTCGCCCTCTACCTCCTCTACCCAAGCCGCGTGCTGGGAGGCCTCGAGTCGAGCTAATCGAGCTCGGCTTCCCGAGGTTGGACTGCCGCTCGCCGTGACCGTCCTCGCCAAAATCCGGCCACCGCGGTCATCCCCGTCCTCACCGACCGCGCCTACGTGCCCCTGGTGAGCCACACGTCCTTCTGGACATGCTCCCGTTCCCCCTCTCCCTCTCGTTCGTGCTTGTGAATGCACACCCGCCGCCGTCGTCGTTCTTCTGCCCAGTATCAAGCCGTCCGGAATCACCCGGATTATTCCGGATCGATTCCGAGTCGCCCGGAAAATTCCGGACCTTTCCGGATGAATTCCGAAACCCTAACCGAAAGTTTTGGAGGTCACCTCGGATTTGGTTCGGATTTAGCCCGGACTATTCCGGAACATCCGGAATATTCCGGCCCAATCTGGATGAATTCCGAAATCAAGCTGAAAACTTGTGAACTTTGTATTTTGACTTCTTTTCGTTAAATCTTGCAAATGGTGTACCATTTTGATCAGTGTTTCAAATGCTATCTAAATATTCTAGTATCACCTCATGACAACAACTTGCCCTTTTATATAAATCCTTACTTGGTTAAAGGATATAAATCCAAATAATCTTTTAAATTGCTAATTATCCATCGGTACTCCGAAAACTACCAATAAGGCACCGAAGTGAACATAAGAACCAAACCTCTTTAATCATGTCATGTTCATGCATTTTGAGCCACTTCTATAATAATTTGATAATTTATGAAGAATGTGGTCACTATGATAAATATGGAGTGGTGTCCAAATAATTGCACTAACCATTTGGAACTCCATTTAATTTGTTAAATAAATTAAATGATATTATCTTTGCATCAATTGGACATGTCATCATGTGTTTGCGCATTGCACCTTGTGATCGTGTGATTTATGTGTTCTTTGTATTTCTCTTTTGGGTATCGATAGATTCCGGAGTCGAGGGTCTCTCTAACTACCCCGACGAGCAGTACTTCACGCCCGGGCAGCAAGGCAAGAGATAACCTAACCTTCTTGGCATCTAGCATCCTATGTTTTTATCAAATTATTTTATCCACCATAATATTGCATGCGGTTCAAATGTCTCTTTTGGTAAATTTTAGAATATCCTATGAATGCATGTTATTCCCCGAGCCAATCACATGTACCCCTACCTATGAACCCTAGGGTTGATGTGTTGGCCGAGATAAAGATAGAATTGTTGTATTCATATGCTTAGCTATACTTAGCCAGGCTTAGTTAAATATTTTAGTTATGTCCGTTGTTTATTTCCATAATTGTTGTTGAAGATGGAATGATGCGGACTTGGTGGATATGTGGGTTGCTTAATTAAAATGCTAAGAAGGCTTGGATGAGTTGCCCTCGGGGAGAGTGGTTTGCCTCATTCTTGCCGCCTAGGATGAGAGTGCTTTTAGCTAGAACCAAGAACCGAGCGTGCTTCCATTGGTGGGTGTATGGGCGCCTCGCTGACCGAATAATTTGTGAGGGGCTTGTCAAGGGTCCTCTAGTTTGCTATTTCATTTGCGCGTGTGTGGTGTGAGTGGAAAAGGAACGAGGATGATGGTGTGTAGGACGTGACGGTGGGGCAGGGCGCTGGGAGCGCTGAACCTGTCCTTCCGCCACTGATGGTCCTTGAGTAAGCCTCATGCATTGTAAAGGTCTAACCGCGCCCGCTCGCCGGTCTTCCCCGGAAGAGGACCAACTAGGTGAGCCGGACGGTACCAATGGGTAAAATAGTACACCCCTGCAGGGTTTAATCTTTTCGAAAAGCCGTGTCCGCGGTTATGGACAAACTCTTGGGAAAGGCGGATTAGCTCATAGATAACGTTAACCTAATTGATATGGCAGCTAAAGGTTGCATTAATCAACTTGAGATAAAGGTTCATTTCCTCGAGGGTGATTCGAGGGAGTGCCTTTGGTGGAGATGAGTGGTGATGGTTACAAGTAGGTTCGCCGAGAACCGAAGAGGAAAATGTTACTCTCTTACCCCTTTATGAAAATATTCTGAGTAGACGAATGCCATGGGTCCTTTATGTTTCAGTTATTTAAAACTAGCTTTATGCAAAAGAAATACATAAACAGCTTTAGAACCTCCGTCAGTCATTGGGCCTATATCGCCCTACTAAACTTGCGAGTACATCGTACTCAGTCTCTCTTTGCCGCCTCTATGATTTTGTGTTTCAGAGGAAGACGACACCGAGCAGCTAGGTGGTTTCTTCGTTGACGTCGACTACTAGTCTGGGGTTCCCAGGTGGCAGCTTGGGACCGTGGAACAAGCTGGCTTGGGTGATGTTTATTTGTAGGCCTCTTAGGCCATATATTTGCTTCTTGTTGTTAGACAACACTACCCGCTTCCGCTTGTTGAATTGTTGGATCTGTGATCCTTTTGCTTGTAATATTTGTATTCTTCTCGTTATATGAGTTGCGATACTTTTGTGTCGTAGAGTCATGCTTTGTGCCAGTTCTGTTCCACAAGTCTCGATCTTTGTCTTATACATTGATGGTTGTGTCGGATTCATAGCCTCTATGTATAATTCTGGGGTCGGGGCGTTACAAGTTTTGGTATCAGAGCAGGACTGCCTGTAGGAAACCCTTTCTTTTGGTCGATGTCGAGTCTAGAAAATTATTTTAACCTAAAAATGAGTTGTGAAAACCTTCTTAGGATTCTTTTTACTCCTCATCCAACTCGCTCTACTCTGATTCTTACCTCTATTTGTTTTATGCTTGGTGTCGATGTTTAGGTTCTCGGGGTTTGGGTTCTTACCGTCCAGTTGTACCTCGAGTCCGTTATATCCGTTTAATATCGCCACGAGGACGTGATGTCACCGTGGTTGCCGAAATCTGTCTTTGGTGTTTATTGCTTCTTAAATATCTATATCTGGGAGCAACCAATGATCTTTCTTATCTGTCAGGTTTGGTTATTAACTTGCCGTTGTTCCAATTCTTCAGGATGGCTCCTACCCGTCGTGGGGAGCATAGCAACCCTGACCCACCGCCTCCACCCTCAATGGTGGAGGGTATGATGGTTATCGAGCAAAACCGTCTGCGCAATGAGCTGTTGCTCGAGCAGCTGGTCCAGCAGGGGGCCAGGAGGAACACGGACTGCACCACTCTCAACCAGTTCTTGCGGTCCCAGCCTCCCACTTTCTCCGAAGCTAAGGAGCCGCTTGATGCAGATGATTGGCTTCGGGCGATCGAGCGCAAGTTTGCCGCTCTTCACATTCCTGCGGCGGAACACGTCAACTTCGCCACCTACCTTCTAGAAGGAGCCCGCCGGCTCCTGGTGGGAGAGCCACGTGGCCATGGTTGCCGCGGGCCATGTTATCACTTGGGAGGAGTTCCGCACCGCCTTCCGTGCGGCGTACATCCCCAAGCCCATCCTCGAGCTCAAGAGGCGGGAGTTCCTGGACCTAACCCAGGGACGCATGGACGTCCAGTCCTATGGACGGGAGTTCAACCACCTCTCCCGTTACGCCCCTCGGGACGTGACGAATGATGAGGACAAGCAATACCTCTTCCGCAAGGGGCTCGCACCTCGTCTTCGATACGAGCTCCTACCCTTCAAGTTCACCTCCTATCAAGAACTCTACAACCAGGCTCTCACCATGGAGCAAGGGAGGAAGGAGCTAGAGGCTTCTAAGAGGCCAGCTTCCACCGACCACCAGAGCTCCTCCTCCTCGGAGGGCAAGAAGCGCAAGGTCTTCGTGCCTTTCAGCGCTGTGCCAAAGGCGCCCTTCGCGCCGAAGCCCACAGGGTACCTGCCACCTCCGCCTCGCCCAGCTACTTAGACCTTGGGTGCGGCTGGAGGCGGTTTTCGACCTCGGCTACCTGCACCACCGGGGCTCACTTGCTTCTCTTGTGGCCAGCCGGGGCACTACTCTAGGGAGTGCCCCCAGAAGGCACCGGCTCCCTCAGCACCTGCACCAGCACCCTCAAACCGACGGGCAAACTGAAAGAGTAAATCAAGTTCTTGAGGACATGCTTCGGGCTTGTGTCATCTCTTTCGGCAAGAGTTGGGAAAAATACCTTCCTCTCGCCGAGTTCTCCTACAACAATAGCTATCAAGCCAGCTTGCAAATGGCTCCCTTCAAGGTCCTATATGGGAGAAAGTGCCGGACTCCTCTCAGTTGGTCTGAAACCGGGGAGAGGTCACTTTTCGGTCCTGATGTGATAAATGAAGCCGAGGAGAAAGTCCGTATCATTCGAGAAAACCTCAAAGCCGCTCAATCCCGTCAGAAAAGCTACTATGACAAGCACCACCAAGAGGTCCACTATGAAATTGGTGACAAGGCCTATCTTCGAGTCTCTCCTCTCCGAGGCGTTCGTCGCTTTGGAATCAAGGGAAAATTAGCACCTCGCTTTGTTGGCCCTTTCACCATCCTAGGCAAGCGAGGAGATCTCTCCTATCAACTTGAGTTGCCCTCCAATTTCCCGGATGTCCACGATGTTTTCCATGTCTCCCAACTCCGTCGGTGTTTCAAGGATCCCATCCGTGGGGTTGATCATGAGGCATTGGACATTCAGGAGGATTTGACCTATCGCGAGCATCCTATCCGCATCTTGGATGAAGCAGAGAGGAAAACCCGCAACAAGTCCATCAAGTTTCTCAAGGTCCAATGGTCTAACCATTCTGAGGAAGAAGCCACCTGGGAGCGAGAAACTATTCTTCGTCAGGAATACCCCGCCTTCTTCACTCAAGCCTAGAATCTCGGGGCGAGATTCTTGTAAGGGGGGTAGATTTGTAACGTCCCTAGCTTGGTAATGAAAAATACGAAGAATTTTTCCACTTTTTGCATTCTTGTTTGCATCATGGCATGTCTCTAATTTGCTAATGTTAACAAGTGACCAAACGGGAAAACAATAAAAAGGGAAGCCAAAACTTCCCAAAACTTTTACTTCTTGAAATGCAAACTGTGGTGTAACCCTTGTCTTGGCAAGTGACCTTATGGTCCAACAAGTTTCCCAAGTTCACTCTTTTGCAAAGGAACCAAATGGTTGGCCTCCATTGTGTTTTCAACTTCAACTCCAAAAGTGGTTCCTATCCTTGGTTATTGGTAAGCCATGTCATGATGCTCAAAGGCCCAAGTAAATGTATGTTGAGCTAGTTCACCTAGTGGGGAAACTCCCAGAATTTTTGCATATTTTCTAGAAGTGTTTTGGAGCCCATGTCAAATTTCAGTTTTTCTGCCATGTTATGTTCATTCGGAATGACCCGGAAATTTCCGGATATATTCCGGGCCAGTCGGAATTTTCCGGACCCATCCGGAAAATTCCGGATGAAGCACAGTGACGACAATGGACACTGGCGCCATGCCGCCGACGCCACCTGCTCCCCTCGCACGCCATGCCGTCGTGGCCCCCCCTTGAGGCCAAAGAAGCGCACCAAGACGCCCTCGTGCTCACCTGCTCCCTTTCCCCTGCTTCCCCCTTTTCCCCTTCCTCCTCCGCGTGCTCGCCTCGCCGCCGAAGCTCGGGCTCGTGCCGCCGCCGCATCGCCGTCGTCTCCGTCGAGCCCGGGACGAACCGACCACGCAGGAAGGAACGCCGTGTCGCCCTCTACCTCCTCTACCCAAGCCGCGTGCTGGGAGGCCTCGAGTCGAGCTAATCGAGCTCGGCTTCCCGAGGTTGGACTGCCGCTCACCGTGACCGTCCTCGCCAAAATCCGGCCACCGTGGTCATCCCCGTCCTCACCGACCGCGCCTACGTGCCCCTGGTGAGCCACACGTCCTTCTGGACATGCTCCCGTTCCCCCTCTCCCTCTCGTTCGTGCTTGTGAATGCACACCCGCCGCCGTCGTCGTTCTTCTGCCCAGTATCAAGCCGTCCGGAATCACCCGGATTATTCCGGATTGATTCCGAGTCGCCCAGAAAATTCTGGACCTTTCCGGATGAATTCCGAAACCCTAACCGAAAGTTTTGGAGGTCACCTCGGATTTGGTTCGGATTTAGCCCGGACTATTCCGAACATCCGGAATATTCCGGCCCAATCTGGATGAATTCCGAAATCAAGCTGAAAACTTGTGAACTTTGTATTTTGACTTCTTTTCGTTAAATCTTGCAATTGGTGTACCATTTTGATCAGTGTTTCAAATGCTATCTAAATATTCTAGTATCACCTCATGACAACAACTTGCCCTTTTATATAAATCCTTACTTGGTTAAAGGATATAAATCCAAATAATCTTTTAAATTGCTAATTATCCATCGGTACTCCGAAAACTACCAATAAGGCACCGAAGTGAACATAAGAACCAAACCTCTTTAATCATGTCATGTTCATGCACTTTGAGCCACTTCTATAATAATTTGATAATTTATGAAGAATGTGGTCACTATGATAAATATGGAGTGGTGTCCCAATAATTGCACTAACCATTTGGAACTCCATTTAATTTGTTAAATAAATTAAATGATATTATCTTTGCATCAATTGGACATGTCATCATGTGTTTGCGCATTGCACCTTGTGATCGTGTGATTTATGTGTTCTTTGTATTTCTCTTTTGGGTATCGATAGATTCCGGAGTCGAGGGTCTCTCTAACTACCCCGACGAGCAGTACTTCACGCCCGGGTAGCAAGGCAAGAGATAACCTAACCTTCTTGGCATCTAGCATCCTATGTTTTTATCAAATTATTTTATCCACCATAATATTGCATGCGGTTCAAATGTCTCTTTTGGTAAATTTTAGAATATCCTATGAATGCATGTTATTCCCCGAGCCAATCACATGCACCCCTACCTATGAACCCTAGGGTTGAAGTGTTGGCCGAGATAAAGATAGAATTGTTGTATTCATATGCTTAGCTATACTTAGCCAGGCTTAGTTAAATATTTTAGTTATGTCCGTTGTTTATTTCCATAATTGTTGTTGAAGATGGAATGATGCGGACTTGGTGGATATGTGGGTTGCTTAATTAAAATGCTAAGAAGGCTTGGATGAGTTGCCCTCGGGGAGGGTGGTTTGCCTCATTCTTGCCGCCTAGGATGAGAGTGCTTTTAGCTAGAACCAAGAACCGAGCGTGCTTCCATTGGTGGGTGTATGGGCGCCTCGCTGACCGAATAATTTGTGAGGGGCTTGTCAAGGGTCCTCTAGTTTACTATTTCCATTTGCGCGTGTGTGGTGTGAGTGGAAAAGGAACAAGGATGATGGTGTGTAGGACGTGACGGTGGGGCAGGGCGCTGGGAGCGCTGAACCTGTCCTTCCGCCACTGATGGTCCTTGAGTAAGCCTCATGCATTGTAAAGGTCTAACCGCGCCCGCTCGCCGGTCTTCCCCGGAAGAGGACCAACTAGGTGAGCCGGACGGTACCAATGGGTAAAATAGTACACCCCTGCAGGGTTTAATCTTTTCGAAAAGCCGTGTCCGCGGTTATGGACAAACTCTTGGGAAAGGCGGATTAGCTCATAGATAACGTTAACCTAATTGATATGGCAGCTAAAGGTTGCATTAATCAACTTGAGATAAAGGTTCATTTCCTCGAGGGTGATTCGAGGGAGTGCCTTTGGTGGAGATGAGTGGTGATGGTTACAAGTAGGTTCGCCGAGAACCGAAGAGGAAAATGTTACTCTCTTACCCCTTTATGAAAATATTCTGAGTAGACGAATGCCATGGGTCCTTTATGTTTCAGTTATTTAAAACTAGCTTTATGCAAAAGAAATACATAAACAGCTTTAGAGCCTCCGTCAGTCATTGGGCCTATATCGCCCTACTAAACTTGCGAGTACATCGTACTCAGTCTCTCTTTGCTGCCTCTATGATTTTGTGTTTCAGAGGAAGACGACACCGAGCAGCTAGGTGGTTTCTTCGTTGACGTCGACTACTAGTCTGGGGTTCCCAGGTGGCAGCTTGGGACCGTGGAACAAGCTGGCTTGGGTGATGTTTATTTGTAGGCCTCTTAGGCCATATATTTGTTAGACAACACTACCTGCTTCCGCTTGTTGAATTGTTGGATCTGTGATCCTTTTGCTTGTAATATTTGTATTCTTCTCGTTATATGAGTTGCGATACTTTTGTGTCGTAGAGTCATGCTTTGTGCCAGTTCTGTTCCACAAGTCTCGATCTTTGTCTTATACATTGATGGTTGTGTCGGATTCATAGCCTCTATGTATAATTCCGGGGTCGGGGCGTTACACAAAGAAAATACAGAGATGGATGACATGACATTGTGAAATCCTTTCATCTTGGACTTTGGTGGACCCAAAGAGTGAGACTTCGGCAATATCCAAAGTTACTTGAAGAGACCCCAACAACTGGAATTGAAGCCTATGATACAAGGATCCACACATGCACCTTAGTCCGAAGACAAAACCTCAAGACTACCTACAAAATTTTCTTTTAAGGGTGGTAGCCCACCTAGTTGCCTAAAACCGAAGATCCAAAACCCATCTTTCTTTCTAGCCTCTTCGAATCTCGGGACGAGATTCCTTTTAAGGGTGGTAGTATGTAACATCCCAAGATTTTCAAATTTTTGAAAAATCAGAAAAATCAAAAACTTTTTGAAAATTATTATATTTTGTTTTGGAAATCCAAAATCATGCATGCATTCATCTTTCTCTTGGCTTGTTGCATTTGAAATTTCAAAAGTTGGAATTCTATTTCCACTTTAAACCCTATTTTAGAAAATGATAAAAAGGGGCCTATTATGCTCTCTTAAATATTTTGACTTTTGTGGATGTATTTGATGGCCAAGCCAAAGTGTTCTATTTGCAAGAAGTGTCCTAAAAAGTATTTTCTCAAATTATTTGAAAAAGATTTAAATATAATTTGAATTTGGTTTAAAAATTTGTAATTAATTATTTTGCCTAAAAATATAAATAATTTTATCTATATTTTCTTTTAAGAAAAATGGCCTTTAAAAGCCATTTAAATGCCAGTGGCATTTTTGTAAATAAAAAGTGTGTAAAATATTTTCCAAATGAGTTATCCTAGTAAAGATTTTTATTACAAGTTTTTACAAATTTATTTCATAAATTTTGGACTTGTATTTTAGAAGCTATTAAAATATTTCAGAAAAGAAATAAAAGAAAAAGAAAAATGATGACGTCATTGATGACATCATCGTCTTCATGCTCCAGAACGTGAAACGCGAAGAACAGCTTATCTCGGCCGTTTCTTTTCGATTTGATTCCCGACGTTTTACTACACCAAATCAAGCACCGTTTCCTTCTAATTAAAGAGCACGACCTCCTCCTTCATATCCTACCAAAAGCCCTCTCCATAACGCGCCTATGCAGGAGAATTTCATCGCCGGAGCTCCGCAACGCCAAAACGCCCAAATTGATTGCCCTCTTAAATCCGTGTGATTTACTCAACCATTGCAAACGTCGTTTCTTCCTATAAGTAGCCCACGACCTCCTCTCCATTATCCCTCTCCTACATCTCGGAATCGTGCCCCCAGGCTGTCCTAATTTTGGCCGCCATTGCAGCACAGCCGCGGCCACGTCGAACTCGATTCCGGCGAGCTCCGGCCTCCCCTCGCCTCTGGTTTGCACCTTAAGCTCTGCCTAGTCGCCTCTCACCTGCCTGACATCACCCCAATGCCGCAGGACCTCCCCACCGTCGTGCCCGTCATCGACCCGAAGTCAACGCCATTGCCGCCGCCGTATTCTTCATTTTCCGACGAGTTAAGTCCTCCCCCGAGCTCGAGATAACCACCACTTGACCAGCCGAGATCGTGCACACCTCGTTGAACCTTCCCGTGTTTTTCTTGTGCAGCAGGTCGACGGGTTGAGACCGATCCGCAGGCCACCGGAGCCACCGCATCTCCGTTCGTACTCCAGAGCCGTCCCCGGAGGAAATCGGCGACACCGAAACCACCATCTTTCTCTTCGTGTCACGCTTCTCCTCTTTAGCCCCTCCATCATCTTCGGGGATCACCGGAGCGACGAGCCCGTCATCGAACCGAGCGCAGCGCCGCCATCCTACTCTTCTCCGGCGACCACCACCGGCTGGTAAGAAACCCTAGATCCTCACCATTGGATCTCGCCACAACGGTCACGATTAGATCCAGAGGCCAGGAAAATTCACTTAACCGAAGGGGTATCGGCTAATCAGAAGTTGACACATCACCCTGTTCTTTTCTGTTTCTCTGTTTTTAGACAGAAATCTATCCAATCTTTGTAATTAAATATCTTTTGAACCACAACTCCGAATTTAGTGATTTTGATGTCTACGGATTCAGAACCATATTGCTCTGGTGTGCGTTCTCCTCATTTAGCCCCTCCATCATCTTCGAGTGATGTCCTCTATCCAGTAGCATGTTCATCATATTTTATTAAAATGTTTTTATGCAGAAACTTTAGATTTGGTGTGTTTGCCCTTATTAGGTGTTTTGGATTTATTCCTAATAAGCAATTTAATAAAATTGATTTGGGCATCATGCATATGCTACATAACAGAAAACTAACTAGATGTTTTATTGTTAATATTGTTGTGTGTAGATTGCATTTCATGCATTCATATATGTTTGTATTGCCTTATTTGTGATTGTTATTATTGTGATTTGTTTGTATTGTTTAGAGTGAACGGAGTGCTCCAAGATACGTTGAAAAGAGGGTGTGAGCAACGACAAGTTTTTCAAAGGCAAGTGATGCTCCTGCATAAATTGCCTATTATTTCTCCTATATGCATTTTAGTGTTTTATTTTAGTAAAGCATGATAGGTGTTATTAGTATTGCTATGCTAGACCTGTTTAGTATTACTCCAAATATTTCTAAGAGTCTAGCACCTATATAATAACTTAGTATATATTAGCGTTGCTACGCTGAAAATGTTTTCTAAAAGTAAAAGGATGAAAATTCCACTAAGTTAATGAATCACCTGGGTGGATTTGGTTTTTGCTCTATCGGTTGTTTAAAGTTGAGTGGCTACTCAGGACCATTTCCATGGTTACCTGAGTATGTGCACTTGCGGATGGCCACCCAGGAACAAAGAGATTTGAAGTTGCTCCAAGTGAAGATTGCTTCCAGTGCAGCCACTTGGTATTATGGCTCTGCCTTGACTAAGTAAGTTATAGGCCCCGATTCCGGCAGTTCTCAGCGGATGTTATCTTGTATGGGTCTGCCCAGAGGAACCGGGGAACATTTCCCAAAGGTCTCGTCTTTATCTTCACCTTTCCTTTTCACTTCAAGAAGGTCAAGGACAGAATGGGTTGATGAAGTCTCGTGGTGAAAGTGGACAACCTCTCGAGAGTGTAAAACTATGATCATAGCCGTGTCCCCGGTTACGGACATTTCTGAGCAGCTGAACAAGGATGTCAACTGAAGATCTCAACATTCCAATTTCTCTAAGTTAAAAACTTGATGGGTCAACAAGAGTAGTTGAGATGGTGGTTTTCATGCCATGAAAGTCTCGTATAGTTGAAAAGAAGTTTTACAAAGTGTTAGGAAAAAGCTGGCTTTCTGCAAAATAGCCTTCAACTCCACAAGCCAAATATGCATATAGATATTAGGAGTTTGCCCTTATGAGTCCACAAGTATCACTTGCCAGATCCATTCTAATGGTTCTGACCAATTTTTGGCTGTAACCTACGTGTTGCAGGTTTTCTGACAACGAGTAAGGAAACGAATAAGGGTTTCGAGTCTGCAACCAACATGTTTGCCTGTGGCATATGAAGATGATGAGGCTCCATGCTATTTTAAGTGTTTCGCTGCTGAACTTTGTAACAAGCTAGCCTTTGGCTATGCAATTTGTAATGTTTTATTCTTCTGGATCATCAATGTAATAGATACTTGACGCAATTGCATGATATTACATCTTGAACTGTGGTGCTAGCTATTCGATCCAGGGACTAGCACAATAACACAGGGATCTTGGCCAATTTTAAAAAGGCAGGATCGCTACACCCGAGGGCAACTCATCCTAGCCTTTAGCAATTTAATTAAGCATCACATTATCCACCATGCCCAAATCATTCCATCCACATCAATAATTATGGAATTCAACAACGGACATAACTAGTATTTCAACTAAGCATTTCTAAGCATGGCTAAGCATATAACCAAATTATAAATCGTATCCGGCCAACACATCAACACTAAGGTTCATAGGTAGGGATACATGTGATTGGCTCGGGGAAGAACATGCAATCATAGGAGTCTCTATATTTTAATCAAAGAAACATTTGAATCGCATGCAATATTATGGTGGATAAAATAAGTTGATAAAACCATAGGATGCTAGAATGCCAAGAAGGTTAGGTTATCTCTTGCCTTGCTGCCGGGGCGTGTAGTACGGCTCGTCGGGGTAGGAGAGGGAACCCTCGACTCCGGAATCTATCGATACCCAAAAGAAAATACAAAGCACACATAAATCACATGAACACGAGGTGCAATGCTCAATCACATGATGACATGTCAAATTGATGCAAGGATATCAACATTTAATTGATCTAGCAAATTAAATGGAGCTCCAAATAATTAGTGTAATTATTTGGACGCAACTCCATATTTATCTTAGTGACCACATTCTTAACAAATTATTAAATTATTAGAGAAGTGGCTCGAAATGCATGAACATGACATGAAACGGTTAGGGTTTGTCATTCCGATCAATTTGGTACTTCATTTGTAAATTTCGGAGCACCGATGAATAAATAGCAAATTAATTAAATAATTGAATTTAATTAATTTAAACAAATTATGCATAACATCAAATAAGAATTTGTGATCATGATGTGATAAGTGCATTGTTTGTTAGCATTTGACATGTTGATCACTTTGATCTTTTATTCATAATTTTTGGATCAATTTTTAAATAAGTTATGATTTTTCCAAATTTGGATATTATTTACCCATTTTAGGAATTCTTAGATAAAGGCAAATTCATTTATTCAACAGGGCATGGCAATGATACCAAATGTTAGGAAATGTTTTTTCTGAGCAATTCGATATTTAATTTAAAAATTTTGGATCATTTTACAACAAGATATCAAAGTTTCAAAATGGTTGCAAAAATACAAAAAGGGGAAACATTCCCTGGCAGGCCGGCCTTAAGCCGGCCAGGCCGGGCCCGAGGCCGGGGCCAAGCCCGAATCGGTCGGCCTTTAGGCCGGCCCAGGCCGGAGTGCAGGCCGGGGCACCACCCGAACAGGCCGGCCTCCGGGTCGGCCCAAGGCCGCTTCCAGGCCGGGTAGTGGTTGACCGGGAGGACGCCGCGACCGGCGAACGCACCGTGGTGACCGCGGCGATGCGCAATGGCGAGAGGATGCGGGGTGAGAGAGGGTAGCGGGAGGAGGACCGAGAGGGCGCGGTGCTCACTCAGGAACTCCGTGGCGTGGGCGGGGATGGCGGGGTGCGACGCCGGCGACGAGCATGTGCTCGACGACTCACGACCGACACAGACGGGGATCCAACCGACGGCGGCGATGGACGGCTCCCCGGCACGATTCCTAGCTCGAGGGAAGGGACAGCGTCGCTGCGCATCTTCCTGTAGTTTCGGCCTAGGCGGGGAGCGCTTCCATGAGCGGCTACACGGAGGCGAGACCGAGCTCCGCTTCCGGTTCGTGGATGAGAACGGAGAGAGGGAGAAGAGGGGAACGGGGGGGCAGGTGAGGAGCCTGGCGAGTGTGGGGGCGTCCAGGTCGTCGTGGCTTGCTTGACCCCAGCACAGCGGGGAAGGGGGGGGCCGGCATCGGGCGGCATGGCCACGGCATGGCGCCAGTGGCCATGGTCGGCCCTGTGAGAGAGGAGTGAGGGAGGGCTGACAGGAGGGACCCCCGTGTCAGTGTTTTATTCTTTTTGGCAATTTTCATTTTTCAAATAAAATTAGTAACAATGTTGGGATTTTATTGAGGCCCTCAACCATTTTGAAAAATTATGAAACAATTCACAGAGGCTCCCCATAGCATGAAGTGGTTCCACAAAAATTGGGGAAGCAATATAAATTGTTTTGAGCAACAATTGTTCATAGGGTGTAGATAAGGCAAAATTTAATAATTTCCAAAATAGATTTATTTGGAGCATTTAAACATTTCCAAAATTAATGAAAATATTTCTGGAGACCCTCACAAACATATTGAAGCTCCCCATGATTTTAGTTTGAATTTTTGGAAAACTTAACTTGGTTCCAAAATTAGAAATTGAACTAAGCCAATTTAAATCCTCACATTTATTTCTCATTTGACAAAGTTTGGAAATTGAGAATCGGGGATAAGAAGCAAATTTGAAACTTCCTAAACAATTTGGAAGCTCAAGAATAATGTATTCTGCCAACTTGAGCTTTGCATTTGGTTTGGCTATTTTGGGCAATGCATTTTGTTTGGAAATGTGAGGAAGGGTTTTGCTTCCCTAGCCTTTAATTTCCAAGTGTTGCTTTCTTTAGATTAGCAAATTCTAATGGATGCCATGATGCAATGCAAATCAAAAAGTGAAAATTTGGCCCATATTTTAGGGTACTAATTTGGGGCTGTTACACCAAAGATCTTGAAGCCACATGACTTGAGCATGTCCCCTCGTGTATGTCCCTCAGTAGTTCTCGGCCTTATTCTTGCAATATGCACCATAGCTTGACTCCGTTTTCGCGCTGCCGGTAGAGCTCGCCATCGATTAGGACGTAGATCTTTGCCCGGCGGGCCACTTGCTCAGCTTCGTGGTCGTCCTCCGGGAGGGCGTGTTCCACCATGTACTTGATGATGTCCTGGGCCCAGGGTGGGTGGGTCCGTTCCACTAGCAGTACCTCCTGGCCAGAAGGAAGCAGAGCTTCTTCGGCCGCGGGCACTGCCGGATCTTGTGCTTCCGGGCTGGCTACCCGTGTTGTTGGTGTAGAAGGGTTGCCAGCCTCCTTTGTCGCTGAAGAGCTTGGCTTCAGCCTCTCGGGAGAGACTGAAGAACGCTTGAGCACCTCGATGTAGATCCCGGGAGGTACCGATTCTCGCTTGGACGCCAGTTGTGATAGCTCGTCCGCAGATGTGTTTTCCTCCCGCGGCACGTAAGCAGCTCTGAAGCTACTGAAGCGCCGCTGAAGTTTCCACACTTCTTCGACGTACGGCGCCATCTGAGGATAGGCGTACTCTTTGTTGACTTGTTTGATGACTAGCTGAGAGTCACCCTTGACGATGATCTTGCCGATGCCAAGGCCGATGGCAGCACGAAGTCCCACGAGCAGTCCTTCGTACTCCGTCGTGTTGTTGGAGATGTTTCCTTGGTAGTGCATTTGGACGACGTACTTCAAGTGCTCACCGGTTGGTGAGGTGAGGACGACCCCGGCACCTCCTTGCCCCTTGGTGTAGGAGCCGTCAATGTGCATGGTCCAGGTGTCGGGATCCGCCTTTCCGGGAAGGCTCGTCTCCTCCTCCGGGTTGTCGATCGCCGTCTTGGTCCACTCGGCTGTGAAGTCAGCCAGTGCTTGGCTCTTGATGTTGTCCGTGTGCTCGAACTTGAGCCCGAAGCCCTAGAGTTCCATGGCCCACGCCAAGATGCGTCTGGTGGCCAGCGGGTTCTCCAGAGGACTCCTTAGGTTGTACTTGGACACCACCGTGATTGGGTGCCCCTCGAAGTATGGCCTCATCTTGCGGGAGGCGATAAGGATCGCTAGCAGCAGCTTTTTCATCATGGGATACCGCTCCCGGGCGTCGCGCAGCACTGAGCTGACGAAGTAGACCGGGTGCTGCACCTTGCGGGTCGCCGATCCTTTGGCGGGTTGGACGTCTTCCGCGTCTTTGGCACTCCGGGGTGTTGTCGGAGTAGCCCCCGGCTGCGCCTCAACGCTTGGCTTGACGATGACGGGAGGGGGCGGGGCGTTGGGATCTTCGAACCCCTGAACACCTGGCCGCCCCTTCTTGCTTGGTTGCCCCGGGAACGGGTCCCCGGGATGCTTGCCCTTGCTTAGCTTCTTTGCAGATGCGTCGCGTTCGGCCACCGTGCGGGTTCTTAGCCTCTCCCGCATCATCAGGTTGCGGACGTTGGCGTGAAAGACAGCGATAACGGAGATCTCTTGCAGGTCAGCCGGGGGAATGCGGACGATGACACCCCGGAAACTCCAGATGTATCGGTGCAATGGTTCCTCAGGCCCTTGCTCCAGGTGATAGAGGTCAAGGACGGTCGCACCAGGATGCGGATCCGCCTGGGCCTCCATCTCCTCGCGAGAGCGACGCCTGGGATTGGAGCTCTGGTTGATGGCCTCGCGGGTGGGATCCATGGGCCTCTTGCCATGGGGATCCCCTTGTCATTGCTCCTCTGGGGGTGTTGGTGCCGGAGCGGCAGCTGCGTGGGTGTTGGTCGGGGCAGAACTCGTAGGAGCGTGGCAGTGGCAAGCATAGTCCAGCAGGTTTTCCAAACTTGCGATCCAGGCCCTCGCTCGGGATTGCTCCTGCACTGCTCTGGCGGGTAGGAGAGAAGAACTCGGGCCGTGCCCAGCGCTTCTTCCAGCCCCCAACTTCTTCGCGACGACTGCTACGACGGCTCACCACGGACCTCCCGAGTGCCAGACATGGCCTTTGCCGGCCGAAGACGTACCCGTTCACCCGATCTCGATGAAACAGAAGAAGAGCTCATGGCAGATCTTGCCTCAACCGGAGAGCTCGACGTCGATCGTGATGAAGCGACGATCCAAGATCTTGCCAGAAGATTTGGAGAACTCGAAGCAGACCTCCTCGAAGATCTCGAAGCCGACAAAGAACACAAGGCCGATGAAGAACTTGAGGAAGATCTCGACGAAGAACATGAAGCCGATGAAGAACTTGAGGAAGATCCTGACGAAGAACACGAAGCCGATGAAGAAGAAATCAGCACTTGCGCCCCCTACCTGGCGCGCCAGATGTCGTGTCTTGGATCACGGACACCGGGAGTAAAGGAAAACCCCTTTTTAGGTTCGGTATGGGATGCGAAGGAGGCTGAGTAACATCTTCCGCCCGGGGGCTTCGTCTACGCTCGAGATCTACGTACTATCAAGCATCACAGAGACACAAGGAGTTTACCCAAGTTCGGGCCGCCCGGAGGCTAACAGCCCGACTCCTGCATGTCTGGATTTATAGGTGTATTATGGTGTAGCTTTACAATGGTGGTCGCGGGTGAGAATCCGGGAGGTGTTGGCTAGAGGTTGAAGACGAGCAGATCCTGGCCCGGAGGAGATCACCTCTCACCTATGCTACTCTTCCTCTTGTGCGCTCTCTAGCCTAGCCTCCGACTCTCTAGAAATCCGTCCTTCCAGCTTGTTGTGACTCGTCCTCCTTCCTTCCCCCCTTGGGTGCCTCGGTCCTCCTTTTATAGGCTAAGGGGATACCACAGATGCACCCTTGGGGCCGGAGGGGTTTTGGCGGGAAAACCCCTCCGGGTTCTCCTTAGGAGGCGACGTGGCCTCCTCTCGTCCAAGTATTCTTCTCAGACGGGGTAGGTGAGGTCGCCCACCTTTTCCAGGGAGGGCGGATAGAGGCTGACAGCTTTTCCGCCTCTGCCTCCCCCCTTTGGCGCCTCCATCTTCTTGGCGCCCAAGTCTTCTAGGAGCTTCCAGCCAGGGCTGTCAAGCTTATCCTCTTTGCGCACTAAAGGTTGGTTCCCGGGGGTGAGCCTGGCCTCCTACCGGGCATCGGGTCCCTGGACCTCCATGCCTGCTTCCGGGTCGAGGGGGCCCTGGAGGGTCCCCGAGTCCTTCGCCTTGGTTGTCGATGTCACGTGCGTCGGGGTGCCGTGGGGCAGATGGGGGGCCCATCTGTCGGTCTTGTGCCTTGGCCTTGAGTGCCTCCTTGGTGGGCCCATGTGCGATGGACCCACTTTGACCGTAACAGGGGAACCCCATGTTCCACTGTTGCGACACCAAATAATATCAAAAGAACAAAATAAATCAAACGAAGACAAGGTGCAATGCACAATCATGATGACATGTCAAACTTATGCAAAGATATCATCATATGATTTAACTAACAATATTAAATGGAGTGCCAAATAATTAGTGAAATTATTTGGAAACAACCCATATTTAACTTAATGACCGCATTGCTTATAAATTATTACATTACTAAGAATTGGCTCAAACAGGTATGAACATGATATGATTAAATAGGTTTTGTTCTTCCGATCATTTTGGTACCTTATTTGTAATTTTTCGAGTTTTGATGAATAAATAGTGAATTAAATAATTATTCGAATTTAAATTTTTTAATCAATTAGAGAATAACATCATATGAAAATTTGTGATCAGGATTTGGTAAATGCATGGTTTGATAGCATTGGAGATGCTGATCACTTTGATATTTTATTCGCAACTTTGGGTTAATTATTTATCGAATTATGATTTTTCCTGAAATAGGTATTATTTAGGCCATTTTAGTAATTCTCAAATAAACAACAATATTACAAATTCAAAAGACCATTACAATTGTTCTAACATGTAGAGATTGTTTTTCTGAACAATTTGATATTTGATTTGTCAAATTTGGAGCATTATTTGAGAAGATATCAATTATTTTATTTGATTTTATTTCCAAAAAGGAAATCTTAAAACACAGACAGGCCGGCCTTATGCCGGCCAGGCCGGGCCACAGGCTGGGTGCAGGCCCGAAGGATTCGGCCTTTGGCCGGCCCAGGCTGGGCGTTGGGGCCAGGCTGGTGCCCGAGGCTGCCGGCCTTTGGCCGGCCCAAGCCGAGGCCAGGCCGGGCACCTGCCCGAGCCATCCGGCCTCAGGCCGGACAGGCCGGGGTCCAGGTCGGATGCCCAGTGGCGTGCGATGGCACAGACGGTGAAACGGCTGGCGACGACGCCGTTCAGGCAGTGCTCCGAGGTGTGATTCGCGCCACCAAAGCAGTCACGGGGGTAGCGATAGTGAGCGTGCTCGGATATGGGAGGATAGACGCAGGGCGACAAGATCATGCGCGATGCGGCACGGCCATGGTGGACGGCTATGCGGCCGCTCGCACGAATGCGAGACTACAGAGCAGGGGGAGGAGGGAGAAGGTGTCCAGGAGGACGGCGGGCTCACCTTAGGCGAGTAGGTGCACTCAGAGTGGCGGAGGGGGTCTGTGGCGGCTGGAAATGGGCGAGGACGACGGCGGTGAGCGGTGGACGAGGGCGAGGATGCTGGCGACGATTCGTGCGGTCCTGGCCCGATTCCTGGTACGGGGGAAAGAGGAGGATGCGGCGAAGGAGATGGCATCGTCGGCTTGTCCCGGGAAGCTCCAGTGGCGGCGAATCGACGGCGACGGCGTCGGCACCGCGGCGGACAGCACGGGGAAAACTAGGGTTGGTTCGATCCGGGAAAAAGGGGAGGGGAAGGAGATGTAGGGCAGGTGAGGTCGTCGGTCGGCCTCCTTATCCCCAGAGGGCCACGGCAGCGTGCGGGGGCAGCTCGGCCGGCAGAGCGGCATGGCACCAGGACACCCTGGCGCCACAGTGTGGAGAAGAAAGGTGTTCACGAAAAACCCCCTGGCACATTTAAATTATTTGCAAAAAGGTCCACAGCAAACATTGGTGATTTAAAAGAGGCACTTAAACAGTTTTATAAATTCTGCAAAATTTCAAGTGGTCTCCCCTTGACCTTTAGAAGCTCCACAAAAATTGGTGTGGCAAAATAAAAAGTTTTGCAAAACATTTGTTCATAGGGTTTGAAAAAGGTCATTTTTAGTAATTTCCAAAATGTAATTATTTGGAGCACTTAAACGTTTCCAAAAATAATGAAATTAATCATGGAGGCTCCCAATATAGTAATGAAGCTCCCCATGATTTTATTTTAAATTTTTGGAAAGTTTAACTTGGTTTCAAAAATAGGATTTGAATTGAACCGATTTTTGGATTCTCAAATTCATTTCTTATTTGGCAATATTTGGATTTGGAGAATTGGTTATAACATATAAACTTGGAACTTACTAAACAATTTGGAAGTCCAAGAATAATTAGGTTGCCAAGTTAAGCAATTTTATTTTTGTTGGAGATTTTTGGAAGGTTTGCTTCCCCTTGTTAATTGATTTCATAGGTGGATAGTTAGAAGTAGCAACTTCACATGGATGCCATGATGCGAACAAGAATGTAAAAAGTGAAAAAAATTCTTCGTATTTTTCAGTACAAAGCTGGGGCTGTTACAATTCTACCCCCCTTACAGGAATCTCATCCCGAGATTCTAGGCTTGAGTGAAGAAGGTGGGATATTCCTGTCGAAGACTAGTTTCACGCTCCCAAGTGGCTTCTTCTTCGAAATGGTTAGACCATTGAATTTTTCGGAACTTGATGGTCTTGTTGCGGGTCTTACTCTCTGCTTCATCCAAGATGCGGATAGGATGCTCATGGTAACTCAAGTCCTCTTGGATATCCAACACCTCATGATCCACCCCACGGATAGGATCCTTGAAACAACGCCGGAGTTGAGTCACATGAACACATCGTGCATATCCAGTAAGTTGGAGGGTAGCTCGAGTTGATAGGAGAGATCTCCTCGCTTGGCTAGGATGGTGAAAGGACCAACATAGCGAGGTGCCAATTTGCCCTTGATCCCGAAGCGACGAACTCCTCGGAGGGGATAGACTCGAAGATAGGCCTTGTCACCAATTTCATAGTGGACCTCCTGATGATGCTTGTCGTAGTAGCTTTTTTGCCTTGACTGGGCAGCCTTGAGATTATCCCGAATGATACGGACTTTCTCCTCGGCTTCATTGATCACATCAGGACCGAAGAGTGGCCGCTCTCCGGTTTCAGACCAATTCAGAGGGGTTCGGCATTTTCTCCCATAAAGGACCTCAAAGGGAGCCATTTGCAAACTGGCTTGGTAGCTGTTGTTGTAGGAGAACTCGACGAGGGGGAGATACTTTTCCCAACCCTTACCGAAGGAGATAACACATGCCCGAAGCATGTCCTCAAGAACTTGGTTCACCCTTTTAGTTTGACCGTCAGTTTGAGGATGATAGGCGGTGCTGAAGTTGAGGCGGGTTCCGAGAGCATTTTGGAAGCTTTGCCAGAATTTGGACACAAACAGACTGCCACGGTCTGAGATGATCCTCAAAGGAACCCCATGCAAAGGAACAATCCGGGCCATATACAGCTCTGCCAATTTAACGGAGTTGATATCCGCGACTTTGGATAGACGGTCAATGACTACCCAAATGGCATTGTTACCCTTTGGTGATCTTGGAAAACCGGTGATGAATCCAAACCAACTTCATCCCACTTCCACTCGGGAATGGCTATGGGGCGAAGGGTACCAGCTGGCCTTTGATGTTCAGCCTTTACCCGGCGACAGACGTCGCATTCCGCAACATACTCGGCAATTTCCCGCTTCATGCCAGACCACCAGAATTGACGGTGGAGATCTTGGTACATCTTGATACTACCCGGATGAATGGAAATGGGTGATTCATGAGCTTCTAAGAGTATCAACCCTTTTGTATTCCCACTCTTGGGCACCACTAGACGGTCACCAAAATAAACCACACCATTGTCATCAACAGAAAAACAATTGGCCTTCCCGGTTAGCTATTTTCTCTTTAATCTCGAGGATTTCAGCATCATGCTGCTGGTCTGCCTTGATCTCATCCTCAAGAGTGGACTTGATCTCTATATTAGCTAGATATCCGGAGGGAACAATCTCCAGGTTCAGCCAGGGAAACTCCTCGTGAAGAGCGGGTTGAGCTTTTTCAACCATCAAAGTGTTGCAATAAGCCTTGCGACTCAGAGCATCGGCCACGATGTTGGCCTTGCCGGGCTAATAGTTGAGGGTCACATCATAGTCTTTGATTAATTCTAACCATCTTCTCTGTCTCAGATTCAGATCTGGCTGGGTGAAGAGATATTTCAGACTTTGATGGTCAGAGTAGATCTCGCAACGGTTGCCCAACAGGTAGGGCCTCCATTGCTTCAGAGCATGAACCATAGCAGCAAGCTCTAGATCATGAGTTGGATAGTTTTGTTCATGCGGCTTTAGTTGTCGAGAAGCATAGGCTACCACATGGCCTTCTTGCATCAAAACGCAGCCCAAGCCCTGGAGTGATGCTTCACAATAGACGACAAAGTCTTTGTCGGTGTCAGGAAGGACAAGCACCGAGGTGGTAGTGAGCTTGACCTTGAGAGTTTAGAAACTCTCTTCAGCCTTGTTGGTCCACACGAACTATTTGTTTTTCTTGAGGAGGTCAGTCAATGCCTTGGCTATCTTGGAAAAGCCCTCGATGAATCGGCGGTAATAACCCGCCAATCCAAGGAAGCTACGGATGTCTTTGACGGACTTTGGAGTAGGCCAGTCCAGGATTGCCTGAATCTTGTATGGTATCACAGCCACTCCAGCATCTGACACCACATGACCTAGGAATATGAGCTCCTTTAGCCAAAACTCACACTTGGAGAACTTGGCATAGAGGCGGTGATCACGGAGCTTGGTCAGAACCAGCCGAAGATGCTCAGCATGTTCTTCTTCGGTTTTGGAGTAGACAAGGATGTCATCGATGTAAATTATGATGAACTTGTCGAGGTACTCGTGGAAGATGGAGTTCATTAGCCTCATAAATGTAGCTGGAGCATTTGTGAGGCCAAAAGACATGACGGTGTACTCATATAAGCCATACCGAGTAGTGAAAGCCGTCTTCGGAATATCCTCCTTTCTGATTTTGATCTGATGATAGCCTGACCTCAGATCCATCTTGGAGAATACCGTTGCACCAGCTAGTTGATCGAATAGGTCAGTTATTCGAGGAATGGGATACTTGTTCTTGATGGTCACTGCATTCAAAGGGCGGTAATCAACCACCAGACGAGGAACATTTGAATCCCTCTTCTTGACAAAGATGACTGGGCAGCCCCAGGGTGAGCTACTCGGCCGGATGAATTATTTTTCCAGCAGCTCATCAAGTTGCTTCTTCAATTCAGTTAGCTCTTCCGCTGGCATGCGGTAGGGCCTTTTGGAAATTGGGGCGGTTCCCAGAACCAATTCAATGACAAATTCCACGCTTCGATCAGGTGGCATGCCAGGCAATTCCTCCGGGAAGACATCGGGGAAGTCACACACCACGGCTACTTCCTACATTTCAGGCGGGGTGATACCTTCCAGGAAGCATAGGCTGATCTCCGACGAGAGCGGAGTGGCAGCAGATGGAGTTGCGGACGAAGGGGACCAATAACTCACTAACCCGACGGTTGGGTGAATCACTGTGACAGACTTGGAAGCACAGTTCAGGTTGGCCTGATATTTGACTAGCCAATCCATACCCAGAATGACATCTAGCCCCTCTGACTTCAGTGCTACCAATGGAAACGGAAAGGACCAATAGCCTATGGTAATCTGGACCTCCGGAGCGATCCATTTAGTGTGCCAACTAGAGCCTGGTGTTTTGACCACTAGCGGGGAGTCCCTATTCGCAAACGGTATTTTGTCAGGGGGCAACCCCCGGATAGGGTCAGGATGACGAGATTTGCGTAGACCCGGAGTTGACCGGGTCAACCTTATTCGACATACCATACTGCCATACCCGGAGTCGACCGGGTCAAGGATAACCGACATACCCGTATGTCGGATCACACATATTATATGTCGGATCCTCTCCTTTGTTCTTCTTATGTGCAGGGAAGAAGAACCGAGTTATGAGGTATCTAGCATGCCTATGCCGGATCGGGAGAAATGGAGCTCTATCCCGGAGGACGGTCAAGGCTCAAGTCTTGTCCCTACATTCACGGGGCAGATGCCCTACCGCTGGCAAGACATGACGCGCTGCCTAACCCTTGACTCGGTGGTCATGGGATGGGCAGTCAGGCCTCCATGCTGCTGATCAAAGCAGTACCGGAGAGCAGTGCACCGGGAGTTGGTAGATTGGACATGCCACGCGAGGGTGACGGAAGCAGTCAGAGGATGACACTGGCCGGGCATGGCCACAGTGCTGCATACGTCAACACATACGTCAGCCCTAACTTGTGCCCTGGGCTTCCCTATATAAGGAGCACCAGGGGCTCCTCTTACGGGGACGACACTTTGCCTCACGCGTCTACACTCTAGACAACACTCTAGACCAGAGAGCCAGTGAGCCATCCCGAGACTCGGTAGAGAGCCCAGAGCTCATAGTTCTTCTCATACAGCTCAAGGAGCGTTGTGTAGCTCGAGTGTGATCCACCATAATAACAGACAAGCAGGAGTAGGAGTTTTATCTCCTCACGAGAGCCCTGAACCTGGGAAAATCCGTGTGTGTTCGTGTATTTCTGTGTGCGTCTCTACACGCGCTTACCCTCCCCGGTACCTCCAGCGTCCATCGGCCCCAAGATAAGCCTACCTATGGCATCTGTCTGTGCACCACCACGACATATTTGATGGTTGTGTGCAAAAGCTATGGATATGAACGAATGTGATGCTCTAGAATCAAACAAAACTGTAGCTGGGTAATCATTTATTCGAAGCGTACCCATGAAAACTCCGAGGTCCTCCTCAGTGCCTTCAGCCGAGACGTGGTTCAGGCGGCCACGGCTGACGGTCATGGGCTTGGTGGCTGGGGTAGAGGGGGCTGGTGCAGGTGCTGAGGTAGCCGGTGCCTTCTGGGGACACTCCCTGGAGTAGTACCCCGGCTGGCCACAGCTGTAGCAAGTGGGCCTCGGCGGTGGTGGAGGCAGCTGAGGGCGTAAACCACTTCGAGCCGCACCCAAGGTCGAGGTAGCTGGGCGAGGCGGAGGTGGCCTGTACCCTGAAGGCCTTGGCGCGAAGGGTGCTCGAGGCACAGCACTGAAGGGCACAAAGACCCTGCGCTTCTTGCCCTCGGAGGAAGAGGAGCTCTGGTTGTCCACGGGAGCTGGCCTTTTGGAAGACTCCAGCTCCTTCCTACCCTGCTCCATAGTGAGAGCCTCGTTGTAGAGCTCCTGGTAGGACTGGAACTTGAAGGGCAGGAGCTCAAAACGGAGCCTTGGTGCAATCCCCTTGCAGAACAGGTATTGCTTGTCCTCATCGTTTGTCACGTTCCGAGGGGCGTAATGGGAGAGGTGTTTGAACTCACGCCCATAAGCTTGGACGTCCATGCGTCCCTGGGTCAGATCTAGGAACTCCCTCCTCTTGAGGTCCATGATGGGCTTGGGGATGTATGCCGCGCGGAAGGCGGTGCGGAACTCAGCCCATATGAAGACATGGCCAGCATCGAACATCGACACATGGCTCTCCCACCAGGAGCCGGCGGCTCCTTTCAACAGGTAGGTGGCGAAGTTGACTTGTTCCGCCACCGGAACATGCAACGCCATGAACTTGCACTCGAGAGCACGGAGCCAATCATCCGCATCAAGCGGCTCTTTAGCTTCAGAGAATGTGGGAGGTTGGGATCGCAAGAACTCGGTGAGAGTGTTGCAGTCGTTGTTCCTCCTGGCCCCTTGTTGCACCAACTGCTCGAGTAGACGCTCATTTCGCAGCCGGTTCTCCTCGATGTCCATCAGAACCTCCGCCATTGAGGGTGGCGGCGGTGCATCAGGACCACCTTGATTACCACGACGGGAAGGAGCCATTCTGAAGATTTGGAACAATGACATAATTAGTAACCAACTCCGAACAGTTAGGATAGATCATTAGAGTCCTTCTTGATTTAGAGATTTAAGATAGCACCAACACAAGAACAGATTACGACAACCACGTGTGACTTCACGTCATCGCGGCGATAGCAATGGAAACAACTGACTCGAGACAAACACTGGACGGTAGGAACCCAAACCCCAAGAACCTAGACTTCAACACTACAGTTAAAACAAATAGAGGTAAGATATCAGAGTAGGGCGAGTTGGATGAGGAGTAAAAAGAATCCTAAGAGGGTTTTCACAATTCATTTTTAGGTTATAAATAACTTTCAAACTAGACTCGACATCGACCAATAGAAAGGGTTTCCTACAGGCAGTCCTGCTCTGATACCAACTTGTAGCGCCCCGACCCCGGACTTATAAAGAGAGGCTATGTAACCCACAGGCTATGCTACACAATCGAAGGGCATGGAATTACTGCTCCCACGCAACACATCGATCATGCCATAAACACTGGCATAGCTATCAATGTATAAAACAGAGATCAAGACTTGTGGAACAATTGGCACATCACAGACTCTACAACACAAAGAGATCATATAGCAACTCATATATGAGGAAGATACAAATTACACACAAAAGGGTCACAGGCCCAACAAATACATCATGCGGAAGCAAATTAGTTGTCTAGTACAACAAGATCCAAAGTATATGGCGTAAGAGGCCTGCACATAAACATATCCTAGCCAGCTTGTTCCAGATTGGACACGAACCTAAGATTCACCAAAATACAACGTGTGCACCTAAGAAGAACCTAGCCTCCAAATCGGAAGCAGGGTTGATTCTCATGAAGAACATACCTAATAATATAGAAGCTGCATACCAGATCAGACAAACCCTAAGAAGAATCGAACCTGCAAACACAAACCTGGTGAATCAGCAGAAAAACACACCAAATAAGCTGCCAGGATCTGCTACAACCTGATAAGTGAAGTTCAACAGAACAATATGAACCAAGAATCCATATTTATAAACACATAAATCATCAAGAGTAATGCATCTGAGAGAAGACACAACTTACAAATCCAAGTTGAGTTGTGGGCTTTCTTCCATGAGCAACCTTTGCCCTTAGGCATTTACATAAACAATTTCTGCACACACCTACAACCTCATAGTAGACAGAAGAATAGATCATTCGTAGAATTAGAAAGAGATGTTCAAGGAAAAGGTAAGGTAAACTGCTATACATGTGGACGGTGCAACGATTGCGAGGAGATCCTCCCTGACGCACTGCTCGAACACCTGGGCCCTTCGGCTCATCGTCTTCGTTGGCTCACAGAGGAGAAGAACCGTCTGCCACCGTCGCCACCCTGCTTCTTTGTAACCATCAGTTGGTATCCAATTTACATCTACATACCTTGCGCAATGTGTATGTAAAAAGCTCTTGAGTTTTATGCTTCTTTAATTTCTGTAATTCTTAAGCCTGATACACAAGATGCATTTGAATCAGTTGGCACCGTCTATAACAAAAGAAATTTCTGCGTGACAACATTGGGAGGGAGAAATACATGTTATAGCGCTCACATCCTAGTTCATGTTAAAAGGGCTTTGTGCACGGATGGCATCACAATAATCTGAAAGTTACACCCATGGAGCCATGACCACAAGCGATCAATACATTTAGGGTAGTGTCAAATCTGTACTAAGATGTGTACGCAAAAAGCAACATGTTTGTTCTAAGTTTTAATATTCCACTACTGAATGCAGAAATTACCCAACTGATTGTAACACAATGGTCTGAATGTTGGAAAACACTATAAGTGTTGCTTGTATAGCCTTAAAGGTGTCAATTCATCATCATTATATCCAATGAAAAATAAAAAGACACAAAATTGGAGGCACTGGGCACAGGATGACATCAAGCTACTGAATTAGGACTTGAAAGGGGAAAATAACAGCAAAAAGGATACCTTTAAAAATAATGAGTTAGATAAAAATATTAGAATTGGAAAGGCTCTGAAACAAACTAAAACTCTAAACCATAGTGCCATTATAAGAAATTTAAACTTTCTTCTTTTCATAGCATATTATGACCACAAAGAGGAGCACACAAATATCATACCAACAATGTTATCCAAGCCATTAAAAATCTAAAACCTCTGACCATACACCCGACCACAAGAATTATCCTCAAGATAACCTAAAGTGCCTTTAAACTTTTCATCTGCTTGTTACTTGCATGGGATGTTAGCCAAATAGTAATCATCTAAGAGCCGGAATATTATATGGTGAACAATCACAAAATCAGTAAGGTGTATCTATACAAAGAAATGATATTTGAGCAAAACAAAAGCGGCTCTCCTGCAATCAGATCAATAACAATGGACTATTTTAGTAAGTAGAATACCAGACCTAAATACACTAATTGGGCGCTAATCATAATCAATCTGTCACCTCTAGTAAAATAAAGACAACAATGGAAACAAACCGGTTTACCCTGATGATATAAAAGTGACCATCCATTTTCATATGAGGAACACCGAACAGTGCAAAATGATCCTAGAGAAACAACACCAAGAAAATGGTGCTAATAAGTGATAGGAACAACATGTACCCTTTCTTATGCGGGTTTTCTCTAATTGTGGGATACCAAGAAAATGGTGCTAATAAGTGATAGGAACAACATAAATATTGACCATCACATGCATGTATCCTTACATAAATGCAAATATGTGTCCAAACAGAAATACAAAAGCTATGGTATATAAGGATAGGACAACAATATCAATAGTAATAAGCCAAGTGGTTCATTACATGCACCTGGATAAGTAGGGTTAGTAGAGAGAGAACCCAAAAGTTTAGAGCCCCATGTTGTAAAATTGTTCCTCGTATAATGCTTAACATGAAAGAATCATATTATTAGAAAAAATCAATCCATAATTTAGCAAACCATCTAACCGAACCATATGAAGGTATAAACACAAGAATTTATGTACAGAAAAAATTGTAGCCAATTTAAAAGGTGATTTGCACCATGCTCTCATAATAGGTAGCTTTGAACAATGAAATTTGCACGATCTTGGCTTCATATGTTGGGATTTCTATTGCATGTGCGCTATTGCAGAAGAAAAAAGGTGTATGAAAAACATATCGTTGTTACACAATCGGGTAGCATTCTGTCCATATCTTGATGTCAGATGTTCCGAAGTTTTGTTCAGATAATTTCTTCTATTTGTTTCCTGTAATTGGTTACTCGTTAGTGGTAGAAAAATGCGCATATAAACCTGAATCTGAAGTGGAACAAATCCACCCACATTAGGTGAGGTCGCGCGTTTGATTGCACACTCGATTCCACACACCAAATACTTTCTACGTTTAAGAATATGCAAGTTTGATTAAACGAAAATATATATGTATTTGTACAAAGGAAATTTCCAACACATGAATGAACCTGAAGGTCAAGGAACCGAAACTTCTCCAAACTCTCACATCACCTTTTTTTTGCACAATATATTCCTCCTTACTCCTGTACATTACCAGATTCAACCAAGAACCGAACAAAAATCAGTAAGGTGAAATATTTGCAAATAACAGAGTGACATGAGAGACCAATCACTGAATAACAGGGTCTCCATCATTGCAAATCCTTGTCTGAGCTATACATATGGTAGAGAATCAATACAACATATTTATCTCCAATCAAAAGCGTAGAAACAACCAAGAAGCAAATAAGAAAATCACTCGCTGGCCAAGGTTGCGATTAAAATTAGCTAAAGTAGGTCATACAAACAAAACTGAGATCTATAGGATAAAGCATATAACCATAGACTTTAAGCAACAAAGCATTTTGTGCACCTTGCCTTTCCTCCTTTCTCACAACAGTCATAATGCTACAACTACAATTAGCACAAACCTTGGTTACCTGTTGTCAATGACACTGAAATTTGATCCGAACACGTGTTATTTAGGAGACCAGGAATTCATAAAGAAGTGGGAAGAATACTAACACCCATTCTATGGTAGATGTAAATCAGAAAACAAATTTGCATAATTTTTTGAGCAAGCTAGCTGGCAAGAGGGGGAAAAAGCTAGCAAGTATAAGCGTCACAAAGCAAAGCTACCTAGAATCTGCCTCCCCGCATCTTCTTATTGAACATAGCAGCAGGCCAGCTAGCTCTATATTTCCACGTATCAAACCAAGCAGCACAAAGCGAGCTAGAAATTGCCAAAAAAAAAGCTAGCACCAACGCCACAAAGCTGCTATCTAGCTCCACCTCTCAGAACGACCAAGAAGCAAGAAGTGATAGACCCCAACCTGCTTGCCCATGGGGATGACCACGTATGGGTCGTTGGAGCGGAGGCCGGGCGTTTAGGAGGTGTAGCTGCTGCACGGCGCCAAATACGAAGCCTGCTGGTCGCTGGAGCAAAGGTCTCCTGTTTCTAAAGTGCCAGCCGCCGCAGCAGCACCGGATAGGAAGCCCACCGAGGCCACTTGGCCGCCATGGCCAGGGGCAGCTTCGGCCAGCATCATCTTCTCCCCTCGACCCGCCGACCCCATCCCTTCCACCCACTGGGCCGCAAAATCTGAGGAATCGGAAGAGGAGAGGCGCATGGTGTCGATCTCGAGCTCCTCACGTGCGCCGCCACCACCGATGGCTGAGAGAGAGGAGGTGAGATGGGAGAGAGAGAGAAAATCAGAGGTGGAGGACGGAGATAGACACATGCCGCCGTGCCTCACGCCCACGGACTGCTGCTCGACGTGCCTCCTCCCCTGGCGACTCGATGCGAAGGACGTCGGCGTTGGCGCACTCGGCGTCGACGGAGGGGTGGACCGGTGGAGGGAGAGCACACGAATGATAGGGGATCACGAGCGGGTGGCGGCTAGGGTTTCAATGCGAGGCCTTTTCTCCCCCGCACTCCCGCAGCGGAGCGACGCGGTCAGCTCGTGCACACGGAAACGAACAACCCCACACTCTGCCATGCGGGTCCAAAAAATATTAGGACCACCAGCAGCGAGAGATAGTAAGTACGGGCGGGTAAAACTCGGCCAGTCAAACATGGAAAGCTAGCAACGGACGGTCACGATCGTTTTGCACGGTCAATCCAACGGCCCAGAATTCAAATCGCTGTGAAGCCTCCTAGTCCTAGCAAGGATGTAATCTTTAGATATGACA
Organism: Puccinellia tenuiflora; assembly: GCA_012064385.1. NCBI lineage: Eukaryota > Viridiplantae > Streptophyta > Magnoliopsida > Poales > Poaceae > Puccinellia > Puccinellia tenuiflora. The sequence continues at coordinate 135,221 of QRDG01002040.1, forward strand.
ACTTTGATTTCCCAAACATGACATAAGGAATGGAAAATTTGATCTTCAGGTGGATACATTTAAGCTCATTGCAAGTAGTTGCATTCCTACTGTCAAAACCCTATAAAATGTACTACTTCGGTGGAAGAATGTGAAAAAGGGGTGTCGGTGGAAGAATAGCCTCCATAGTTTCGAGATATATCGATAATATCTGCACAATAGTAGCATAGAACTTAAACACACACAACAATATACATGTAAAAGTTATGGCTATGGTAGAGTCTCGCTTCCGGCATTTGCGCCAAGGGCTCAACGGGTCATCTAGTACTAGTAACAACCTAAAAATATCATTGTCAAAAAAAACCTAACAATATCAACGTTATCACCAAGGTCGATTAGCTCCAACTCAAATTCAGTTGTGCCCCATCCATGCGTTCCGGATGTTGGAAAAAAATCTTGATCTAAGAATCTGCATGTTTATTTTTGCATCTTCATGTAGCTAGCGTGCCAGTATAGATGTGCAGACGTAGTGTTTGTACGAGTTGATGATTTTATCTGGAGGCACATGCATAGCGCCACCCATCGCGTAAAGCCGGCGCCGCGTAGCCGTGTGAAATTGTGTTGCGTGCAAACTATGAAGTTAGGTGAGTGAATCATTCGTGATTAGTTAATCATACATGGGCATGTATCCACCAGATTATCTTGTGCAGTTAGCTGGGCTGGGTATGTAGTTAGTGGCTTAGTGCCTTAGTGGTAGGGCAAGCTATTTATATCATGTAGCATCAAGTTGTAATCGTCGAGAGAAATACAAAGAAAAGTTTGAGCTGTGTGGTACTAGTTCACTGAGATGGAGATATAGAGGCCATCGACGGTGGTGCATGGTGGTGTGCATGCTAATATTCCATGTCATTTTAAAAATATAATTTCAATCTTTGTTTTTCATATGATTATGTTGGTCGATCCGGAATGGATTACAATATTATAAAAAACACAGCTACTAAACAAGTAGAGTGCCAAGGTGAAACTTGGTCGATTGTCGCCACACAAAAAAAAAAGTGAGAGACCCTCTAGATATTTTTGCAACCGTCCTCAATCAGGAGGACGAAGGAGAGGCTTAATTCTTTAGTGCACATAACAAATAGGGCAACTACGAATTAATTTCGGAGCGATAAAATCAAAACTTAGAAGGTTAGGGAAGGAATATATGTCGGAATTTGGAATTCCCCTAAACAATACAACTTAATTATAAACAAAGGAAGTATCCAAATAATTGTTGTCTGTCATCTAAGTTAGAGAAAAGTTGATACCTGCAAACAGAGAACAAATGTGATAGGGGTAGAAACAAACAATGATGGGGATAAATGGTGAAAATCTTGTGTTGCAACAGTGGAAAATGGGGTTCCCCTAGTGCTGCCAAAGCGGGTCCACCAACCGTGGGCCCACCATGAAGACGGACAAGGCAACGAGTCAGGGTCAGCAGGTGGGCCGCCCCGCCAACCCCACGGGTACATTGGCAAGCACGGCATCGACAACTAGGGCTGAAGGACCAGGTGACCTCCCGGGTTCACCCCCAACACAGCTGGCAACGCGGAGGACCCGGGGCCCGAACGCCCGGCAGGAGGCCAGGCTCGCTCCCGGGTGTCCCCTCCGTACCGCTGCGAGGATAAGCATGCCAGCTCAGGCTGGAAGCTCCTAGAAGACTTGGGCGCCAAGGAAGCGGAGGCGCCCAGGGGAGACATGGTCGGTGGGGGTGTCAGCCCCTGTCGACCCCGCTTTCCAAAAGGTGGGCGACCACACCAACCCTCCAGGAGGAATACTTGGACGAGAAGAGGCCACGTCGCCCCCTAAAAGACCACCGGGAGGTTTTCCCGCCAAAAACCCCCACGCTCCTCGGATGCTCCTGTGGGATCCCCTTAGCCTGTAAAAGAAGGACCCAAGCATGACCGAGAGGAAGGCTGGACAAAATGGAGAGAAAGGCAAGACTAGCTAGGGCAAAGGGTGAAGGCGAGAGGTGATCTCCTCTGGGTAGGATCTACTCGTCTCCTACCTCTAGCCGCAACCTTCGGGTGTTCACCCGCCACCACCACCTTGTAAGCCACACCATGATAAACCTCTCAATCCAGACATGCAGGAGTAGGGCTTTTCGCCTCCGGGCGGCCTAAACCTGGGTAAACTCCCTGCGTCCTTGTGTTGTTCCCTAGTACGTAGATCAGAAGGACTTGGTGAGGTACTCTCGGGGAAGGTGTCTCCGGCCTCCTTCGCGCCCCGTGTGGAACCTAAAAAGGGGTATCCTTTACTCCCAGTGTCCATGCTCGGAGACACGACATCTGGCGCGCAAGGTAGGGGGGCAAGCGCTAGATCCATCTTCATCAACCTCAAGTTCTTCTCCAAGATCGACGTCGAGTTTGCGTTCAAGGTCTGCGGCAAGCTCCTTCCCTCCATCAAGATCTGCACAAAGCTCGTCTTCAAGATCTGCACCGGGCCTTTTTCCTCTCCGAGCGGAACTGCTTCTTCCTCAGGGCAGGGCGAACTGCTGCTTCGTCAACGCACAAAGGCCAAGTCGGGAACTCAGGAGAACCGTGGTGAGGCATCACGACGGTCGACTCAGTTAAGCTGGGGGCTGGGGGAAGCCCTGGGCGCGGCCCGGGCGCTTCTCTCCTTTCCACCAGAGCAGTGCAAGGGCGATCCCCGTGCAAGGGCATGGATCGCCAGCTTGGAAAGTTTGTTGGACTACGCCCACCACTGCCACGCTCCCGCGAGTTCTGTACCGACCGCCAGCCTTGGCACTGCCGTCCCTACGGCAGTACCCCCGGGGGAGGAACGTCCCGAAGACCCCCGGGGCAAGAGGCCCATGGGGTCCTCCTAGGAGGGTGCCGCCCAGAACTCCAACCCCAGGCGCCGCTCCCCGGAGGAGATGGAGGGTCAGACAAGCCAGCACCTCAAGACCTGTTGCACGCCGTACCAGGCAACCGCCCTGGATCTTTATCACTTGGAGCAAGAAACAGGGGAGAAGCTACGCCACTACGTCTAGAGGTTCTGGGGCATCATCGACCGCATTCCCCAGGCAGACCTCCAAGAAATCTCCGTCATCGCCGTCTTCCACGTCAACGTCCACAGCGTAAAGATGTGCGAAAAGCTGAGTGTGCATGTCGTGAATACCCTGGAGGAGCTATGGAGGATGGCCGACCGGTGCGCGCGGGCTGAGGAAGCCTCCATTCTTCCTCCCCGCGAGGCTCCCTGAAGCCAGCCACATGATGCGTCCCGGTGGCCCGTGGCGTCAAACCAGTTGAAAGTGCATGGTTGCCCCCATGTGTGGTTTTGGTAATTAATGACAATCTCTATGGACTAATGTTTGTATTAAGCTACTTGTTGGTGTGTCCATTTGCAGTGCTTGATCTCCATTTCTTGGAATCAAGGCTAAGGGAAGAAGAGTATTTGTAGATCAAGGCTAAGTGCGAGTTGATCAACACTCAAGTCCAAGTGAAAATATGCCGAAGAGTGCTTCTCTCATATTGGTGTATGGGGGGAGCAACATGTGAGTCTTCACCAAGCGAAGTGCAATCAAGAAAGGTGGTTGGTCTTGAGGAGATGAAGATCGTCTTCATCGACCTCAAGTGGATTATGCGCAAGGCAAAGGTATTATCTTGATAGGTTTTCTATTTTACCGGTCTCATGATGTTAGTTGAGAGACCGGGTTATAGGATAGATAGCCGTACTATCAAGAGGGGCTCTCGACCGAGTATCTTGATCATATCGTTCATGGAGAGCTCAAACCTTTGCATCCTTGCAATCATCTTTATTGGTTCTTATTTTTCTCTTGTCGTGGTGTTGTCTTGGTGCTTGTCGTGCTTGTCATGACAAAGTCAAGTTCACCGAAAACGGTTTTCATATGCGTCTCCTATTGCGTTTTCGGTATTGGAGATTTTGTCGGTTCATCCTTGTGGAAGGTCTCACTCATCCAATTATTTGCAAAATCTCCTTTACTTGTTTTCAATATTTATAAGGGTATCTCTTGTCGTCCTCTTTCCAACAAAATTGGTTTCACTTCATTTGGGTTTCATTTGCAAAAGATATGGTCTTTCCGGTTTGCGAGAGAGAGGTTTAACCTTTCCCCCTTTGTTATTTTAATATATTTTTGTACTATGATGTTTCTCTGCATGATCTTGTAGGGCTTGTGATTATCTTCGAAACAAGCACAATATCATCGAAAACGGAGTCCGGATGGTCAAAATATGTTTGTTTTCATGTTGGGTGTTCTTGCAGTTTCGCCAGCCTTGCCGGGCTCAAACCTGGCCGTCTCGGGCACATGGCCGGCCTCGGAAGCTGGCAAGCCGGCCTAGGCCGGGCCCAAGGCTGGTCTCCCTGCACGTAGTTTTATCTCCAAGATTCTAGGCCAGCCTCGGACCCGGCAAGGCCGGCCTCCCTGCGCACAGGAAATTGCCTCCAACGGCTCAATTATTGGGGAGGGGTATTTATACCCCTCCTCCTTCCTCCAGCCAAGTTAGCTCTTTTTTTCCCTCTCTCCTCCATTGTTGCAAGAGCTCAAATCATATAGACCTCCCAATTCCTCCACCCAAACTCGTTGATCTTTGGAGGATTGAAGGAGAAGGCCTAGATCTACATTTCCACCTAACCATATCTCTTCTAAGTGAGGGGAACATCCTTGGATTTAGATCTTGGAGTTGCTTTGTGTATCTCCTTTGTTCTTCCTCTTAAATCCCTCCATAGCATTAGTTGCTTTGGTTGGATTTCGGAGAGACGGACTTGACCACTTAGTGTGTTCTTGCCATTGCATTTGGTGCATCGGTTTGCTATCTCCACGAAGATTCATGGAAGTTGAAGTTGAGAAGCTTGTTACTCTTGGGTGCTTGGGTGCCCTAGAGCTTGTTCCTCTAGGGCACGTTGGTACCCTAGACGGCTGTTGATATCTCGGAGTTTTGGTGGCTCGCGGGATTTGTTGGGAGCCTCCAATTAAGGTGTGGAGTGTGGCTCAACCTTGTTCGTCTTGGAGCTTTGAGAGCTACGAAGACTTTGTCGGGAGCCACCAATTGAGTTGTGGTGTGTGCCCCGGCCTCGAGCATCGAGTCTTGGTGGCTCGGTACATTTGGTGCAGACCCTCCAACTTGTGGAGTGTGCTTCATCCTTGTAAAGGTTCTAGTTGTCAACCTCAACGGCAACATAGTGACAAGTGCCTCGCCACATCGGTGGTAAGACACCAAGGAGATACGGTGTGCCATTTCAAGGCTACTCGGTGTTTCACTTTGGTGAACACCGCGCCGCTCCAACGGAGACTAGCTTCCATTGGGAAGTGAACTTCGGGATAAATCATCGTCTCCAAGTGCCTCGGTATTTCTATACCCGAGCTTCCTACTTATGCTACTTACTTTGTGATAGCCATCAAGCTTGAAGTTATATATCTTGCTATCACCTAGTCGATTATATTGCTTAGCATGAGTTGTTGGTGCACATAGGTAAACCTAGCTAGTTTAGGTTTTGGTTTAATAAATTAAATGTTAGTTTTATTCCGCATTTATTCAAGCCTTAACCGTAATAATTTTAAATCGCCTATTCACGCCCCCCCCCCTCTAGGCGACATCCGTGTCCTTTCAATTGGTATCAGAGCGGGTTCTCTCTTTATTAGGCTTCACAGCCTAGAGAGTAAGATGTCGTCTAGTAATCTAGTGCATAATGATTCTTTTATATTTGATGGCACAAATTATGGTCTTTGGAAAATTCACATGCTTGATATCCTCCGGGTCATGGACCCAAATAGAGAAAATTTAGATATGGGTTATTCTCCTCCAAAGAATCCCAAAAGAATATCTTTAGAGGATGAGAATAATTTGTATCTAGATGCTCAAGCTTCTAGTGTTATTTCCAATGCTTTGAGCAATGTAGTTATTATCTCTGTCTATCCTTTTCGGAATTCTCATGAGCTATGGACAAAGCTTCAAGATAAATATGATGCGTCCAAGTCTAGTGGAGATGATTGTTCTCTCTCCACCTCCGGTCGTGATGAATTCTCAACTTCGTCTACTTCGCCTACACGTGGTAAGCCACAAAGAAATGCAATGGTGAGTAGTGATAAATATTGTAAGGATGATAGTGAGCTTGTTGTTGATAATTCACCTCTATCTTATTGCAATGATTTATCTTTGGACTTAAACACATCTAGCACCAAAAATGCTTTACATGTTTGTGTTGATGGTCCTTGAATATCATGTACAAAATGCATAATTAATTCTTGCGATGATATGCTCTCTATGTCTTGTTCCCTTGATAAAAATGCTTCTATTTCCTCTAGTACTTGTTTGGCTAACAATGTAGAGGAAACCGATCGCCTCATGGAACAAGATATGGAATCTCATAGAGCCTCAAGTAATTCTTCATCATCGCCTTCTACTCACTTTTGCCTTATGTCTAAGGCTTCAAAGGTATCTCCAACTTTGAACCCCAATATCTCTAATGATGATGAAGATAGTGAATATGAGGATAATAGTTTTGACTCCCTTATGAATAAGAGTGGAATTGTTCAACGTGCTCTTCATAAGAATAATATGCTCATGATAGTTTCATAGAATTCATAACTACCTTTGTTGGCTACAAGCAAGAATTAGATGATTTGGAAACTCGTCTTGATGAAGCTCTTAGCCGTGAACATGATTGTGCGAACAAGACTGCGGATCTTGAGGAAGCTCTAGAAGAAGAACAAACCACCAAGAAATCTCTTGAGGAGACATTTACTCTAGAGTTATCTAAAGTAAATGAAACACATGATAGAGCTCTCAAGGTGGCTAATGATTTTAAAATAAAAAATGATGAGCTTGTTGTTGAAATTATTAGACTCCTTGAGGCTAATGAGAAATTTGAAAAGGATGTCAAGTTCATGGAAGGTTCTCTTGCACATCTCACTAAGTCCCATGATCAACTCCAAGCTCAATTGCTAAAAGAGCTTCCAACTTGTTCTCCCATTCCTATTAATGATGATGCTTGTGCTACTAACTCTCCTTCTTGTGAAGCATCCATATTGAAGGAGAATGTTGAGCTAAGGGCTCAACTTAAATTGCTAACTAGAAATTATGAGATATTGGAAGAAAGCTATGAGAAGCTCTCGAGCTTTCATGAGGATCTTCTAGTATCTCATGATAAGCTAAAGTTAGCTCATGAGGCTATCGCTACCAAGGTAATATCTAGTGAGCCTCATGTGGACAATGGCACAACTTTTACTAAAAATGCTATAATACCATGTGCTAGTCCTTGTAATTCTTCATCTCACACTAGTGGTAAATCATATGTTGAATTACATTTCGTGCCTAGTTGCTCTAACAATGAAGCCTCAACTTCCACTAGTACTTGTGTAGCTACTAACCTAGTAGGGAAGACTAAAGAGCACAAGGCACAAGCCACTTCTTTGAAGAAAGATGTGGAGAAGCGTCATAAATGGAAGGCCACACTTGACAACATGTTGAGTGTGCTACAATCCCCCAATCACAAGAGTGGACTTGGATTCAACTCCAACAACAAGAACAAGTCCAAGATTGATAAGAAGAAGGGCCAAGAACAAGTCAAGAATTCAGCCAATATTGTTTGCTTCAAGTGCAAGGTTGAAGTGCACCATGTTAGATCTTCCCCAATGAAGAACATTCCTCTTAGTGAGAAGCAACTAGGGAAGCGGCCTCTTGTTCAAACTCATGCTCAACCACGAGTTGAACAACGGTCACCTTCCAAGAAGACTCAAGTTATTTCCCCTCAAGTTGAGGAGCCTGTTAAGAAGAAAGAAAAGAGTCGATGTTGCTATTTATGCCGTGAGAAGGGCCATTTTGCTTCTTCATGCACTAACGGTACCTCATCCAACCCTATCATTATTGATGATGCATATTCCCTTAGGAAGGATAGAGTTGGCAATGTGTTTGCCAAATATGTGGGGACTCAAAGTGGTGTCAAGAAAAGAACCATTTGGGTTCCCAAGCCTATTGTGACTAACCTCTTAGGACCCAACTTGGTTGGGGACCAACTAGCTCAAACTTGACCAATAGGTTGTGATGGAGGACATTGGAGACTTGGCTATCTTTGAAGAATTAAGGGTTCTTCATGATTATTATTTCCACAAGCCAAGTCATTTGGATTATATTGTCATATCTCATATCCTATGTTCCTCCTTGTCGCAACAGTGCAACATGGGGTTCCCCTGATGCGGTCAAAGTGGGTCCATCGCACATGGGCCCACCAAGGAGGCACTCAAGGCCAAGGCACAAGACTGGCAGATGGGCCCCCCATCTACCCCACGGCGTCCTGACGCGCGCAACATCGACAACCAAGGCAAAGGACCTGGGGACCCTCCGGGGCCCCCTCAACCCGGAAGTAGGCATGGAGGTCCCGGGACCCCGACGCCCGGCAGGAGGCCAGGCTCACCCCCGGGAACCCACCTCCAGTGCGCAAAGAGGATAAGCTTGCCAGCCCTGGCTGGACGCTCCTAGAAGACTTGGGCGCCAAGAAGATGGAGGCGCCAAAGGAGGGCAGAGGCGGAAAAGCTGTCAGCCTCTGTCCGCCCTCCCTGGAAAAGGTGGGCGACCTCACCTACCCCCTATAAGAAGTATACTTGGACGAGAGGAGTCCACGTTGCCTCCTAAGGATAATCCGGAGGGGTTTTCCCACCAAAACCCCTCCGGCCCCAAGGGTGCACATGTGGTATCCCCTTAGCCTATAAAAGGAGGACCGAGGCACCCAAGGGAGAGGAACAAGATCACAAGTTCCAGGGGGAGGATTTTCCAGAGAGTCGGAGGCTAGGCTAGATAGCGCACAAGACGAAGAGTAGCATGGGCGAGAGGTGATCTCCTCCGGGCCTGGATCTGCTCGTCTTCAACCTCTATCCAACACCTCCCGGGTTCTCACCCGCGACCACCATTGTAAAGCTACACCATGATACACCTCTCAATCCAGACATGCAGGAGTAGGGCTGTTAGCCTCCGGGCGGCCCGAACCTGGGTAACTCCTTGTGTCTCTGTGATGCTTGCTAGTACGTAGATCTCGAGCGTCGACAAAGCCACCGGGCGGAAGACATTCTTCAGCCTCCTTCGCGCCCCATACCGAACCTAAAACGGGGGTATCCTTTACTCCCGATGTCCGTGATCCAAGACACGACATCTGGCGCGTCAGGTAGGGGGCGCAAGTGCTGATTTCTTCTTCATCGGCTTCGTGTTCTTCATCGAGATCTTCCTCAAGTTCTTCATCGGCTTCGAGATCTTCGAGGAGATCTACGTCAGATTCTCTAGATCTTTCGGCCAGATCTCCCTCAAGGTCATCGACAAGGTCTCCGTCGACCTCAAGGTCATCGACAAGGTCTCCGTCGACCTCAAGGTTATCGACAAGGTCTCCCGACCTCAAGGTCATCGACAAGGTCTCCGTCGACCTCAAGGTCATCAACAAGGCCTCCGTCGACCTCACGGTCATCGACAAGGTCTCCGTCGACCTCAAGTTCATCGACAAGGTCTCCATCGACCTCAAGGTCATTAACAGGGTTTACGTCGACCTCAAGTTCTCCAGTAGGGATGGCGCGGAAGAAAAAGGCCAAGTCCAGCGAGGGGTATCTGCGGTACCCGGGACTTGGCTTCGACCCCGAGGAAGCTTCAGCGATGCCATCCGCGCAGGGTCTCGCCATCGGGATTCGGTTCGTGCCCCCGGTGGTTCGGGCCGATGCAGCTGCACGTGGGGGTTTGCCCCCGGGAAGTAGTACAGGCATTGACGCCCCTCTTTCCCCGCGAACGCGCGTGGTAAAGGAAGAGCTCTGCTTGGAAACTTCCCCGTCGACTCTCCCCTTGGAGGGGGAGCATCTGATTCAAGGTCAAGAAACTGAGGTCGCAAGGGACGAACCATACTTGCCGCAAGAAGTCCAGCTCCCATTGAGCGAAGATGGACAACTGGGAACCTGGTGCTCATTCCATCAAACCGACAAGCACAATATCGATGACTGCCGGGAACTTAGAAAGCGTCCAAGGAACGAGGGATGTTACATCTGTGGAGATCTTGGTCACCTCCGCCGGGATTGCCCTCTGAATTCAAAACCAAAGAAAACCTCGAAGAAGAAGAAGTCATCAAGAACTTTTGCAGACGCCTCCACCCAAACCGACAACTTGCTTTCACCACCAGCGACCCCCATGGGTCCACCCGTGCCTACCTCTGACTGGGATCGAACCTATTTCAATGAAAGTCAGCCAGAATGGGATCTCCCAGGTCACATCGTGACAATACACCCGGGACCGAGTGGGCCGCCGCAAAAGTATCGGATTGCAAAGTGGTTGGCCTCCGGGCAACAATTAAAAAGAGCCAGGAAGGGTCTCCGGACCGGCACAGCAAGGGTGCCAGCAAGGCGGGCGTGCTTTCAGGCGGCACCAGTAATAAAAGGGGTCTCCGGACCGGCATCATAAGAATGTCAGCAAGTTGGACGTGCCCTCGCGTGGCATCGGGAACATGAAGGTCTCAGGACTGGGACCACGGGCCCCAGCAATAAGGTCCTGCGCCAGTAAGGATGACTGGGCAGGTGGCTATTTCAGCAGGAGTCCCTAGCCCTGCGGGTAACCGCAGGCGGGGCAGAGTTATGTCTTAAAAGCGGCATAGAAGACCCGCTCTGGCGGCAGCGCGACGAAACAATTGCTGAAATAGCCCAAAGGAGGTCGACATTAAGCTAAGTATGAAACGTGCTTGCACGGGCCTTTCCTCCGTTGTTTCTATTTTATGCATCTTGGCTAAGACGAAAGCGGGCGTTGTTTTGGGGTGGCGCCTCCGCGACTAAGCTGTCCGTTTCCCACGGGCAGTGGAATTGTGGGCTGAGGTACGTGCGGTCAAAAACGATGGGTTCTTGGGGGGATGCGCCCTGTGTCAGTGGCTCAGATCCATCAGAGTGCCCACGGCTGGTTAGCTCTCACGCTCATTAACCCTTCCCGAGAGCGTTAAGCCCCCACGGGTGCAATAAAACGGATAAAACCTGGGAAAGGTTATTTACATTCAGAAAGGTACAAAATATGCAAAACACAGTTCACGTTTCTTGGTGTTGCTCCATCTGCTTTCAGGACTGGTTGTCGTCCTCACGGGAGAAGTGCTCCATGATCTCGTCAACATGGCGGGTCACCTCGGGGTTGGTCAGCATCTCGGGGGCGAGACCCTGCAGATCGGACAAGGAAGGAGGTGGCTGGTGATGTCGCTAAAGGGCCGCGACGAACTGGGTGGCCACCTGCCGGGCAGCAACCCTCCCTTCCTGGAGGGTGGCTCTGCTCACGTTGTCCCTAAGGCCGTTGATGCGCGAGGCCACGAGCTCCAAGAACGATGGGTAACACCGAAGGGAGTAGGAGCGCTCCGTCGGGAGGGCAGGCAAGCCCTTCACCTTCAACACCGCCAGCCCTTCGATGATCTTCAAGACCCAGGAGTGCATCTAGAGTAGGATCTCATCGTTCCCCTGCCGATGCCGACGGAAGTCACTCGTCTCCTTGGCATGTGCTTCCTTGGCCTTTGCCAGGTCCTCTTGCACCTCTTTGAGCTGATCGGACAGCTTCTCATGGCGGTCCCAGGCTATCTGGGCCTGCGATTTGCTCGTCTCCGCAGTCGCCAAGCTTTCGGCGAGCTTCTTGGCCTCGTCTCGGCGCACAATGGTCATACGTTTGGTGGCTTCATCCTAGAACTCCACCGCTTCCTCCAGGGTCCTGATCTTCTTCTCCAGTTCGAATCGGTGGGCGCCCAAGTTCTTCTTAATTCTTCAGCCGCGGCCAGGGCCTTTTTCTGTGTGTCGATGGTGGCCAACAGGGCCGATATTCTCGATGCTTGGCCATCTCGCGCGCTTCGGATCCTCCGGATGTCCTCTCGAGCTTGTTCTAGGCGTTTCTTCTCGTGGGCAAGGTCCTCCTTCAGTCTAGAGATCTTCCGATCCCTTGACCGGATGACCTCGTCCTTTGCCCAGATGGTCTTCTCCATCGCCACCTCCACCTCCATGCGAGTCCACCCCTCCATGTTCAGCATCTCTTGCTCCAGGCGATCCTCGTCGAGGGCCACTCTGGCCAGGTACGCCTCCTCCGCTTCGAGGAAGGCCTTCTTCTGGGCTTCGAGCTCTTGGAGACGCTCCTGCAACTTCTTTTGCTGGTTGGACAGTCTTTTCTCCCGGGCGTTGAGCAGCTCTTCTTCCATCACTACTCGCTCCTCGCGGGCCCACACAGCCTCCTCCCCAGAGGAGGGTGACGGCTCCTGCTGCTTGAGTTCGGCCTTCGCGAAGGCCAGGAACTCCTTGACGTTGGGGAACGTCCGCGTAAACCATGGCTCCAGGTTCACCGTCTGCTGCTCAGGCCGGGGGCTCGCGGGCTTCGACGCCTGGGCGTCGTCAGGTGCCTGCTCGGCCTCTGCATTGGGATCGGACCGGTACGCTGGGGGCTCAACATCGTCTTTGCCCCCGGCGCGGTTCTCCGTCCCGTCGGCATCAACTTCAGGGCAGGCCGCTGGGGACTCAACATCGCCATCGTCCTCAGCGCGGTCCCCCGCCTCAGGGTCTGCACCGACAAACAAGGTGTTAACCTCTGGGAACCTCCGAGTCCCCCGGGGAAAACAGTGGCGACTCCGGGTAGCTTTACCTAGAGGTGGCGCCGAGGCTTCCGGGTCCCGACCCGGGTGCGCTCGCTCCTGCTCATGGATAGGCGATGTCCGGGTTGCCATCGACGGCGACCCCGTGTCGCCTGCCTCCGAGGATTCCGCTCCCGGAGAGGCTCTGCTGGGTGGCGGATGCTCCCTTGCGGCTACCGCGGAGCTTTCCGCAGCCTCCCCTACTTCGACATCAACATCCACTCGGACGCACTTCCGGGAGCTCTCGGACTCAGAGGACCTGCAGCGCACATGCGATGGTCAGAGCTGTCGTGGCTCCCATCAAGCAACGAAGGATCAAGGTAGGCACCGGAGTTACCTTCGGGCCCGCTTAGCGCTGGAAAATCCCCACCGCTTCCCCGCAAGGTCTTCGAAGGGGTCCGGCATCGACACTCTCTCGTCGTCTCCGTCTTCGGCAGGAATCGGGGGCAGGAGGTTTTCGCTTTCTCCCCTCGGTTTCTGCCCCGCCTGCGGACTTTGAGGGGCTGGCTTCCCGGGGGGCGGCTCTACCCCAGCGTCTTCTTGTCCCGCGGACGTCTCCCCTCTCCTTTGGGGGACGCGGGGGGAGGGGGCGGCCCAGCTCCTTTGGGCCCTCCTGTTCCTCATCCTCTTCATCAAAGATCCCGGGCTCGTCTGGCGAGAAGTCCCCGTACGGCGGCTCCACTGCCATCCAGGACCTCCCGCGGACCGTCGCCCGGGGCACCGGAAGCGGGTCCAAGAACTCGGTACCCTGAAGCCCGTAAGCGTTGCACCCTAGCATGAGAGGCACCGCGTCCCCTCTCGCGATGCGGTCAAGCAACGAGAAATCCCCTGCCGGAAGGTCATACCGCAACCCCGGCAGCAGGAAGTGCATCTTCCCCTTCAGCATCTCGGGCGATATGTGAGACCCCATCCCCTGGCGGGTCTCCCACAACGGTCGGGGCCCGCGTTGCAGAGGAGCAATCCCCCTCCGCACGAAGTCTCCGGTGATCATGGCGCCAGTTACGTGACCGTCCCGAAGCTCCGCGAACCTCTCGACAGCCGGCAGAAGGGCCTCGTCTTGGGAGCTGACGTCTCTCGAGTTGGCCAAACTCTCGGCTAGGGCAGTCGGCACCAGGAGATGCGGGGTGATGCTGCCCGCTTGAGCAAGGTACCAGTTCTGCCTCCAGTTCTTCCAGCTGGGATGGATCTTGGTCCCCGGATATTGGCTTGCGTTCTCCTGCTTCACGCAGAAGGACACCCCGCCTGCTATCCATCTTGATCTCCCCCTTCGGGGCATGAAGAAGTGTCGGAACAATGCCACGGAAGGCATTACGCCGATGAACGCTTCGCAAGCGTGTGCGAAGGTTGCCAAGATCAGCACCGCGTTCAGATGCAGATGAAGCATGTGCAGCCCGAACGCCTCCAAGACCACCATGAAGAAATCAGAGAAGGGGGGAAGCAACCCCATCACTGAGAAATCGTGGAACGTCACCACCTCACCGTCTTGCAGGGGACTCGCCCCCGGACGGATCTCCAGCTGGTCGCCCCCAATGAACTCCCTGCTCAGCGCCTTGCGGATAGCGGCAATCCTTTCCTCACTGGCGAATTCACTCGGATCGTACAGAGATTGTGTCACTCTCGGTGAGGGAGGGTCGGTCCGGGCGGGGCCCGCCGCCGCCCTCTTCTTCCCGTCGGTCTACTTCTTCGCAGCTCGCTTCGCTCGCCTAGGCGCCACGGGCGAGGGAAGGGGAGCTGATTTGCGGTGTGCTACGAAAGGTGAAGACGAAGTGCTCTCCGGTGGCGCTTCGAGATCTCTGTGTTTGGGAAGTAGTAACGGCTACAGTTCCTTGGAACCGTGTCTTATAAGGCTCCCCACGCGTCGCGGCATGGTCCCACCGCTCCGGCCGGCGCGGGGACCGCGGAGGCTTTCCGTTCGATCGTCTCCTCCCTGTGGATACAAGGCGAGCGTTGGCGGTCTGCGCGGATCGCAACGTCCAGAAGACCCATGGGACGCGCACCTCCGTAGTGCGCGGCTCTGACGAATGTGACAAGACGTTCAAGACCTGACGCCGGGGACCCACTTTGACTCTTTTTTCGTCATAGCCCCGGCGGCAGAAGGAAGTGGCCGCCAGGACTATGCCCGGGGGCTACTATCGCAACAGCGGAACATGGGGTTCCCCTGATGCGGTCAAAGTGGGTCCATCGCACATGGGCCCACAAAGGAGGCACTCAAGGCCAAGGCACAAGACTAGCAGATGGGCCCCCCATCTGCCCCATGGCGTCCCGACGCGCGCGACATCGACAACCAAAGCAAAGGACCCGGGGACCCTCCGGGGCCCCCTCGACCCGGAAGCAGGCATGGAGGTCCCGGGACCCCGACGCCCGGCAGGAGGCCAGGCTCACCCCCGGGAACCCACCTCCAGTGTGCAAAGAGGATAAGCTTGCTAGCCCTGGCTGGAGGCTCCTAGAAGACTTGGGCGCCAAGAAGATGGAGGCGCCAAAGGGGGGCAGAGGCGGAAAAGCTGTCAGCCTCTGTCCGACCTCCCTGGAAAAGGTGGCGACCTCACCTACCCCCTCTGAGAAGAATACTTGGACGAGAGGAGGCCATGTCGCCTCCTAAGGAGAACCCGGAGGGGTTTTCCCGCCAAAACCCCTCCGGCCCCAAGGATGCACCTGTGGTATCCCCTTAGCCTATAAAAGGAGGACCGAGGCACCCAAGGGAGAGGAACAAGATCACAAGTTCTAGGAGGGAGGATTTTCCAGAGAGTCGGAGGCTAGGCTAGATAGCGCACAAGACGAAGAGTTTCATAGGCGAGAGGTGATCTCCTCCGGGCCAGGATCTGCTCGTCTTCAACCTCTAGCCAACACCTCCTGGGTTCTCACCCGCGACCACCATTGTAAAGCTACACCATGATACACCTCTCAATCCAGACATGCAGGAGTAGGGCTGTTAGCCTCCGGGCGGCCCGAACCTGGGTAAACTCCTTGTGTCTCTGTGATGCTTGCTAGTACGTAGTTCTCGAGCGTAGATGAAGCCCCCGGGCGGAAGACGTTCTTCAGCCTCCTTCGCGCCCCATACCGAACCTAAAAAGGGGTATCCTTTACTCCCGATGTCCGTGATCCAAGACACGACACTCCTTATGGTAACATGTATTTAAATTTTATATACATTAAGGGTTGTTTGCTCCCTTGCATGTGTTAGTTTTGTTCCTATCATGTGCTTGTAAATGTTGTGCTTATTACTTACCTTGAGCAATCAAGATTGTGCATGTTAATTTGCACACCATATATGTGTAAACTTTGTGTTGAGTCTTTATTGGATCTTGTGTTGAATTCAATTGGCTCTTTTGAGAGATTAATGGACTATCCCATTTTGGGGGAGTGATATGTTTTGCGCACTTCACAATCCTAAAAATGGGTGTTCATGAGGCACACCACCTAGTATTGATATTTCAATATTATATAGTCACTATATGGTATGTCATATTCATGAGAAAATCAAATTCTATAATATCCATTAATTTCTCTAGTTCATGTTTATTTGCCTCTTGTTAAGAAGAAATGAATTATCACATTATGGGGGAGTAATAAGCTATGTGCATATTACAATCCTATAAAAATGTGAACATTTGAGGTTTTGCCACTTAGATTTGATATTGTAAATTAACTTATTCCTATGTGGCATGTTGGCTCAAACAAGTTCCAATTTTCATTTTGGTTATCTTTTGTATCTTGTTTGTGTGTGTTTGCTTGGTGTGGTTTTTCTAGAATATGTATTTCCATATATTATTTGAGAAACCATTTGTTCCATGTTATTTTAACCATGGCTTTGCCGGTTGGTTCGAATAGTTGAAACTACCAACAAACCTTATTCAAAATATGGTGTTTTATTTCCTATCTCCTGCCATATGTTTTATCTTGTCATGATATTCTTGAATACCTCTATCACCGGGAAAATAATTCCAAATGGTCATTGTCCTTGGACAATCCATATTTATGTTTGTGGTAGAATATGTTTGATTATCCTTACATTGGCATTGGCTTTTATTTTCCCCATCTCTTCCCAAAATATTTGTTTTGTCTCCCGTTGTCTTTCTTGCCTCTTGTGTAGATCCTTTGACTCATTGATCTCGTTTAGTGCTGTAAATCACTTATGGAGAGTGATGATCCCTTTTGTATGCATTTTGTATTCAAATGCAAGTCTAAAGATAATGCATGAATCTTGGGGGAGTTTTCTTTGTTATTTAGAACACTATCTTATCAATTGATATTTAATCCTTTCAATTGGCATTTGTTTTCTTATCTTATGTGTTTATGGAAGACAAACATTTTTCCTTGATGCTTTGTGTCATCATAAAAGTGTAGAGAGTGCTAGGTTTATTTGTTGTAACCTTGCTCTCTCTTGGGAGTTTGCTTTCTCACTTCTTGATTTGTGTTGTATCTTCTTGAATGAGAAATGCCATTTGGGCATGTATCCTATATTTATCTCCTTGCCTTTTTGGCTTTGTTTTGGTACCATCAATTGGTATTAATTGGAATTTTATATCTCTTCCATAGATATTTGTTTCAATTGATACTTATTGTGGGAACTTTGGTACCTTATTTATTTGTTTTACTTACTTGATTTCGGTCAAGTATCATCCTTCTCTTGGTATACTTGCTCCTAGTTGGTATCTTATTTTCAATTAGTGTCTTATCGATCATGTGTTGTTTTGATTCGATTCTTATAATTATCTCACTTCTTGTGTTGATGTGTTTTAGAATCAATCATATGTTGATTTGATTTGTCCTCAGTCATATGTTGATTTGGATTTTGATATAATTTGGACAACCTTTTTGTGTCACACTTTTGTGTGATCTCTTCTTTGTTTCTTTTTGTGTTTTTGTCCAAATGGTATCTCATTTGGTTCTAGAAAATCTTTGCGTGCATGTTTACTAATTTATATTGTTATAGCATGCTTATCTTTCTTGATCCAATATATAGGGTATACTCCACCGAATCCTAAATCGGCTAAGATGTGCATGAAATTCAATTTCATATCTATATGCACATATTTATGTGGAGTGTGTCCTATGTATTGTAGTTTATCTAACTACAATGGGACCCAATGAGTTTGGGAACCATGTTGTACTTGAATTTTGTTTTAGGTACAATGGAGATGCATTGGATGCTTGCCTCATTCATAAGGAAGGTGTTCTCACCATGTGATTATTGGAGTCAAGCTTTGATGATAAACAAACTCTCATCTTCTTCATCGTCAATGTATCTCGGTAACAAGTATCCACCTCATGCATACGTTTCTAGTCTCAACCTTGTGTAGGTTGCTTCTTGGCATGAAAGCTTTCATGTGCAATTGTTGTGATTTTGGCTTATTTCCTTCACTTGGTATATCTTTGTGATATTTGTGATGAAATTGCAAAAACCTTTTTCTTCAATTGGTATTATTTCTTTGAGATACTTGTTGCCTATCTCAAAGCATCTCCACTATCTCTTGTTCCCTTAGTGATATGTGTGATGCATTTAATGTGTTTGAAGTTCATTTACATACAATGAGATAAATTTGAGCTATGTGCTATGGTTTTAAGCAATAATCTCTTTTGTATATTCATGACTTCCCTCCCCTTCATCAACCATTTCATATGTGCAAGTTTCTTTGTGGATGTATATCATCAATGATTTGTCTACTTAGAAACCTATACATATGAGAGAGGTCACCTTTTAGTTGGTATCCTATTTCTTTTGAGCTACCTTTATTTTTATCTATAATTCTTTGGTGGCTCCAAATTTGTTTCATGGGTGCCTATCTTATTTTTATTTGCATCTTTGCACACTCCTGTATTTGTTGAGGATCTTTTACCTCATGCTTACCATGGTGAGTATGTTGATTTTTATTGGCTAAATGCTGTCACTAGCTTTTGGCATTTTCAATTGGTTTTAGTTTCCACTTGGTATCCCTAAGCTTGTGGACATACTCCTTTAAAGAATTCTTTTTATCTCGGTTGGGCCTATCTTATGTTTAATCTTTGAAAACTGGTATCTCCTTATGGGTCAACCATATCTTTGGTGCAAGTGCTATGATTTGCTTTTACATTATGCACACTTGCACTTGTTGCGTGTTCTAGATGATTTTGGGGGAGTGGGGATTCCATATTTGTTGACTCCTCAATAGTGCATGAACATTGGGGATCTTCTTCATTTTTATTTTGAACTCCTGTTTAGGATCTTTTGATTGCCTACCTCCTTTGTGGAGATGTTTAGAATGATTTCATCTCTTTGCAATCTTTGGATCCTCAATATAGTTCGATTTCCTCTATCTATTCATCATTGGATATGAGCATTTGATTTCACTCATATCATGAGAAATTCACACATTTTTTAGGAACTCGTATTATATTGGCCTTCTATTTCCTCCCATTTCGGCAATCGATGCCAATGGGGGAGAAGTTTAGAGGGTTTAAGGGAATTTGGGTTTTATGCTTTTGTTGCATTTGCTTTAATGCGCTTGCATCCTTGCTTGTTTGTCTTGCATGGATGCTTTATTATTCGTTATATAAAACCTCTTAAAAGGGATTGCCATCAATTACCAAAATGGGGGAGATTGAAAGTAATGGTTGCCCCCATGTGTGGTCTTGGTAATTAATGACAATCTCTATGACGAATGTTTGTATTAGCTACTTGTGGTGTGTCCATTTGCAGTGCTTGATCTCGATTTGTTGGAATCAAGGCTAAGGGAAGAAGAGTATTTGTAGATCAAGGCTAAGTGTGAGTTGATCAACACTCAAGTCAAAGTGAAGATATGCAGAAGAGTGCTTCTCTCATATTGCTGTATGGGGGGAAGCAACATGTGAGTCTTCACAAGCGAAGCGCAATCAAGAAAGGTGGTTCGTCTTGAGGAGATGAAGATTGTCTTCATCGACCTCAAGTGGATTATGCGCAAGGCAAAGGTATTATCATGATAGGTTTTCTATTTTACCGGTCTCATGATGTTAGTTGAGAGACCGGGTTATAGGATAGATAGCCGTACTATCAAGAGGGGCTCTCGACCGAGTATCTTGATCATATGGTTCGTGGAGAGCTCAAACCTTTGCATCCTTGCAATCATCTTTATTGGTTCTTATTTGGCTCTTATCGTGGTGTGGTCTTGGTGCTTGTCGTGCTTGTCATGACAAGGCCAAGTTCAACGAAAACAACTTTTATATGCGTCTCCTATTGCGTTTTCAGCATTGGAGATTTTGTCGATTCATCCTTGTGGAAGGTCTCACTCTTCCAATTATTTGAAAAATCTCCTTTACTTGTTTTCAATATTTCGAAGGGTATCTCTTGTCGTCCTCTTTCCAACAAAATTGGTTTCACTTCATTTGGGTTTCAATTGCAAAAGATATGTGTTTCCGGTTTGCGAGAGAGAGGTTTAACCTTTCCCCATTTGTTATTTTAATATCTTTTTGGAATATGATGTTTCTCTACATGATCTTGTAGGGCTTGTGATTATCTTCGAAACAAGCAAAAGATCATCGAAAATGGAGTCCGGATGGTTAAAATATGTTTGTTTTCGTGTTGGGTGTTCTTGCAGTTTGGCCAGCCTTGCCGGGCTCAAGGTTGGCCGTATCGGACACCTGGCCGGCCTCGGAAGCTGGCAAGCCGGCCTAGGCCGGGGCCAAGGCTGGCCTCCCTGCACACAGTTTTATCTCCAAGATTCCAGGCCAGCCTCGGACCCAGCAAGGCCAGCCTCACTGCGCACAGGAAATTGCCTCCAATGGCTCAATTATTGGGGAGGGGTATTTATACCCCTCCTCCTTCCTCCAGCCAAGTTAGCTCTTTTTCTCTCTCTCCTCCTCATTGTTGAAGAGCTCAAATCATATAGACCTCCCAATTCCTCCTCCCAAACTCGTTGATCTTTGGAGGATTGAAGGAGAAGGCCTAGATCTACATTTCCACCTAACCATATCTCTTCTAAGTGAGGGGAACATCTTTGGATTTAGATCTTGGAGTTGCTTTGTGTATCTCCTTTGTTCTTCCTTAAATCACTCCATAGCATTAGTTGCTTTGGTTGGATTTTGAGAGAAGGACTTGACCACTTAGTGTGTTCTTGCCATTGCATTTGGTGCATCGGTTTGCTCTCTTCATGAAGATTCGTGGAAGTTGAAGTTGAGAACCTTGTTACTCTTGGGTGCTTGGGTGCCCTACAGCTTGTTCTCTAGGGCACGTTGGTACCCTAGACGGTTGTTGATATCTCGGAGTTTTGGTGGCTCGCAGGATTTGTTGGGAGCCTCCAATTAAGTTGTGGAGTATGGCTCGACCTTGTTCGTCTTGGACCATTTAGAGCTACGAAGACTTTGCCGGGAGCCACCAATTGAGTTGTGGTGTGTGCCCTGGCCTCGAGCTCGAGTCTTGGCGGCTCGGTATATTTGGTGAAGACCCCCAACTTGTGGAGTGTGCTTCATCCTTGTAAAGGTTCTAGGTTGTCAACCTCAACGGCAACATAGTGACAAGTGCCTCACCACATCGGTGGTAAGACACAAAGAGATAAGGTGTGCCATTTCATTTACTTGGTGTTTCACTTTGGTGAACACCGCGCCGCTCCAACCGAGACTAGCTTCCATTGGGAAGTGAACTTCGGGATAAATCATCGTCTCCAAGTGCCTCGGTATTTCTATACCCGAGCTTTCTAATTATGCTACTTACTTTGTGATAGCCATCAAGCTTAAAGTATATATCTTGTTACTTTGTCGATTATATTGCTTAGCATAAGTTGTTGGTGCACATAGGTAAACCTAGCTAGTTTAGATTTTTGCTTGATAAATTAAACATTAGTTTTATTCTGCATTTATTTAAGCCTTAACCATAATAATTTTAAATCGCCTATTCACCCCCCCCTCTAGGCGACATCCGTGTCCTTTCACAAGTGTACCCGGAAGAAGCGAGTGTCACTCCGAGAACTCCGCTGAGTAATAAAAGATAAGTTATCCTTGACCAATGCTTGTAGTACACAAAAAACTATTCACTCGCAAGAATGAAATCATGCATGAATCGAGAAACGTCTCTTGACTGTCGAAGCGGGCACCCTAGGGTGGCCACTCTCCCAGGGGTAGAAAAGCGGCAAGAGGCCTGGTACTCCTCGGGGACGTGCGGGCCAAATGGGTGAGCGACCTTCTGGGAATCGGTAGGGCTCGCATGCGCATTCCTGATCAGTCAGGGCCCTGCGGTAAGCTTACACCCCAGACGGGTCCCCGAGACGTGGAGAAAGGGAAAACATGATAAGACAAGCCAGAGAAAACGCCAGCGAATTAAGATGACATCATACTTTCTAAGTATTAGTCTATTACAGCATGGGTTTGGCAAACGCATGAGACCTGACGCAGTGCTCAGTACATTTGGGGCATGAAGTGCTCGAATGTTTTGCAGAAAGTCTAAGCGTAGAGGGTTAATGAGAACTGAAAGACTTCAATGTTGAAATTCATATCTTCCATTTGACCGCATCAGGGGAACCCATGTTCCACTGTTGCGACAGTAGCCCCCCGGGCATAGTCCCGGCGGCCACGCCCTTCTGCCACTGGGGCTATGACCAAAAAGATTCAAAGTGGGTCCCCGGTGTCAGGTCTTGATCGTCTTGTCACATCCGCCTGAGCCGCGCACACACGGGGCCGCGTCCCATGGGTCTTAGAGTTATCCGCCCGATGGAGTAATTGCGCCAGCCTCCTCGATTCTCGGTAACGGAGAAAGCGAGGAGACGGCCGCTAGGGTGCACCCGAGCCTTCTTAAAGGCAGGGATACCCCTCAGGATCCTCATTCGTCTTCATTCCTTCTTCAACCCCACCTTTCCTCAGAGGTGAGCGCGTCAATGGCGGGGGCTAAGAGAGGAGCTGGTCGCTTGCGCTCGTCCTCGGCGGGAGCAGAGGGGGCGTCCGGTAGTCGCGGAAGAGTTGCTCCCCGAGGCCGAGCGAGGCGCGGTCGCGGCCGCGGTCGTGGAAGCCGAGGTCGCGGAGCGGGAGATTCGCGGGCCCTTCCTCGAGGAGGACGACCACACCGGCTTCCCTCCGTTCGAGTTCGTCGTGGATCTGGATAGAAGTCTGCGCGGCCGGCTTCATCTGCCGGACTCCTTTGTCGCGGCGGTGGACACGGACGACAGCCGGCCCACCGGCTTCTGGTTGCAGGTCGAGGGTTGTCCCAACGGCCCCTCCTGGGTCGAAGCGGAGAACACCGTCGCTGGCTCCATGCTCCTGGGGAAGGGATGGAAAGCGTTCGCGTGCTCCCGTCGCCTTACCCGGGGGCAGTACCTGTCGTTCGAGTACGACGGGGATGAGACGCTCTCCGTGAAGATCTTCCGTGGCGACGGAGGACGCGAGGATTGCTGTGCGGAGAGCGACAGCAGCAGTCGCAGCAGCAGCTACGACGAGGAGGACGATGACGAAGATGAAGAGGACTCCCTCAGCATCAAGGCTGAGAGGAGCCCGCTTCCCTGAAGGTGCGGGGGCGGCACCGCGGCAGCGCCCCCCGAAGATGTCCTTGACCTCCTTCTTGGCGGCCTCGTCTTCGTACTTCTGGAAGTAGCGCCTTCCGTGGTGCGGGGATGCTCCTTGCTTGCGTAGGAGCCAACCTTTCTTTGTAAAAAGTAGGCCCCATTGTAGACCTTTGGATGACGAAAAGCTTGTACTCTTGTTGTCGCTTGGCCTTCGAGCTGAATAGATGCAATCGGGAACGGCTTTCCGTAAAACTGCTCTTGAATGTGCACCAGCTGAACCGTCAGGGGGGCCGGTGGGGAACAGAGGGCCTATAAAAGGCTCTCTAGCCCCCAGTTCCATGGCCACCCTTAGTCTTGTCGTCTCTTGCTTCTTGCCCTTCCTGCCCCTTCACAAACCACAGGGCCATGTCGGGGGAGGTAGGGATGTCCTTCTCAGGGACGTCGACGGCGGCGTCCGTGCACCGGGGCGCGGCGGAGGCTCCCAGGGAAGCTGGGGCCCGTGCCGCTGGAGAAGAGGATGAGGTGATGTCGTGTCTGGCCCTCGCCAGGGGCGTTTCTCGCTTGGCGACGATCTCTGGTCCCGCAGCCCAGGAGGAGGCTCGGGTGCGGGCGCTCCGCAGGGCTCAGCTTCTGGCGGCCTTGAAGGAGAGGACCGCGGGGATCCCGGAGGTATCCCAGCTCTGGGAGGAGTTCGATGCCATCGAACAGGTCAGTGTTGTGCTTCTCTCGGCCCCTCGCTCCTCTTGGGCCTGGCTGATCCTGACCGAACTTGTCCCCTGTCGCAGGCGGACGACAACGCCATGAGCGAGGTGGCGGCCGAGGTGGTCTCCCTGCTCCACTGTCTGGCGCCCGGACGTACCAGACAGCCAGGAGACGCCTGAAAAAATCCTTCCGGGTTCTCCCTCTCATCCCAGGCGTCCCCGGGAATTGAGAGGTCCCCCGTCGGGCGTGAACAAGGCAAGGGTGCGCAGCAAGGAGCGCTAACTCCGAGCTGGCCTTAGTAGCACAGGGTCTAGTAGTTGCACAACCGAATGTAAATTCAAGAATGTAATTCAGAATGTAAATTCGGATGTATGCAACCCTAGCCTCAACTCCCGGGGTCATTTCCCAAATCTTCCTTTGCACTCACGCGCTGTCTGGTTTTCTGAGGAGGCCGCTTAGGTGCCAAGGCACTCTACCTCCGCACGATAGATGTACCCCCTAAGTCGGACTATACCTTCCGGGAGTCCTTCGCCACTGTCCACGGGTACTAGGCCAGAGGGAAACGGACCGTTCACCGGGGTGGTCGCCTACCCCCGCAAAGGCTCTCATCAACCGTCAAGCATGCGCAGGTCGATGGTATATTGACTCCGAGCGAGATGTCATGCCTAAATGCAGGATGCTGATGCAAAAACTTAGCTGTTTTCTTGTCGCGCCTCCATCCCATCCAGTCCTTCCCGGGTGTCGAACTCCTTTGGTGTCCCGCCGCCCAATCCTGCCCCGGGAAGGAGCTACACACAGCAAACTTTCAGTAGGAAAAGAATGGACCCTCTTTCCTATCATGCTAGCGTGTTATCCGAAGCAAGCCGTAAGCACAGTTGGTAGTACATTTCTGTGGTGAGGTGCGTTTCACCACAGCACTGCCCGATTCCCCTCTCCGCGGCAGCACGGCATGATCGGGCGGCGGTGCCTAGCCCACCGAGGCCACTCGCGGCGCTTCTACCCGTCTGCCACCGGCACATACCAGCCCCCTGCTTACGGGTTGCTAAGGATAACACGTTTCCATGGAAGGATTGAGGCTCACGGAAATTGAAATAACTTATCTTTTATTCTCCTGGCGACGATTCTCACACCCTATTACAGAACACTAGCCCCCTGGGCTGCTTTAACGGATCCGACGTTTGCGATTCATGTTCGTAATCAGGGGTAGAATTTCCAAGATTCTCGATGTTCCAGGCGTTGCCTTCCGGCCGGCCTTGCTCGTCCTCAAGGTACACCGTTCCGGGTTTCAGGGTATGTGTCACCCGGAAGGGTCCTTCCCACTTTGATGACATTTTGTTCAGGCCTTGCATGCTTTGCCTCTTGCGGAGTACCATGTCTCCGGGTTGCAGCTCCCGTGAGCGAACATGACGACTGTGGTATCGGCGGAGTCCTTGCTGGTACCGAGCTGACCGTAAGGAGGCCCGGCACCTACTCTCTTCCAGCAGGTTTATGTCATCGATCCTTCGCTCTTCTTGCTGTTTTCATCATATGCGAGCACCCGGGGTGATCCGTACTTGAGTTCTGATGGCAGGACAGCTTCTGCTCCGTAGACAAGGAAGAAGGGTGTCTCTCCAGTGGCTCTGCTTGGTGTTGTTCTGAGTGACCACAGTACGCTTGGCAGGTGATTAATCCAGTTTTTTCCCTTGTTCTCCAGCTTGTCAAAGGCTTTGGTCTTCAATCCCTTGAGAACTTCTGCATTTGCTCGCTCTACTTGCCCGTTGCTTCTTGGGTAGGACACCGAGGCGAAACACACCTTGATGCCCATTCTTCGCAGAAGTTGAGGAAGGCTTTGCTTGTGAACTGAGTGCCATTGTCGGTGATGATTCTGTTGGTACTCCGAATCGGTAGACGATTCCTTCGATGAACTTGATGGCGGCCTGAGCTGTCTGACGTGGAACTGGCATTGCTTCCACCCACTTTGTGAACTTGTCGATTGCCACGAATAGGTACTCGTGACCTCCCACAGACTTTGGTATCTTGCCGACGATGTCCAGCCCCCAGACCGCGAACGGCCAGGAGATTGGTATCGGCTGCAACCTTGAGCTGGCTGGTGCGTGTTCTTGGCGTAGTACTGGCAAGCTTCGCAGGTCTTGACTAGCTGCTCCGCGTCATGAAGCACCGCTGGCCAGTAGAACCCTTGGCGGAAAACCTTCCCCGCCAAAGATCTTGAAGCCACATGACTTGAGCATATCCCTTCGTGTATGTCTCTCAGTAGTTCTCGGCCTTGTTCTTGCGATATGCACCGTAGCTTGACTCCATTTTCGCGCCACCGGTAGAGCTCGCCGTCGATTAGGACGTAGAGCTTTGCCCATCGGGCCACTTGCTCGGCTTCGTGGTCGTCCTCCGGAAGGACGTACTGCCACCATGTACTTGATGATGTCCTGGGCCCAGGGTGGGTGGGTCCGTTCCACGAGCAGTACCTCCTGGCCAGAAGGAAACAGAGCTTCTTCGGCCACGGGCACTGCCGGGTCTTGAGCTTCCGGGCTGGCTACCCGTGTTGTCGATGTAGAAGGGTTGCCAGCCTCCTTTGTCGCTGAAGAACTTGGCTTCAGCCTCTCGGGAGACTGAAGGTCGCTTGAGCACCTCGATGTAGATCCGGGAGGTACCGGTTCTCGCTTGGACGCCAGTTGTGATAGCTCGTCCGCCGATGTGTTTTCCTCCCGCGGCACGTAAGCAGCTCTGAAGCTACTGAAGCGCCGCTGAAGTTTCCACACTTCTTCGACGTACGGCGCCATCTGAGGACAGGCGTACTCTTTGTTGACTTGCTTGATGACCAGCTGAGAGTCACCCTTGACGATGATCTTGCCGATGCCAGGCCGATGGCAGCACGAAGTCCCGCGAGCAGACCTTCGTACTCCGTCGTGTTGTTGGAGATGTTTCCTTGGTAGTGCATTTGGACGACGTTCAGGCGGTCACCAGTTGGTGAAGTGAGGACGACCCCGGCACCTCCTTGCCCTTGGTGTAGGAGCCGTCGAAGTGCATGGTCCAGGTGTCGGGATCCTCCTTCCCGGGAAGGCTCGTCTCCTCCTCCGGGTTGTCGATCGCCGTCTCGGTCCACTCAGCTGTGAAGTCAGCCAGCGCTTGGCTCTTGATGTTGTCCGTGTGCTCGAACTTGAGCCCGAAACCCTGGAGTTCCATGGCCCACGCCGAGATGCGTCCGGTGGCCAGCGGGTTCTCCAGAGGACTCCTCAGGTTGTACTTGGACACCACCGTGATTGGGTGCCCCTCGAAGTATGGCCTCATCTTGCGGGAGGCGATGAGGATCGCTAGCAGCAGCTTCTGCATCATGGGATACCGCTCCCGGGCGTCGCGCAGCACTGAGCTGACGAAGTAGACCGGGTGCTGCACCTTGCGGGTCGCCGATCCCTTGACGGGTTCGGCGTCTTCCACGTCCTCGGCGCTCCGGGTGTTGTCGAAGTAGCCCCCGGCTGCATCGCCTTGGAGTGTGTCCTTCGTCCTCAATGCGTGGTTCGATGATGACGGAGGGGGCGGGGTGCTGGGGTCCTCGGTCCCCTGAACACCTGGCCGCCCCTTCTTGCTTGTCTGCCCCAGGAACGGGTCCCCGGGGCGCTTGTCGGGGTTGAGCTTGAAGTTGACCCGGCAGAGGTTGTTGAACGTCTCGTGCAGGTCTTGGACAAGAGAGTCCTGGAACCTTGTCTTGACCACGATGTCGTTGATGTAGGCTTCAACGTTGCGGCGCAGCTGGGACCCAAGGCACGCTTGCATCGCACGCTGGAAGGTAGCGCCGTCGTTCCGGAGGCCGAAAGGCATCCGGGTGTAGTAGTAGCAGCCCCTGGGGGTGATGAAGGCCATCTTCTCCTGGTCCTCGACCGCCATCAGGATCTGGTGGTACCCGGAGAAGGCATCCAGGAAACACAGTGACTCGCAACCGGCTGTAGAGTCCACGATCTGATCGATGCGCGGCAGGGGGAACGGGTCCTTAGGGCAGGCCTTGTTCAGGTCTGTGAAGTCGACGCAGAGTCGCAGCTTGGAGGAGTTCGGCTTTGGCACCACCACTGGGTTGGCTACCCAGGTGTGATTAGGCACCACCTTGATGACGCCGGCTTCTAGTAGCTTGTCGGTCTCGGAGACGATGAACTCCAACTTTTCCTTGCTCTGCTTCCGCAGAACTTGCTTCACGGGGCGGGCGTCCGTGTTTACCGCCAGTTTGTGCTCGATCACCTCCCTTGGTACACCGGGCAAACCTGACGCTTCCCATGCGAAGGCGTCAGAATTTTCCCGAAGGAAGGCGACGAGCGCGCTTTCCTATTTGTCGGTGAGGTGGGCGCCGATGGTGACGGTGCGAGAGCCGTCACTCGTGAGCGCCACCTTCTTGGTCATCTGCGGGTCGCCGCGAAATGGCACCCTCTTGGAGGCCGCGGGCGCCGAGCCCCCGGGGTTCCCTCCGCCCCCGAGAGCAGCATCAGCACCAGCGTCTTGCATGTATTGTCGGGTGTCCGCCATCGTGGCCACCGTCTGGTTCAGCCTCTGGACGCAGTAGATGGCGTCGTCGATGTCGGCCTTGATCCTGATCACTCCCCAAGCCGCCGGGATTTTCATCATGTTGTAGGCGAAATGGGAGACGGCCATGAACTTGGCCCGTGCGGGTCGGCCGAGTATGCCGTTGTAGGGGAGCGGCGTGTCGGCGATGTCGAAGACGATCTCCTCGGTGCGGAAGTTCTCGGGGCCACCAAACATGATCGGAAGAGAGATCTTCCCCAGAGGCCGTGTGATATTCCCTTTCACGCCTTGGAACACGCCGGTGTCTTGTAGGCAGGAGAAAGGGATTTGCAAAGTGGCCAGGACCTTTGCCGTCAGTAGGTTGAGGCTGGAGCCTCCGTCGACCAGCATCTTGGTGACCTTGAAGTTGTGGATGATGGGCGACATGACCAGGGGCAGTGTCCCTACCCCGACGGTGTTGTCAGGGTGATCTTCTGGGTCGAAGGAGATGACCTGGTTAGACCACTCTAGGGGCTTTGACGGCGCTGGGGCGACCGCGTTCAGCTCCCGGACGAGTCTCTTGCCGGTGCTGTTGGAGGGAGGCAGGGAGGATCCCCCGTGAATGCACCCGACGACGCCATTGACTTCTTGGAATTGTCCGTTGTTGCCACCCTAAGGAGCCGGAGCGTCCCCGTTGTCGGCGAACTCCGCGTTGTTTGGCCCACGTCCTCCTTGACCACCGCGCCCTCCTCCACGTCCTCCACCACGTCCCCATCAACGGCCGCCACCGCCTTGGCGACCGGTGGGACAGTTCCGGGAGTAGTGCCCATGAAGTCCGCAGTTGAAGCAGGCACCTGGGCCGGTCCCACCTCCTTGACGTTGCGTGCGCGCGGCGAGGCCGTTCACTTGACGGCAGTCCTTGAGAAGGTGATTGCCGTCGGGTGGACATGGCACCATGGATCTTCATCTCCCTCAGAAGTCGAGGCTGGCTTGACCTTCTTGGGGAGAGGCTCGGTGACGAAGACGCGCTTGTCGGGACCGGAGTCCCGCTTCTTGCTCTTGGCGGGGGCGTCCTTGTCCTCGGGTTCCTCCTCCCCGGGAACTCTGACCCCCTCTTCTGCGTGGGCGCAGCGGTCCGCAAGCTCCCATAGCTCGCGGGTAGTCTCGATGCGGTGAGTGCTCAACTTCTCGCGCATCCGGGTATATCGTACGTTGGCGTGGAAGAACTGAATCACCAGCTCCTGTTTGATGCTGGGGATGGTGTTCATCTTTTGGGTAAAGCGTTGGATGAACTTGCGGAGAGTTTCACCCGGAAGCTGCTTGAAGTCGTGCAAGTCGCTGGGAACTCCTGGGCGCTGGTAGCCGCCCTGGAAAGCTCCCAGGAACGCCTCCTTTAGTGCCCACCAGGATCGGATGGAGCACTTGGGGAGGTTGAGAAGCCATGACTGAGCGTCTCCCTTCAGGGCCAATGGGAACTAATTGGCCATCATGACTTCGTCGGCCCCGGCAACCACTGCAGCCAGCGAGTACAGCTGCAGGAAGTCCCGGGGGTTGGTGGTTGATACGTTGAAAACGTATCTACTTTCCCGAACACTTTTGCTATTGTTTTGCCTCAAACTTGTGTGTTTTGGATACAACTAATACGGACTAACGCTGTTTTCAGCAGAATTGCATTGGTGTCTCATTTTTATGCAGAAAATCAACTTTCGGGAAAATCTGTGGAAAATGGAAAAGTCATTATTTCACCGGGGGACACACGGAGCCAGAAGATGAAGTGGAGATGGGCCACGAGGGGCCACACCACATGGTGGCGCGGATGGGCCCAGCCCGCGCCACCACATGGTGTGGCCACCTCGGCCACGCCCCCGACACCTCTTCGCGACTACAAGACTCCTTTCGACCTAAAAACCGAGGGGGGATCGACCATTATTCAAAAAACACTCCAGAACGCCGCCGCCACCGAAAACCCTATTTCGGGACCAGAAACTCCGTTCTGGCACCCTGCCGGGACGGGGAATTGGAGGAGATCATCGCCATCATCGCCACCGCGCATCTCCATCGACCATCCATGTGTCCCCCATCCATGTGTGAGTAAATACCCGCTGTAGGCTGAAGGGGATGGAAGGGATTGGATGTGATTATTCATGTATTGAGTTATAAGATTGTAGGGGCATAGTGCCTAGTACCTTATGGGAGTGCTGTAGACTTTGTTGCAACTTGTTGTGCTTAATGCTTGATACTAGGGCCCGAGTGTCATTGATCTCAGATCTGAACATGTTATTTATTCATGATGATATGCATTGTTTTGATCTTACCTGCAAGTTGTATACACATATTGCTGTCCGGAACCGAGGCCCCACAGTGACAGAAATTGGGACAACCGGAGGGGGTGGTTGTGATGTGAGGATCACATGTGTTCATGGATTGTTAATGCTTTGCTCCGATACTCTATTAAAAGGAGTACCTTAATACCAGTAGTTTCCCTTGAGGCCCCGCTGCAAACGGGCTGGTAGGACAAAAGATGTTGTGCAAGTTTCTCCTTGTGAGCACGTACGACTATTTATGGAACGCATGCCTATGGTTACTTAGTACTCAGTTACTTTATTATTATCATCTGCAAATGCCTTGTCTTGCTTATTACATGAATCATATCATCCATGCAGCGCCCATTCATCCATCCCTGTGCCTACAGTATTTTAAACCTGCTGTCTTCTGCAATATTTACTGCTGCCTTTATTTTACTGCTGTCTCTATTTTGCTACTGCTATTAGTATAAAACTGTTGCTACTGATCCTTTGTGCGAGCAAGTCTATCTACAGGTGCAGCTGAATTGACAACTCAGTTGTTAAGGCTTATAAGTATTCTTTGTCTCCCCTTGTGTCGAAGCAATAAATTTGGGTTATACTACCTCGAAGACTGTTGCGATCCCCTATACTTGTGGGTTATCAAGACTATTTTCTGGCGCCGTTGCCGGGGAGCATAGCTTTATTTATAAGCTCATCNGCAGAGGAGGCCGAAGATCGTCTTCAGCCCGGGGGCTCCGCTCAACGCTCGAGATCTACGTACTAGCAAGCATCATAGAGACACAAGGAGTTTACCCAGGTTCGGGCCGCCCGGAGGCTAACAACCCTACTCCTGCATGTCCGGATTGAGAGGTGTATCATGGTGTAGCTTTACAAGGGTGGTCGCGGGTGAGAACCCGGGAGGTGTTGGCTAAAGGTTGAAGACGAGCAGATCCTGACCCTGAGGAGATCACCTCTCGCCTAAGCTAATCTGGGACTTGTGCGCTACCTAGCCTAGCCTCCTTCTCTTCTGGACCTGTCCTCTTCTTTGGGTGCCTCGGTCCTCCTTTTATAGGCTAAGGGGATACCAAAGGTGCACCCTTGGGGCCGGAGGGGTTTTGGCGGGAAAACCCCTCCGGGTTCTCTTTGGGAGGCGACGTGGCCTCCTCTCGTCCAAGTATTCTTCTTGGAGGGGGCAGGTGAGGCCGCCCACCTTTTCCTGAGAGGGCGGACAGAGGCTGACAGCTTTTCTGCCTCTGCCCCCTTTGGCGCCTCCATCTTCTTGGCGCCCAAGTCTTCTAGGAGCTTCAGCCAGAGCTGGCAAGCTGATCCACTTCGCGCACTGGAGGTTGGTTCTCGGGAATGAGCTTAGCCTCCTGCGGGCGTCGGGTCCCCGGGACCTCCGTGCCTGCTTCCGGGTCGAGGGGGGCCCCGGAGGGTCCCCGAGTCCTTGGCCTTGGTTGTCGATGTCGCACGCGTCGGGACGCCTTGGGGCAGATGGGGGGGCCCATCTGCCGGTGTTGAGCCTTGGCCTCGAGTGCCTCCTTGGTGGGCCCATGTGCGATGGACCCACTTTGACCGCATCAGGGGAACCCCGTGTTCCACTATTGCGACACTCTCCGAATCCGAAGTTCCCCGAATCCGATGTGTGACCCCAACCGAAACCCGATATACCATATATGCGTATCTTATCAAATCATACATGCTTAATTAACATCGCACCTTTTCTCCATTTTAGTCGAATTAATCCCACTTTAAATTATGGGATTTGTCCGGTGCATCTATATTGTGCACTGATCCCATTTAAATTGATTTGCCATGTGTTATGGAATAAAATTGGACAACCTTTAATTTGTCATGCATCATGTCATCAACATGCCGGTTCTTTTGCCGTAGTAGTAAAATGCATCTTTTGCGCTTCCAGTGTTCGTTGCTTCTTCGGGAATATGACGATGAGTTGATGTGAGCAACGACAGGTTCTGCGACCTCTACCGGATTGCAGGCAAGTGATACTCCCCTGCTATATTTGCTTGTTTTCTGTCTCTTACTCGTCCTATCTTTTGTTCCTTCCTAGCCTTATGTCACGATGCTTGTGTCCCGATCCTATTTGCATGTTTACCTGGCAGCCATGATATAGCCACACCCCCACATCCTATTAACCTGTTGTTTGCTTACCTTGTTGGCCTGGCGAGTCGTAGTGCATGCTTAGGTGCTTTGCTTGAGTCCTGTTGTCTCTTTATCTAGTCTTGTTGTTAATATGATAGCTAGGCTCAACTAAAATGGTAATCTTTAATTTTCTGTTGTGATGTGAATAACATAATAAAGATAAGGCACCGGCGGAAGGCCAATCATGGTGTTTTGTTCTGCTAGTGTCTCCTAGGACCCGAGTTCTTTTCCGCTGATCCAAGACTGAGCACACTAACCACATGTGGGATTTCTATGGGCCTCCCTGCAATCTATTACCGGATCCTCAAACTTGTCCAGGATGGCACAAGTAGTTCGGGTGTTTCCATTTGCGCGCGTACAATGATGATGATGATGAGAAGGTAAGATGAAGATGGTTACGTGGTTACTTACGGTAGGGTTGCGGCATGAGCGTTTATCGCATGTGGAAGGAGGGGCAATCGTATGAGTGTTCCCTCCCGAAGCCATCCACGCAATGGTTAGGCCCACCTCGAAGCTTCGGCCGGACTCTCAAGGTGGATCAGACCTAGCTAGGTGGCTCCCAGGACTTGTTTGTAGAGAAGGGAAATATTGCATCGAACGATCCACCGGTACACCTCTAAGCGAGTGTTTCGATGCGTGTGGGTTCATTGGTGCATCCCTGCAGGGTGAAATCTTTTCGAAAAGCCGTGTCCGCGGTTATGGACGACTTGGTGAAATGCACTGGCTAAAAAGATCATAGAGAACTTACACCTATTAATTATAATTTGACTAGTAAGATAGATTACTTGACTAATAACCCATAAAACTTGTCCACCGTGTGAGTTGCCCTGATTGCTTCCTCGCGGGCGGTTGATCGAGGAAGTAATACTTGGGCGGG
Organism: Puccinellia tenuiflora; assembly: GCA_012064385.1. Lineage (NCBI taxonomy): Eukaryota > Viridiplantae > Streptophyta > Magnoliopsida > Poales > Poaceae > Puccinellia > Puccinellia tenuiflora. Next base: position 168,742 of record QRDG01002040.1, read on the forward strand.
TTGTTGATGTGGTGAGTAGTATAGTTGGTTCCTTATGCGCTCTCTTACCTTGTCTCTTTAGACGAAAGTTGTAGCGTGTCTCTAAAAGTTGTTAGTCCAATTTGTATCTTGTCCGTAGTCGGACGCTATCTCACTTCCGTTGTTATTTTGGATCTTTGTATTGTATCTTTGCTCTTGACTCGGTGAGTCGTTGTTGTATATATGTTCTTTTGTGGGTTCCATCGAGAACAGTTGTAATGTTATCACAATTCCACCCGCATAACGTGTGTGTTGCGACGTGCACGTTATGCCTGGTGGGCGTCCTTTAGGATCGTTATTATGCGGATTTGGCTGGAACACTCAAGTCTGCATAGTACCGATCTTGGGGCGTTACAAAGTGTTATCAGAGCCAGGTTTGTCGATACCCCGTGGGTCCAGTCTGCCTTTAGGATAACCTAGCTAACGGTCATTGTTGTAGAGTGTCCAAACTATCTAACTATCTTACTAAAGATTATTTGTAAAGTATCTCAATAGGATTCTTGTTTATTCCTTATCTCTATTTCTATTCCTTCTCTTACCTTATATGATTTAAATCTTCTCTCTTATCTATCTTCCGGTTATAGCATCTTCGTGGGTGGACGATCTCTTGCCTTTTACCTAATAGGTTCGATCTTGGAAGCATCTCGACGGAAGGTCATCGCCATCGACGTGAGGAAGAATCTCTTGTTAGTGGTGTCGAGAAGTTCTACATGGTGCGAGAAGATCCGATAGATTGACCTTGCTCTTCTTCTCCCCGACGGTAGCATGGATCTCGGGGCGAGTTCCCTTGTTAGTGGTGTTGGTTGTAATGTCCCGGGGTTTTCCCCAAATTAGATTTTGTTTGTTTTCCTTTTTCGCATCATCGTGACATCAGTATCATCGCATCGCATGTTTTTGTCCGCAAAAACTATTTTTATTAAACCCTATTTTATTTTTGCTAAAATTATCGCAAAACTTTTACCGAGACAGTCGTCTCCGTTTTCTAAAATTATTTTTCAAATTATTTTGCAAAAGAAAATAAAAATGTTTTGAGACGTGAGAGAGTAGCCCAAAACCTGGCCCAAAGCCCACCTAACCTCCAAACCCTAGGGTTCTCCCTGGTGTTTTTCTGTTCCCACCCCCTGGCATCCTGCAGCCACCCTCTCCCCTTTTTCTGGTTTCACGAAAATGCCCTCTCACCTACTTTTCTTGTGCAAAAATCACCCTCCCCCCTCTTTTCTCTCTCTCCCTTCTTTCTTTTCTTTTCCTTCCTTTTTTCCCTCTCTCTCTTCCTTTTTCCCCATCCCGCATCTTCTTTCCTTCCTGTGCCCGCAAGCTGTCCTTCCCCGTATGCCACCGAGCTCGAGCTCCCGCGCCTGCTCCCGCCGGCCTGCACCTCTCCCCGCCGTTGCCCCTCTCCTCCTACTCCAGCACCCGCACCTACCCCGATCCCCTCCCTCCACCGCGAGCTCCTCCTCTTCCCTGCTTTCCTCTCACTTCTCCTTCCCCGGCACCGCCTACTCTCCCCGTGGCTGCCTTCCTCCCATGCTCCGGCTCACCATGGTCATCACCTCCCCGCCCCGTGTCGACGACCTAATCCCGCCGGCGGCCGTCCTCTCCCTCCATCACATCCCTCGGCCTCTCTCCGGCCGCCGCCCCGCACGCGCCCGTCCTCCGCCCTCTGCTCCTTCTCCGGCTGGCCGCCCCATGCTTCCCGCGCCCGAGAACGACCTCGCCGTGCTGGACCTGCCCTCTAGCTCCTCCCGCGCCCCGGCCGGCCGGCTTCCTCCAGCGCGTCCCCGTCCCTCCGCCTTGTCCCGCCCATCCCCGACGGCCACCTCTTCCCTGTGTTCCGACGTGCTGCCGCAGCTCCACCTCGCCCCCGCGGACGTCCTCTCCGTGGCCGATCCTGCTCAACCTCGCTCGTCGCCTCGAGCCGTGGTCGCCTACTGCTGCTGCTGCTATCAAGGTCGTGCTCAAGGTCCGTCTCTGTTGTCGTGCCGCCAGTGTCCATGACCAGGTGCTTCCCCGACGCCCGTTGCTGTGCACCCGTGCTCGTGAAGACGCAACCCCGGCATCCCGTGTTCGACATTTTGTCCGCCCGCCAAGTGTTTGGTGTTTTGCCCACGAGGAGTCCGAGTTTGACGTTCCGTGCTCGTCTCCGGTGCGGTTTTCCATTGCACGCCATCCGTTCCCGTTTCCGAAGACCGGTGCCGTGAAGTCCGACAATCCACGTCAATGCGCCAAGTTCTCCGTAACGTGACCCCCCGACTCCGTGAACTCTGATCCCCGATCCCGACCACCGTGTACCCCGTCGACCCGAAGCCCGGAACGCCAAGGCCCGCTACGACGACGACCCGAGTACGACTACTTCCACGACGTCGACTACCTCGACTACTCCGACTCCGGATGAACGACTACTTCGACTCCGAACGAATGACTACCTCGACTACTTCGGCTACTTCGACTACAACGACTACATCGACTACTTCCTCTTCGAATCCGAAGTTCCCCGAATCCGATGTGTGACCCCAACCCGAAACCCTATATACCATATATGCGTATCTTATCAAATCATGCATGCTTAATTAACATCGCACCTTTTCTCCATTTTAGAAGAATTAATCCAACTTTAAATTATGGGATTTCTCCGGTGCATCTATATTGTGCACCGATCCCATTTAAATTGATTTGCCATGTGTTAGGGAATAAAATTGGACAACCTTTAATTTGTCATGCATCATGTCATCAACATGCCGGTTCTTTTGCCCTAGTAGTAAAATGCATCTTTTGCGCTTCCAGTGTTCATTGCTTCTTCGGGAATAGGACGATGAGTTGATGTGAGCAACGACAGGTTCTGCGACCTCTACCGGATTGCAGGCAAGTGATACTCCCTTGCTATCTTTGCTTGTTTTCTGTCTCTTACTCGTCCTATCTTTTGTTCCTTGCTAGCCTATGTCACGATGCTTGTGTCCTGATCCTATTTGCATGTTTACCTTGCAGCCATGATATAGCCACACCCCCACATCCTATTAACCTGTTGTTTGCTTAACTTGTTGGCCTGGCGAGTCATAGTGCATGCTTAGGTGCTTTGCTTGAGTCCTGTTGTCTCTTTATCTAGTCTTGTTGTTAATATGATAGCTAGGCTCAACTAAAATGGTAATCTTTAATTTTCTGTTGTGATGGGAATAACATAATAAAGATAAGGCATCGGCGGAAGGCCAGTCGTGTTGTTTTGTTCTGCTAGTGTCGCCTAGGACCCAAGTTCTTTTCCGCTGATCCAAGACTGAGCGCACTAACCACATGTGGGATTTCTATGGGCCTCCCCGCAATCTATTACCGGATCCTCAAACTTGTCCAGGATGGCACAAGTAGTTCGGGTGTTTCCATTTGCGCGCGTACAACGATGATGATGATGAGAAGTTAAGATGAAGATGGTTACGTGGTTACTTACGGTAGGGTTGCGGCATGAGCGTTTACCGCATGTGGAAGGAGGTGTAAGCGTGATGAGTGTTCCCTCCCGAAGCCATCCACGCAATGGTTAGGGCCACCTCGAAGCTTCGGCCGGACTCTCAAGGTGGATCAGACCTAGCTAGGTGGCTCATAGGACTTGTTTGTAGAGAAGGGAAATATGCGTCGAACACTCCACCGGTACCCCTCTAAGCGAGTGTTTCGATGCGTGTGGGGTCATTGGTGCATCCTGCAGGTGAATCTTTTTGAAAGCCGTGTCCGTGTTATGGACGAATTGTTGAAATGCAACTGGCTAAAAAGATCCTAGAGACTTACACCTATTATTATAATTGGACTAGTTAAGATAGATTACTTGAATAATAACCCATAAAACTTGTCCACCGTGTGAGTTGCCCTGATTGCTTCCTCGTGGGCAGTTGATCGAGGGAGTAATACTTGGGCGGGTTGTTGATGTGGTGAGTAGTATAGTTGGTTCCTTATGCGCTCTCTTACCTTGTCTCTTTAGACGAAAGTTGTAGCGTGTCTCTATAAGTTGTTAGTGCTGCTTGCCGCCACCTCAATCGCTAACCCTCTTTCCCCGGAATTCCAGCTTTGATATCTTGTGAGTATTACTTGCCAGTACTGTTTATAGTACTGACCCCCTCGGGGCTGCTATTCCAATGCAGCCAACAGGTTTGAAGTCTGACGACGTTAGCTTGGGAATCCCTCCGGCTTGGCCTGGGCAGGGATATGGTGCCTTCGTTTATCTTCAAGACTCTTAGTCCAATTTGTATCTTGTCCGTAGTCGGACGCTATCTCGCTTCCGTTGTTATTTTGGATCTTTGTATTGTATCTTTGCTCTTGACTCGGCGAGTCATTGTTGTATATATGTTCTTTTGTGGGTTCCATCGAGAACAGTTGTAATGTTATCACAATTCCACCCGCATAACATGTGTTTTGCGACATGCACGTTATGCCTGGTGGGCGTCCTTTAGGATCGATATTATGCGGATTTGGCTGGAACGCTCAAGTCTGCATAGTACCGATCTTGGGGCGTTACAGCCATGATCACTGGCATAGCTATCAATGCATAATAGAAAGATCAAGACTGCGGAACATCTGGCACATCACAGACTCTACGACACAAAGAGATCATAGTTCAACTCATATAACGAGAAAGATAGCAAATCACACATCAGAGGTCACAGACCCAACATTACATCAAGCGGAAGCAAATTTAGTTGTATAAACAACAAGATCCAAATTATGGCCTAAGAGGCCTACAATAACAATCCCAGCCAGCCGGTTCCGTGACGTCCCAAGCTGCCACCAGGGAACCCCAGACTACTCGTCGATGTCAACAAAGAACCCACCTTCCTGTTCGGTGACGTCCTCTTCTGAAACAAATAATAATCAACAAGGCAAGGCTGAGTACGACGTACTCGCAAGGTTACTAGGGCGATATAGGCCCAATGATGATTGGCTTCAAAGCTGTATAGTAGTTGTTTTGCATAAAGCTAGTTTTCCTTTTTAAAGACATGACTCATGGCATCGACTACTCAGAAGGTTTTTCACAAGGGGATAAGATAGTAAACTTTCATTCGTTAGTTCACATTGAACCAACAGTATCCAGAATCCACCACTCATCTCCACCAAGTCACTCCCTCGAATCACCCTCGAGGAAATGAACCTTTTTAACACATGTTGCCAAATTTTAATTAAGTTTAGGTTTTCTATGAGCTAATCCGCCTTTCCCAAGATTTATCCATAACCGTGGACACGGCTTTTCGAAAAGATTAACCCTGCAGGGGTGTCCTATTTTTGCCATTGGTACCGTCCGGCTCGCCTGATTAGCTCTCTTCCGGGGAAAGCCGGCGAGTGGGCGCGGTTAAACCTTTACCTTGCATGAGGCTAACCCAAGGATCATCAGTGTGCGGAAGGACAGGTTCAGTGCCTATTGCAACACCCTGCCCCGCGGCAACATCCTAAACACCACCGTCCTCATCAAGCCTTTTCCACCATCCAACTCACACGCAAATGGAAAGCTCAAACTAGAGGACCCTTGGCTAGCCCCTCACAAGTTATTCGGTCAGTAAGGGGCCCATACCCCCACCGATGGAAGCACGCTCGGTTCTTGGTTCTAGCTAAAAGCACTCTCAGCCTAATCGACAAGAATGAGTCAAAACACCATCAACCCCGATGGCAACTCATCCAAGCCTTTAAGCATTTTAATTAAGTACCACAAGTTTCCACCTTGTACGAACATTCCATCAACTTCACAATTATGGAAATAATCACCGGACGACTAAGCATTCGACTAAGCATAGCTAAGCATAAAATACAACCGATGTGAATACCCATGCCAACATATCAAACCTATGGATAATAGGAAGGAAAAACATGTAATGGTGTAGGGAACTATGCAATTAATAGGATACCCTAACCATCAAACAAAATTGACATTGGAATCGAATGCAATATTATGGTGGAGAAAATACTTGTGTAAAACAATAGGATGAGATATGCACAGAAGATTAGGTTATCTCTTGCCTTGCTGACGGGGCTGAAAGCACGTATCGTCGAGGTATGTTGGGGGAACCTCGACTCCTGAATCTACCGATACACAAACAACAACAGGAGAACAAATAAATAACAGGAATACAAAAGGTGCAATGCACAATCATGATGACATGTCAAGTTCATGCACTGATATCATCATTTAAGTTAGATAACAATTTAAATGGAATGCCAAAATAATTTGTGCAATTATTTGGAAACAATCCCATGTTTAACTTAATAACCACATTGCTTATGAACTATTACAGTACTAAAATGTGGTTTAAATATGCATGAAAAAGACATTATTAGATAGGTATTGTTCTCCTGATAATTTTGGTACCTTGTTTGCAATTTTCCGATTAACGATGAATAAATGGTGAATTAAACAGTTATTAAAATTTAATTCTTTTAACCATTTCGAGAATGACATCAAAGGAAAAGTTGTTTTCATGCTATGAAATTATCATAACTAGATAGCCTTTGATTTGGTGAGCATTTTGGTATATCATTTACAAAATTTGAATCAATATTTATTAAGTTATGATTTTCCCAAGTATTAATTTGTTGAGTCGGTACTACCGGAAAACGGCCCGGTAGTACCGGAAAAGTCGGTACTTCCGGGGCTACTTCCGAGCAACTTCCGGAAATTAACAGAAGGTATCCAGTACCGGAAAGACCTACGGTCAGTACTTCCGGTGAACTGCCCAGTAGTACCGGTCAAGTCGGTACTTCCGGGGCAACTTCCGAGCTACCTCCGGAAATTAACAGAAGGTATCCAGTACCGAAACAACCTACGGTCGGTACTTCCGGTGAACTGCCCGGTAGTACCGGTTAAGTCGGTACTTCCGGGGCAACTTTCGAGCTACTTCCGGAAATTAACAGAAGTATCCAGTACCGAATCAAACTACGATCGGTACTTCCGGCTAACAGCCCAGTAGTACCGACGAAGCGTTTTGACTGGGCCGAGGCCACGACCGGCGCGCGCGCTCGGTGACCACCGAAGGCGTCGTGCACGGATCCATCGACGGGGCGCACGCGGGGACAAGTTAAAGGGCACGTTCGACGCGCCCGTCTACAGGGAACTAATCTACGGTGGCGCTGCTACCTCATGGTCACCGGAGCGACGCGAACAACGGCGACCGGCGGCGGCCAGCGGCGAGCTACAGCGGCACTACGAACTAGGGAAGGAGCAGAAGGACAAAGAGGTCCAGGAGGATCGCCAGCTCACCCTGAGTGCGGTGGTGCAGACGGCGAGGTCGGAGAGGGACCGAGACGGCGGCAATCAAGCTCGACGCGCGGCGGGCGGAGCGGAGGAAGACGAGGATGATGGCGACAACTCCGTGCTTCGAGGTTCGATTCCGCGTACGAGGAGGTAGAGGGCGACGCGGCAGAGCGGTTTGTGGTCTTCGATCTACTCTGCGATGCTCCTAGAGGCGGCGATGCGCAGGGGACGGCGGCGGTTCCATGGCGGTCAACGAGCTAGGGTTTCATTTCGGGGAAATAGAAAAAGCAATGGGGAACGAGTGACGGGAGAGAGAGCAGGGAGCAGAGGGCCTCTTATCCACCAGGGGTGCTCGGCAGCGCGGCATAGGGTGAGGGCATCGGCGGCATGGCGGCACAGCGCTTCCACTATGGTGACAGGGACGATGACAGTTTTGCAAACCCCCCCCCCCACATTGATTTTCCCTTTTCTGATTTTCTTCTTCTAAAGGCATCAAACAAGTCCATTTAATTGGGGTACTTACACCATTTCAAGAATTATGAAAATTTTCAGGGAGGCTCCCCATGCCATAGTGAAGATCCCCATATTTTTATTTTTAAATATTTGAAAATTTTAACATGGTTTCAAAAATAGGAATTGATTTGAACCAATTTTGAATTCTCAATTTTATTTCTTTGCTTGGCAAGTAATTGCCTTTGACAAATATTTATAAATTGTATTCTTGGAACTTCCTGGACAAATTGGAACTCAAGAATAATTTGTTTTGCCAATTTGAGCAATGCATTTGGTTTGAAGATTTGGGAATGGTTTTGCTTCCTTTTTAAATGTTTCCAATTTGTTGCTTTATCAAACTTAGCAATTTAGAATGTATGCCATGATGCAAGATGACAATGCAAAAGTGAAAATTTGGCTCATATTTTAAGGTACCAAACTGGGGCTATTAGAGCGTCGGGATGACTTCTGTGGAAAATAATGGCCGCCCCGATGTTTTTAGGTTTAATGTGAATTTATAGGCGTCGGAGGGGGCCGAGGGGTTGCCCCACGGGCAGGGGCGGGTCCCACCCGCGGGTGTACCCCAGGCCGCGGTAGCAGGCCGCCCCTAGCCTATGGGTGGCCCCTAGGGCTACCCTTTGGTGTCCTGGTGCCTTCCGTCGAGTAAAAATTCCCCGTAAATTTTCGTCCAAGTCCGAGAATATTTCCAGAAGTAAATTTTCTGAAATACAAAAACAGCAAAAACAGGAAACTGGCACTAGGCATCTTGTCAATAGGTTAGTCCAACAAAATGCATAAAAATGATTAATATGATAATAAAAACATGTGACAACATCACAAAACTAGCATGGATCAATCAAAAATTATAGATATGTTTGACACGTATCAGCATCCCCAAGCTTAACTCCTACTCGTCCTCGAGTAGGTAAGTGATAACAAAATAATTTTTGATGAGACATGCAACCAACACAATCATGATTAAGATAGTAATGTAAAGCATAGGATGTGAATGAAGTGATACAAAACAATTGTCTATAGTTGATAGCAAGAAAGCAATGAATAACCAAGTTGAATCATTCAAGCAAAACCTTTTATAAATAGTACGTTAAAGACACGAAAGCAATATGATCCACATATTTGATTGATTCATAAAGGTAATAGTTTGATAACAAAAGTGTTTGAGAATCAAAACAAAGAAGATGTAAGTTTTAGCAAAACGCTTCAACTTCCAACGGTAAAGTCAATATAAAGATTCATGTTTAATCTGACGATGCAATATGATCAATGATACCCAGGATCAATGCTAAATGTTTGCTTTGGTGGAGATAGAAGGAAGAGGAAAACTGACTCAACATTAAAAGTAAAAGAAAGGCCCTTCGTAGAGGGAAGCAGGGATTAGTCATGTGCTAGAACTTTTTTATTTTTATGAAACAGAAGTAAAACAATTTTGAGACATGCATGCTTTCGTTAACGACTTCACAACAGAGAAGCTATCTAGTCCCCCATAACAAGCAAGGCTTTTAGACTTGTGAGAGCAGCTGGTTTTTAGAGGAGCGAGTACGCTCCTCTTTCTCCTTGGTTTCACCACTGTCCAATGTTTAGAGCTGATTTCTCAGATTTTCATTGCGTGGAGGAGAATGGTAAGTTATATTTATATTTTTGCTTAAGCTACTCTCGGGTTCATTCAAGTTAAGATGTAATCCATCGACACCGGGTGAAAGGGGGGAAATGACCTTGCTCGTCACGAGTTATATCTAGCTCTCCACTGCTCCCTCATGAGCTTAAAAACAGAGGCACAAAAAGAGAGTATTTTGAATTTTTTAAAGATAGCACATGACAAATTTACTTTGAATGGCAAGAAATACCATGCATAGGTAGATATGGTGGACTCAGCTGGCAAGATAGTTTGGCTTTGGGTTTTGGATGCACGAGTGAACCATACACTCAGTACGAATTTTTGGGCTTAGCAAAGAAGGTATTTGAAGCAAACATCTAACATTAACCGGTAACATAAGACATAAGTCAATCATAACCATAAAAGCTCCACACCGTCTCCCTTGTTGACTAAACAATTCTTTTGATGGAAAGATTAGCTTAATGACTTAACAACTACGAAACACCACATAATTTCAAGCTTTTAACATTATTTTTTTACTAATCAATTCCACTCAAATAACCAGCAAGTTTAAGCATTCATCTTAATATCTCAAAACAAATGAGAAGTATCAAGTATCCACACAATGATCTACAATACTATGCAGGCTTTCGTTTCATTCCACTATCACATGAATAGCATTTTGTCACTTTGACAATTCAAGGAATTTATCAATAACAACTCTCCAACAAATATAACTGAAGAACAAGAGAGCTTAACAACAACTACTAGCAGCTCTAAATAAGATAAAAGCTAAAAGCTAAAAGCGAGAGCTTACTAGCAAACAAACAGTAGCTAAGAATACTCAACAAAATATAAGCGAAGCACAGGAGTATTCAAACGAAAAAGCAGAGCGTGTCTCTCTCCCACACAAACAAAGCAAGGATCATATGACCAGCAAACAAACAAACAAAATTTAAAGTAAAAAGACGCTCCAAGCATAGCACATAATATGTAAAGTGATAAAAACATAGTTCAACGAAGATGACCTCATGATAGTCGATGAAGACGAGGGGATGCCTTGGGCATCCCCAAGCTTTGACGCTTGATGGTTCTTGATATTCAGAGGGGTGCCATGGGGGAATCCCCAAGCTTGAGCTCTGGTCCATCTTCAATTTCTTCATTATCCTCTCCTTTGGAACTTAAAAATTCCCTTCACACAAAACTTCTCACAAACTGATTAGAGGGTTAGTGTTCATAAATTAAAAATGCACATGTGTTCTACTCAAGACAAATTGCAAACAACTTTATTAGGCATTAGCTACTGTTCACTAAGCCTAAATGTGGCACTCCACCCCAAGAGTGTCACATTTGACGATTGTAAAGAGACGAATACAAAATAAAAGTAGAATCTGTCAAAATCTGAACAGTCTGTAAAGATCGAATTTTTCGATGCACTTTTGTAGCTTAAATCAGAAAACTCAAAATTAACGAACGATAGATAAAAGTATCAGGCTTGCTGTCTAAAAATTTCAGAAAAATATAAAATTGAGAGATTTTTTGGATTTTCGAACAGTGAATGACAGAAATCTGTTTCTGGACAGCAAAACAACACCTCGCACTTTCAATGCATTAGAGGCTAAACTTGGCACAAAAAACCAAAAGAAAAAGATACAATGAAGTTGCTACAGAATCAACAACTTCAAGATTCAAGAAAAGTAAAAAGCAAACTGAAAGTAAAAGATGGGCTGCCTCCCAACAAGCGCTTTTCTTTAACGCCTTTTAGCTAGGTGCAATGCCAAATATCAAGTTTTTTCAAAATTGAGTGCATCATCATTCTTATCAAGTTCATGAATTGTGGAACTTGGAAAAGGACCTCCAGCATTACTATTGGTAGCAACAATTGGTGGGGTAAAAGTAGTTTTACCCACGGGGGCTCCTCCCCTTGAATCCCTGAAAATTGGAGCTTCCTTTACCATCCTCAACTCCTCTTTTCCTACAGACGATATATTAACTTTAGTAGTATTCCTTGGCACAAATATGAATTTAGGCACTTTAGAAGCCGGAACCGCTTTATTTTTAGGTTTGAGTGAAGAAAAGGTGGTTCCCAAGGTATCAATTACTTCCTCCAATTTATCAATTCTTATAGTTTGATCACTAGCTTTTGTAGGTTCAAGGGACTTAATACTTTTAGCAATATCTTTTAGACACCCATCAAGCTTATTAATACCATCAAGAATTCCCTTATCTATTTCCCTTATCATGTCCACACTTGGTACATTATCTTCTATAACTTCTAACCTTTGCATAACATGTTCCAAAGTGATTTCACTTTTGCCATCATTAGTTGGTGGAATACCTACAAGACCCTCTATAACATTAAAAGCTTCCAAAGCGTTAATCCCTAGGAAGTTTCCACCTGTGATACTGTCTAGGACATACCTATACCAACTTGTAATGCCAACATAAAAAATTCTAAGGAGAACAGTGGCCAAAGGCTTTTTTGTGGATGTATGACGAGCATTATTAATCCTATACCAAGCATCTTTCAAACTCTCCCCACCTCTTTGTTTGAAGGTGAGGACTTCGGACTCGGGTGTCTCAACAAGATGACAAGAACTAGACATAATGATAAGATAAAATAACAAGACAGGAATAAAGACTACACTAATTTTTTTTGGTTTTAAATTTTGAAACAAGAAAAATAAGCTAACGAGAAATAAAACAAGCAAGACAAAAACAAAGTAAAGTGATTGAGAGTATGAGACTCCCCTTGCTGTAGCTCCAAGATCCCCGGCAACGGCGCCAGAAAAGAGCTTGATTGCTATTGATGAAGAGTTGGCTGGTGCCCCAAGCGAAGGCGGAGATGTAGCAAGCAGCAGTTTTCCCTCGATAACGAACCGAGGTTTATCGAACCTGTAGGACCTTGAAATCAACAACAAAGTGAATGTTGAAGATCTCTGGCGCTTAATCTTCAACAGACGTGGACCTGCACACACTCAACCAAAATACTTTGCCCCCAACGGCGGAAAGGTTGTCAATCTTTCCAGTCTCGCAGAAAACAAAGAGGTTTATTGTATAGTGAAATAGATGAAATAAGAAAATGGACCAGTGGAGTAATGATGATGAAAAGTGATAAATAAAGGTTGTAATTAATGTAAAAAGATGGACCGGGGGCCATGGGTTCACTAGTGGAGTCTCTCAAGTAAATAGAACAATCATATGATGGGTAAACAAATTACAGCTGGGCAATTGACAAGATTATAACACAAACTTAACCTAGCTATGACAAAGAGAACATGATAATATTTAAGTAGGCATCACCACAATGAACAAAGACTGTTGAGTCCAACTACATCTTTGTCTAAAAATTCCACCGCGGGATCGCTATCCAGCCTGTCACCCATCGGTATTAAGTTGCAAGCAACAGAAATTTGCATTAAGTAAAGCGCATGAAGTAAGCAATACTAATATCAAAAGAAACAATAACACCGTTGTTTTACCCTTAGTAGCAACATCACACCCTCGCCCTTAGACGTTTCTATCACTCGTGCCCAGGAACAAAAGGGGGCATGAACCCACTATCTAGCATAAATACCCTCTCTTGGAGATACACACAATCACTTGGCCAAAGTAACTACGCACATCGGAGAGCATGCAAGAACATAAATCAACATATAAGAATCATGCACAATCTGATCATAACTTTATAATCCATCGGATCCCAGCAAACACATCACATATCATTACAATAATCGATCTTGATCATGTTAGGCAGCTCACAAGATCATAAGACATGAAACACAAGAGAGAGAATACCATCTAGCTACTGCCATGGACCCATGGTCCAAGGTGGGACTACTCACAAATCATCCCGTAGGAAGGCATGGCGATGAAGAGTCCTCCGGGATCGATCTCCCCTCCGGCAGAGTGCCGGGATCTGCTTCAGAATCACCCCCAAACTAGGGTTTGAGATGACGACGCGTCGGGATGACTTCTCTAGAAAATAATGGCCGCGCCGACATTTTTAGGTTTAATGTGAATTTATAGGAGTCGGGGGGGCAAGGGGGTGCCCCATGGGCAGGGGCGGGTCCCACCCACGGGTAGACCCCAGGCCGCGGCAGCAAGCCGCCCCTGGCCTGTGGGTGGCCTCTAGGGCTGCCCTTTGGTGTCCTGGTGCCTTCTGTCGAGTAAAAATTCCCCGCAAATTTTCGTCTAATTCCGAGAATATTTCCAGAAGTAAATTTTCTGAAATACAAAAACAGCAAAAACAGGAAACTAGCACTAGGCATCTTGTCAATAGGTTAGTCCAACAAAATGCTTAAAATGATTAATATGATAATAAAAACATGTGACAACATCACAAAACTAGCATGGATCAATCAAAAATTATAGATACGTTTGACACGTATCAGTCCCCGGCGTCATGTCTTGATTGTCTTGTCCCATCTGTCGGGGCCGCGCTCGCTGGGGAGCAGCGCGAGCCCACAGGTCTTCTTCTCCTTGGTGAATGTTGCGATCCGCGTGGACCGCCAACGTCTGTCTTGAATCCAACGGGAGAAAGCGTCCCAAACGGAATGTCTCGTCGATCCCCGCGCCGGTCGGAGTGGTGGGGCCACAACGCGACGCGTGGGATGCCTTATAAGCCATGGCTCGTGGGGACTGTAGCCGTTACTGCTCCCAAATCGCAGAAATCCTCAAATCGTCACCCAATCGCCCTTCGTCTTCCTCCTTCTCGCTGTGCACCGCGTGCTTCTTCGCTTAGCCGCCGCAACACAGAGCAGCAAATCTCTCTGTCCTGATCTCCAAGACCAAGCAATCCACCCAGAAGAAGCCCGCTGGCGCCTTGCTCGCTAGGAGGCAACCGCCCCCCAGATCTCAGAAGGCGCTGAAGAGGTCGGAGCGCACTACCGCGACGGCAGACATGCGTAGGAGGCATGCCCTATTCCCGAGCGTTTACGCCAGCGCCACAGAAAAGCTACAGGCCGTGCAATTCGGAGCGGTTGCATCCAAGGCGATGGCTGACACTCTGGCTCGCGTGCCGACAGAAGTCCTGCTGCCGTTAGAGACCAGGACGACCACGCAAATCCCCATTTCGATACCTTCATGCGGATGGGGCTCGTTCCCCCATTCTCGGATTTCTTCCTGGAGATCCTGCATGTGTACGAGGTGAAGCTTTTGCACTTGACCCCAGGTGCCATCCTGGATCTGTCCATCTTTGCCTACGCCCGCGAGGCGTTCGTCGGGGTGATGCCCTCCGTAGCGCTGTTCCGCTGATGACCCACAAGTATAGGACATCTATCGTAGTCCTTTCGATGAGTAAGAGTGTCGAACCCAACGAGGAGCAGAAGGTGTTGACAAGTAGATTTCAGCAAGGTTTCACTGCAAGCACTAAAAGAGAAATATTTTGGAGTTTTGATATAAAGAACAAATAAAGAACAAGTAAATAAAAGAGTGCTACAATAGTTGAAGCAAATAGCCCAATCCTTTTAGGCTCAAAGGACAGGCTGGTTGTGTTACTTATAATGATTAAAACGTTCTCGAGGACACATGAGAACTTCTGCCTAGTCATTTTCATTGCACGCCGGTGATTAATCTTCAGCGTTTTGATAAAGTGCTGTGTGGGTAGACCTATGCTAATGCACCGCCCTTACTTGGACAACTACATACTTGTGATTAAACCCATTGCAAGCATCCGCAACTACAAGAAAGTAATTAAGATAAAAACCTAACCACAGCCTTAAACTCTGAGATCCTACACTTCCTAGTGCACTAGTTCGCGAATTGGGGTTTAAGTTTTTGTCACTCCTGCAAACCTACCATAGGCAAACTAAATACACCATGCATTCCCCTAGGCCCTTTGAAAGGTGAAGTATCATGTAGTCGACGTTCACACGATACCACAAGAGGAATAACACCACAACATAAATCAAACCATTAAATATTACTCAACATTATGCAATTACTAGCAACTAGGCTTTCCCCATGTCCTCAAGAACCAAACGAACTACTCACAAGACATCATATAGATTATGATCAGAGGTGGTATGAATATGGGCAGCAATCTAATTGTAATGATAACTCTCAAACATCAACTACAAGTGGTAATAAACGCCCGGGATACGATTCCGGTGAACTAATAGCAACACAATGATAATTGTTACAACGAGATGAGGTGGGATGATGGCGGTGATGATGGTGCTGATGGTGGAGATGATATTGATGATGATCCTGATGATGCTTGACGTGATGGCGATGATGATGGCGGCGATTCCCCCCCTCCGGGAGGGAAATTCCCCGGTAGTTCTCTCCATGTCGGAGCTCTTCTTCTCTCTGTCTGGTTTTCGCCTCGTGGAGGCGACGGAAAAATTATTCATCGATACCCCCGATGGTTTTAGGTCAAAGGGAAGTAATACGCCGAAGGGGGGCCACCGGAGCCAGGGCGGGTCCCACCTGTGGCCTAGGGTGGACCCACGGCAGGGGGCCGCCCCTGCTCCCTAGAGCTCGCCTCTGTGCGCCCTTTTGGCTCCTTGACTTATTTCCCAAAATATTTATCTCCGAAATTTTCTGGAATTTTTGGAGCTTCCGACATCAGGTATCTTGACAGGTACTTTTACAGCTGATTCCGGGCTCCGGCAGATGCATCCCCAATAATGGCGAAACATGCAAAATAAGGTAAAATAACATAAGTATTGCATCAAAATATGAAATATATCAATGAATAAAGGTAAATTATGATGTAAAATAGTGATGCAAAATGGACGTATCAATTCCCCCAAGCTTAGACTCTACTTGTCCCCAAGCGAAAACTGGGCCGGTAAACATGACCACTAGTTTATGGAGTGAAGTGTCGATTGTAACGCCCCGACCCCAGAACTATGAAATGAAGCTTTGTGCAACCGGTCATTCTACACAATCGAAGGTTACTGGGTTTACCAATCCCAGGCCAAAACCTTTGGCAGGCGTGCTCGGAATGGATCATCGGCACGCAACACTTCGATCATGCCATAAGCTCAGACATAGCTATCATGCATAATAAAGAGATCAAGACTGCGGAACAACTGGCACATCACAGACTCTACGACACAAAGAGATCATATAGCAACTCATATATGAGGAAGATACAAATTACACATAAAAGGGGTCACCGACCCAACAGTACATCATGCGGAAGCGAGGTAGTTGTCTAATACAACAAGATCCAAATATATGGCCTAAGAGGCCTACACATAAACATAAACCCATGCCAGCTTGTTCCGACGTCCCAAGCTGCCACCTGGGAACCCCGAACTACTCGTCGATGTCCAAGAAGAAACCACCTAGCTGCTCGGTGTCATCCTCCTCTGAAACAAAAATATAAAAGCAGCAAAGAGAGAGACTGAGTACGACGTACTTGCAAGTTTAGTAGGGCGATATAGGCCCAATGCTGACGGAGGCTCTAAAGCTGTATGTAGTTATTTTTGCACAAAGCCAGTTTTCCTTTATAAAAAACATAAGTGACTCACATGGCATCGTCTACTCAGAATGTTTTTCGAAAGGGTATAAGAGAGTAAACTTTTCATCTTCGGTTCTCAACGAACCATTAGTAACCAGAAACATCTCATCACCACCAAGGCACTCCCTCGAATCACCCTCGAGGAAATGAACCTTTTAACATTCGTTGAATTGCAACCTTTAGCTGCCAAATTTTAATTAAGGTTAAAGTTTTCTATGATCCCGTAAATCCATTCCCAAGGCGTCCATAACACGGCTTTTCGAAAAGATTTACCCTGTAGGGGTGTACTAATTTACCCACCGGTACCGTCTGGCTCACCTGATTGGCCCTCTTCCGGGGAAGGCCGGCGAGTGGGCGCGGTTAAACCTTTACCTCGTGTGAGACTATCCAAGAGTCATCTGTGGCGACAGGACAAGTTTACCCAGCCTATTTCAGCCCCTGCCCCCATCACCACGTCCTAAACACCATCATCCTCATCATCTCTTTTTCCACCCACACACTCACGCGCAAATGGAAATAGCAAACTAGAGGACCCTTGGATACGCCCGCACAAGTTATTTAGTTTAAGGGGATTCCATATGTCCCCACCAATGGCAGCACGCTTAGACCTTGGTTCCGAAGACAGGAACTCGCACTTGGGGGCAAGAATGAGACAAAACACCATCCCCCATGGCAACTCATCCAAGCCTTTTAAGCAAAATTAATTAAGTACCAACAGTAACCTCTATGTCCGAACATTCCATCAACATCAATATCATGGAATTAATCAACGGACAAATAAAGCATTTATCTAAGCATAGCTAAGCATATGTAACAACAATTATATCGTCTCAGGCCAACACATCAACCCTATGGTTCATAGGTAGGGATACATGTATTGGTCCGGGGAAAAACATGCATTCATAGGATACTCTAGTATTGATCAAAAATTGACATTGGAATCGAATGCAATATTATGGTGGATAAAATAAGTTTATAAAGCAATAGGATGCAAGATGCCAAGAAGGTTAGGTTATCTCTTGCCTTGCTGCCGGGGCGTGTAGTACTGCTCGTCGGGGTAGGTAGGGTTAACCTCCACTCCGGAATCTATCGATACCCGAAATAATAAAAAAGGAACAAATAAATAACATGAAGACAAGGTGCAATGCACAATCACATGATGACATGACAAGTTTATGCAAACATATCATCAATGATTTATCAACAAATTAAATGGAGTTCCAAATAATTGGTGCAATTATTTGGAAACAACCCCATAAGTATCTTAGTGACCACATTATTTATAATTTATTACATTACAAAAGAAGTGGCTAAATATGCATGAGCATGACATGATTAAGTTTGTTCTTTCGATCATTTTGGTACCTCATTTGTGAATTTTCAATTATCGATGATTAAATAGTGAATTAAAGGATTATTTGAATTTAATTCGTTTAATCATTTAAAGAATAATATCAAATAAATATTTGTGATCATGATGTGATATTAGCATGTTTTGATAGCATTTGAAGTACTGCTCACATTGATATTTTATTCATAATTTTTGGTTAAATATTTATCGAATTATGATCTTTCCCAAATTAGGTATTATTTATGCCCATTTAGGAATTCTTAAATAGACAGCAAGAATATAAATTCAAAAGACCATTACAATTATACCAACAGGTAGGTAATGTTTTTCTAAACAATTTGATATTTGATTTGTCAAATTTGGATCATTATTCAAATAGTTATCAATTATTTTATTTGATTTGATTTCCAAAAAGGAAATTTTAAAACGCAGACAGGCCGGCCTTGTGCCGGCCAGGCCAGGCCACAGGCCGGGTGCAGGCCCGAAGGCTTCAGCCTTTGGCCGGCCCAGGCTGGGCATAAAGGCCGGGTCGATGCCCGAGGCTGCCGGCCTCGTGCCGGCCCAGACCGGGTGTCCAGGCCGGGCACTGGCCCGAGGCATCCGGCCTTCGGCCGGCCGGGCTGGTGCCTAGGCCGGGCGCATAGCTATGATGATGTAGCCCCACATGTGGACAACACCATGGACACCACGCCAAATGGCCCAATGACAAGATCAAGAGTCAAGGCTCTTCATGAAAAGGTGACATCGCTCCTCTCGATGTGTGATCTCGACCTCCCTTTGAATGGTTTGCTAATTCATGCCGGTACCTTGTGTATACTCAGGATCCACACGGATGATGACCCACAATGGAGTCAAGAAGATGGCCAAGAGGAAATCCAAGAAGAGGAAGAAGGAGGCAAAAGCTCAAGGCGGAGCCAGCCGGCCTCCAGGCCGGCCTGGGCCGGCCCCTAGGCCGGACCCCCACCCGAGCCGGCCGGCCTCCAGGCCGGCCTAGGCCGGCCCCCAGGCCGGACCTCCACCCGACGCAGCCGGCCTCCAGGCCGGCCTAGGCCGGTTTCCAGGCCGGACCTCCACCTGTGCCGGCCGGCCTCCAGGCCGGCCTAGGCCGGCCCCCAGGCCGGTTCCCCACCTTCCTGCCTTGTTTTGTACTAAGACTATAAATAGCTTTCCCCTTTCCCCATTCTAGGGCGGACTGAATTTGAGACTTTTGTTAACCATGCTCCTCCTCCCTCGTAGCTAGGGTGCCTCGTTGAGGTAGATCTTGTTGTTGCTACTCTTTCACTGCGGTGTCTCTAGTAGTGCAAACCAATCTTTCACTGCGGTGATTCTATTGGATCGGTGGACCGGCCGGTAAGAGCAATCGGTTTCAACAAGAGTAAGTTTGGCTTTGATTCTTCGATCCAAAGGCTACCTTTTTGAGGGTTTGTTGTTGGGTTGAGTTCTCATCAGGATTTGCTAGTTATCCTTGTGTTTTGCCCACGAATCACCCTCGCTACCCCTCCATGTTCTTCGTGTTCATCCCCTTTTCCACTCAAATCCGTGAAGATCGGGCCTAGCCCTACATCATATGTCAGCGACGGCGACCGACGGCTCGGACCGGTAGTGAGGAGGGGGAGAAGGGGAGCAGGAAGACGCGCACGCGAACGGGGAACTGACCCTGGTTGCTGGGGTGCACTCAACGGCGGCGGGGTGGGCGGAGAAGCCGGAATCGAGCTCGGCGGAGCTCGGCCGTGGGTGAGGGAGTCGAGGACGAAGACGACGTCAGCTCGCTCCGGCGAGGCTCCAAATGGAGGAAATTCGACGACGACGTTTCCGCGATGGTTAGAGCGGGTGCTGGGTTTGGTCTCGATCCGGAATTGGGGGAGGAACGAGGAGGAGAGAGTGAGGGGAGCAGGTGGCGACTGTCACGGGCCTCCTAGTCCTCCAGAGGCCACGACGGCATGCGGCATGGGCACAGGAGGAGGTGGCGGCATGGCGCCAGTGGCCATGGTCGCCACTGTGAGGAAAGAGGAGAGAGGAGGGGATGACAGGGGGGCCCTGTCAGATTTTTAAACATTTGCCTCTTTTCCTTTTCTGGTTTTAAAATAGCAGGTTTTAGCTATTTAAATGAGCCATTTAAGCAATTTTAGAAATTCTGGAAAAATTCATGTGGGCTCCCTATGTCATGAGGAAGCTCCACAAAATTTAGTGTTCCAAAATAAATTGTTTAGATACAAATTTATTCATATGGTTGCAATATGATCATTTTTGATAAATTGCAAAATGCATTTATTTGGAGCACTTAAATAAATCCAAAAATAGTGAAGATTTTCATGGAGGATCCTATTATGAAAATGAAGCTCCCCATAATTTTAGTTTGAATTTTTTGGAAAGGTTTGGCTTGGCTTTAAAATAGGATTTGAATTGAAACAATTTTGGATTCTCAATTTCATTTCTTATTTGGCAATATTTGAATTTTGAGAATTGGTTAAAGGTGTAAACTTGGAACTTCCTAAACAATTTGGAAGTCCAAGAATGAATTGTTAGCCAAGTTAATCAATTGCATTGGTTTGGATGTTTGGGAAGTTTGCTTCCTCATTTTAATTGGTTTCAAAGTGAATTGTTAGAAGTAGCAATTTCATATGGATGCCATGACGCAAACAAGAATCCAAAAAGTGGAAAAATTCTTTATATTTTTCAGTACAAAGCTGGGGCTGTTACAATTCTACCACCCATACAGGAATCTCGTCCTGGGATTCTAGGCTTGAGTGAAGAAGGCGGGATATTCCAGACGAAGACTAGTTTCTCGCTCCCAAGTCGCTTCTTCTTCGGAATGGTTAGACCATTGGATTTTGAGGAACTTGATAGTCTTGTTGTGGGTTTTCCTTTCCGCTTCATCCAAGATGCGGATAGGATGTTCGCGGTAAGTCAAATCCTCTTGGATGTCTAACACCGCATGATCAACCCCACGGATGGGATCTTTGAAGCAACGACGGAGTTGAGAGACATGGAACACATCGTGCACATCCGGGAAGTTTGAGGGTAGCTCGAGTTGATAGGAGAGATCTCCTCACTTGGCTAGGACGGTGAAAAGACCAACATAGCGAGGTGCCAATTTTCCCTTGATCCCGAAGCGACGAACGCCTCGGAGGGGAGAGACTCGAAGATAGGCTTTATCACCAATTTCATAGTGAACCTCTTGATGATGCTTGTCATAATAGCTGTTTTGCCTTGACTGAGCAGCCTTGAGATTATCCCGAATGATACGGACTTTTTCCTCGGCCTCATTGATCACATCAGGACCGAAGAGTGGCGTCTCTCCGGTTTCAGACCAATTTAGAGGAGTTCAGCATTTTCTCCCATATGGAACCTCGAAGGGGGCCATTTGCAAACTAGCTTGGTAGCTGTTGTTGTAGGAGAACTTGGCGAGGGGGAGATACTTTTCCCAACCCTTACCGAAGGAGATGACACATGCCCGAAGCATGTCCCCAAGAACTTGGTTCACCCTTTCAGTTTGACCGTCAGTTTGAGGATGATAGGCTTTGCTGAAGTTGAGGCGGGTTCCCATAGCATTTTGGAAACTCTACCAATATCTGGATACGAATAGACTCCCACGGTCTGAGATGATCCTCATTGGAACACCATGGAGAGGAACAATGCGGGCAACATACAACTCAGCCAATTGCTTTGCATTTATGTCCTCGCGAACCAGAAGGAAATGGGCTACCTTGGATAGGCGGTCGATGACGACCTAGATGGCATTATTGCCCTTTTGTGACCTTGGAAATCCGGTGATGAAATCCATACCAACTTCATCCCATTTCCACTCGGGAATGGCTATGGGGCGGAGAGTACTCGCTGGCCTTTGATGTTCATCCTTCACTCGGCGACAAACGTCGCACTCAGCAACATACTCGGCGATCTCGCGCTTCATGCAAGACCACCAGAATTGACGGCGAAGATCTTGGTACATTTTGGTACTACCCGGATGAATAGAGATGGGTGACTCATGAGCTTCTGAGAGTATCAACTCTTTTGTGTTCCCACTCTTGGGCACCACTAGACGGTCACCGAAGTAGACAACACCATTGTCATCAACAGAAAAATAGTTGGCCTTCCCACTTGCTGTTTTCTGTTTGATTTTGAGGATTTCAACATCAAGTTGCTGGGCGGCCTTGATTTCATCCTCATGAGTGGATTTGATTTCTAAGTTTGCAAGGAAACCGGAAGGAACAATTTCCAGATTCAAACGGGCAAACTCCTCATGGAGGGCAGGTTGGGCCCTTTCAACCATCAAGGTGTTGCAATAGGCCTTGCAGCTCAGAGCATCCGCTACGACGTTGTCATTGCCAGGCTGATAGTTGAGGGTCACATCATAGTCCTTGATTAACTCCAACCATCTTCTCTATCTCAGATTTAGATTCGGCTGGGTGAAGAGATATTTCAGACTTTGATGGTCAGAGTAGATCTCGCAACGGTTGCCCAACAGGTAGGGCCTCCATTGCTTCAGAGCATGAACCACGGCAGCAAGCTCTAGATCATGAGTTGGGTAGTTTTGTTCATGCGGCTTGAGTTGTCGAGAAGCATAGGCTACCACATGGCCTTCTTGCATCAAAACACAGCCCGAACCTTGGAGTGATGCATCACAATAGACGACAAAGTCTTTGTCGGTGTCAGGAAGGACAAGCACCGGGGTGGTAGTGAGCTTGACCTTATGAGTTTGGAAACTCTCTTCAGCTTTGTCTGACCACACAAACTATTTGTTTTTCTTGAGGAGGTCAGTCGGTGCCTTGGCTATCTTGGAAAAGCCCTCGTTGAATCGGCGGTAATAACCCGCCAACCCAAGGAAGTTACGGATGTCTTTGACAGACTTGGGAGTAGGCCAATCCAGGATTGCCTGAATTTTGTCAGGTATCACCGCTACTCTAGCAGCTGACACCACATGACCTAGGAAAATGAACTCCTTCAGCCAAAACTCACACTTGGAGAACTTGGCATAGAGGCGGTGATCACGAAGCTTGGTTAGAATTAGCCGAAGCTGCTCGGCATGTTCTTCTTCGGTTTTGGAGTAGACAAGGATGTCATCAATGTAAATAATGACGAACTTGTCGAGATACTCATGGAAGATGGAGTTCATTAGCCTCATGAATGTAGCCGGAGCATTTGTGAGGCCAAAAGACATGACGGTATACTCATATAGCCCATAGCGAGTAGTGAAAGCCGTCTTCGGGATATCCTCCTTTCTGATTTTGATCTGATGGTAGCCTGACCTCAGATCCATCTTGGAGAATACCGTTGCACCAGCTAGTTGATCGAACAGGTCAGTTATTCGTGGAATTGGATACTTGTTCTTGATGGTCACCGCATTCAAAGGGTGGTAATCAACAACCAGCCGAGGAACATTTGTATCCCTCTTTTGACAAAGATGACCGGGCAGCCCCAAGGCGAGCTACTTGGCCGGATGAATTCTTTTTCCAGCAGCTCATCAAGTTGCTTCTTCAGTTCAGTTAGCTCTTCCGCCGGCATGCGGTAGGGCCTTTTGGAAATTGGGGCAATTTCCGGAACCAACTCAATGACAAATTCCATGCTTCGATCAGGTGGCATGCCAGGCAATTCCTCCGGGAAGACATCAGGGAAATCACACACCACGGCAACCTCATGCATTTCAGGCGGTGTGGTTCCTTCCAGGAAACATAGGCTGATCTCCGGTGAGAGTGGAGCGGCAGCGGTTGGAGTTGCGAACGAAGGTGACCAATAACTCACCAGCCCGACGGTTGGGTGGATCACGGAGACAGACTTGGCAGCACAGTCCAGGTTGGCCTAATATTTTACTAGCCAATCCATACCCAGAATTACATCTAGCCCATCTGACTTCAATGCTATCAGCTGGAACAGAAAGGACCAGTAGCCTATGGTAATCTGGACCTCCGGAGCAATCCATTTAGTGTTCCAACTAGAGCCTGGTGTTTTGACCACTAGAGGGGAGTCCATGTTCACAAACGGTATTTGATGGTTGTGTGCAAAAGCTATGGATATGAATCAATACGATGCTGCAGAATCAAATAACACTGAAGCTGGGTAATCATTGATTCGAAGCATACCCATGAGAACACCGGGGTCCTCCTCGACTCCTTCAGCCGAGACGTGGTTCAGGCGGACACGGCTGACGGTCATGGCCTTGGCGGCTGGTGTAGAGGGAGCCGGTGCAGGTGCTGCGGTAGCCGGTGCCTTCTGGGGACACTCCCTAGAGTAGTGCCCCGGCTGGCCACAGCTGAAGGAAGTGGGCCTCGGTGGTGGTGGAGGCAGCTGAGAGCGGAAACCACTTCCAGCCGCACCCAACGTCGAGGTAGCTGGGCGAGGTGGAGGTGGCCTGTACCCTGAAGGCCTTGGCATGAAAGGTGCACGAGGCACAACGCTAAAGGGCACAAAGACCCTGCGCTTCTTGCCCTCAGAGGAAGAGGAGCCCTGGTTGTCCACGGGAGCTGGCCTCTTGGAAGCCTCGAGCTCCTTCCTACCCTGCTCCATAGTGAGAGCCTGGTTGTAGAGCTCCTGGTAGGACTGGAACTTGAAAGGCAGGAACTCGTATCGGAGCCGATGTGCGAGCCCCTTACGGAAGAGGTTCTGCTTGTCCTCATCGTTGGTCACGTCCCGAGGGGCGTAATGGGAGAGGTGGTTGAACTCACGCCCATAGGATTGGACGTCCATGCGTCCCTGGGTCAAGTCCAGGAACTCCCTCCTCTTGAGGTCCATGATGGGCTTGGGGATGTACGCCGCACGGAAGGCGGTGCGGAAATCCACCCAAGTGAAGACATGGCCAGCGTCGAACATCGACACATGGCTCTCCCACCAGGAGCCAGCGGCTCCATTCAAAAGGTAGGTTGCGAAGTTAACTTGTTCCGCCACCGGAACGTGCAAGGCCGCGAACTTGCGCTCGAGGGCTCTCAGCCAATCATCCGCATCAAGCGGCTCTTTAGCCTCAGCGAAGGTGGGAGGTTGGGACCGCAAGAACTCGGTGAGAGTGTTGCAGTCGTTGTTCCTCCTAGCCCCTTGTTGAACCAACTGCTCGAGCAGACGCTCATTTCGCAGCCGGTTCTCCTCGATGGCCATCAGAACCTCCGCCATTGAGGGTGGCGGCAGTGCATCCGGATCACCGGGGTTACCACGATGGGTAGGCGCCATTCTGGAGATTTGGAACAATGACATAGTTAGTAACCAACTCCGAACAGTTAGGATAGATAATTAGAGCCCTTCCAGATATAGTGATTTAAGATGGCACTAACACCAAGAACAGATTAAGGCAACCATGAGTGACATCCCGTCATCGCGGTGATAGCAAACGGAAATAACTGACTTGAGTTAAACACTGGACGGTAGAACCCAACCCCGAGAACCTAAACTTCGACAACAAGCTTAAAACAAATAGAGATAAGAGATCACAGTAGAGCGTGTTGGATGAGGAGTAAAAAAATCCTAAGAAGGTTTTCACAACTCATTTTTAGGTTATAAATAATTTTCTAACTGGACTCGACATCGACCAATAGAAAGGGTTTCCTACAGGTAGTCCTGCTTTGATACCAACTTGTAACGCCTCGACCCCAGAACTATGCAATGAAGCTTTGTGCAACCGGTCAAGCTACACTTCCCAGGCCAAAACCTTTGGCAGGCGTGCTCGGAATGGATCATCAGCACGCAACACTTCGATCATGCCATAAGCTCAGACATAGCTATCATGCATAATAAAGAGATCAAGACTACGGAAAAACTGGCACATCCCAGACTCTACCACACAAAGAGATCATATAGCAACTCATATATGAAGAAGATACGAATTACACACAAAAGGGGTCACCGAACCAACAGTACATCATGCGGAAGCGAGGTAGTTGTCTAATACAATAAGATCCAAATATATGGCCTAAGAGGCCTACACATAAACATAAACCCATGCCAGCTTGTTCCGACGTCCCAAGCTGCCACTG
The DNA here is from genome assembly GCA_012064385.1 of Puccinellia tenuiflora. Lineage (NCBI taxonomy): Eukaryota > Viridiplantae > Streptophyta > Magnoliopsida > Poales > Poaceae > Puccinellia > Puccinellia tenuiflora. Next base: position 194,860 of record QRDG01002040.1, read on the forward strand.
GGAACCCCGAACTACTCGTCGATGTCCAAGAAGAAACCACCTAGCTGCTCGGTGTAATCCTCCTCTGAAACAAAAATATAAAGCCAGCAAAGAGAGACGGAGTAGGACGTACTCGCAAGTTTGGTAGGGCGATATAGGCCCAATGCTGATGGAGGCTCTAAAGCTGTATGTAGTTATTTTTGCACAAAGCCAGTTTTCCTTTATAAAAGACATAAGTGACTCACATGGCATCGTCTATTCAGAATGTTTTTCGAAAGGGGATAAGAAAGTAAACTTTTCATCTTCGGTTCTCAACGAACCATTAGTAACCAAAAACATCTCATCACCACCAAGGCACTCCCTCGAATCACCCTCGAGGAAATGAACCTTTTAATATTCGTTGAATTGCAACCTTTAGCTGCCAAATTTCAATTAAGGTTAAAGTTTTCTATGATCCTGTAAATCCAATCCCAAGGCGTCCATAACCGCGGACAGGGCTTTTCGAAAAGATTTACCCTGCAGGGGTGTACTAATTTACCCACCGGTACCGTCCGGCTCACCTGATTGGCCCTCTAACGGGGAAGGCCGGCGAGTGGGCGCGGTTAAACCTTTACCTCGCGTGAGACTATCCAAGAGTCATCTGTGGCGACAGGACAAGTTTACCCAGCCTATTTCAGCCCCTGCCCCCATCGCCACATCCTAAACACCATCATCCTCATCATCTCTTTTTCCACCCACACACTCACGCGCAAATGGAAATAGCAAACTAGAGGACCCTTGGAAACGCCCGCACAAGTTATTTAGTTAAAGGGGATTCCATATGTCCCCACCAATGGCAGCACGCTCAGACCTTGGTTCCGAAGATAGGAACTAGCACTTAGGGGCAAGAATGAGACAAAACACCATCCCCGATGGCAACTCATCCAAGCCTTTTAAGCAAAATTAATTAATTACCAACAGTAACCTCCATGTCCGAACATTCCATCAACATCAATATCATGGAATTAATCAACGGACAAATAAAGCATTTATCTAAGCATGGCTAAGCATAGCTAAGCATATGTAACAACAATTATATCGTCTCAGGCCAACACATCAACCCTATGGTTCATAGGTAGGGATACAGGTATTGGTTCGGGGAAAAACATGCATTCATAGGATATTCTAGTATTGATCAAAATTAACATTGGAATCGAATGCAATATTATGGTGGATAAAATAAGTTTATAAAGCAATAGGATGCTACATGCCAAGAAGGTTAGGTTATCTCTTGCCTTGCTGCCGGGGCGTGTAGTACTGCTCGTCGGGGTAGGTAGGGTTAACCTCCACTCTGGAATCTATCGATACCCAAAATGATAACAAAGGAACAAATAAATAACACGAAGACAAGGTGCAATGCACAATCACATGATGACATGACAAGTTTATGCAAAGATATCATCAATGATTTATCAACAAATTAAATGGAGTTCCAAATAATTGGTGCAATTATTTGGAAACAACCCCATAAGTATCTTAGTGACCACATTATTTATAATTTATTACATTACAAAAGAAGTGGCTTAAATATGCACGAGCATGACATGAATAAGTAGGTTTTGTTCTTTCGATCATTTTGGTACCTCATTTGTGAATTTCCAATTATCGATGATTAAATAGTGAATTAAAGGATTATTTGAATTTAATTCGTTTAATCATTTAAAGAATAACATCAAATAAATATTTGTGATCATGATGTGATATTAGCATGGTTTGGTAGCATTTGAAGTACTGATCACATTGATATTTTATTCATAATTTTTGGTTAAATATTTATCGAATTATGATCTTTCCCAAATTAGGTATTATTTATGCCCTTTTAGGAATTCTTAAATAGACAGCAAGAATATAAATTCAAAAGACCATTACAATTATACCAACATGTAGGTAATGTTTTTCTAAACAATTTGATATTTGATTTTTCAAATTTGGATCATTATTCAAATAGTTATCAATTATTTTATTTGATTTTATTTCCAAAAAGGAAATTTTAAAACACAGACAGGCCGACCTTGTGCCGGCCAGGCCGGGCCACAGGCCGGGTGCAGGCCCGAAGGCTTCGGCCTTTGGATGGCCCAGGCTGGGCATAAAGGCCGGGTGGATGCCCGAGGCTGTCGGCCTCGTGCCGGCCCAGACCGGGTGTCCAGGCCGGGCACTGGCCGGAGGCATCCGGCCTTCGGCCGGCCGGGCTGGTGACAGCTACGTCAGCGATGGCAACCGATGGCTTGGACCGGCGGCGAGGAGGGGGAGAGGGGGAGCGGGAAGACGCGCACGCGAACGGGGAACTCACCCTGGTTGCTGGGGTGCACTCGACGGCGGCGGGGTGGGCGGAGAAGCCGGAATCGAGCTCGGCGGAGCTCGGCCGTGGGTGAGGGAGTCGAGGACGAAGGCGAAGAACTGGGCGAGGAGGATGCGGCGGAGGAGAAGGCGGTGTCGGCTCACTCCGGGGAGGCTCCAAATGGCGGCAATTCGATGGCGACGGCGACGTTTCCGCGGTGGTCAGAGTGGGAGCTGGGGTTGGTCTCGATCCGGAATTGGGGGAGGAACGAGGTGGACAGAGTGAGTGGAGCAGGTGGCGACGGTCACGGGCCTCCTAGTCCTCCAGAGGTGATGAGGACATCCCTAGTCCTTTACCATTTTCTTCTATCGATGATGTTGCTGCTCAAGACAAGCCCAATGAGGTGAGGATTGGACCGATGACAAGAGCTCGTGCCAAGCTACTTGGACAACAGGTGAACTCACTCTTAATTGAATATGATGTTTGTGATAACGAGAACTTTATACTGCCTAAGTCTATGCACTTGTGTATGATTAGGGTTGTTGATAACACAAACATTGGAGGAGTACCAGAGGAGCGGCAAAGAATGGAGTACAACGTCACCTATGGCGCGAGGGAGGAGCGGGAGGAAGGCGCAAGGAAAGAAGAGGAAGAAAACCAGTCAGGCCGGCCTGAGGCCGGCCTCAGCCCGGCCAGGCCGGGCTGCCACCCGAAGCACCCGGCCTCTGAGACGCAGGAAGGCCGGCCCAAGCCCGGCCTAGGCCGGCCATGTGCCCGAAGCGGCCGGCCTCAGCCCGGCCTTAGCCCGGCCTAGGCCGGCCATGCACCCGAAGCGGCCGGCCTCAGCCCGGCCTCCGCCCGGCCAGGCCGGCTTGCCTGCCATGCGAATCCCAGCCCGGCCTTGGCCCGGCCTAAGCCCGGCCTGGACCCGGCCTGCGCGCCAGATTTCGGCCGAACCCACTTTTGGGTCGGTTTGTACCCGTTGGAGTCCGAACCAAGTTATGTTTTTGTGTTAGGTCGGTTGGCCCCCTATTTAAAGCTAGGGCCGGCTGCTAGAGAGAGGTTAGACCACGTTTTGATTAAACCCTAGATTGGATTGCTACAAGCATTCATCTTTTGCCGTGTTCCTCTTTGTTGCGATCAGGAATACAACCCCTCCACTTTGTTTCGATCTGGAGGTTCTTGCTACCAAAGTTTGAGTGTGATCTGTTGTTCCATTGGGAATTAGTAGATCGCAGAAACCGCTTCGTGGCCGGCGGCTACGTTGCATCGGTGTGAGGCGTCGCGAATATCCATTGGGTTGAAGAGCTGTTGCATTGGCAACAGGGGAGCAGCCGGAGAGTTCGTCGGAATCTCGCAAGTTATCTACCATCATCAACCATCTACCACCGCTCACAGAGAAGATCGGGCCACCCCTTATCATCTTGGTATCAGATTTCCAGAGTTTACTCGGTGAGCATCCACAAATCCCCGTAGATTTACTGTTTTTCGTCCTATCCAGAAAAAGCCAAAAATATTAGGGTTAGTTTTCGCCATAGCCTTAGATTGCATCATTAGGTCAAGTTCTAGTTGCTGGTCGTTTTCCTTTTGCGTATCTTGTTTCGTTGCCGAGTCGAATTGCAATCGGAATCCTGCCGTGCGTCCTGCCGCGGCACGGTTTTGGTGGTTTTTCTCTGCCGCGACACCGGTTTTGACAGTTTTGGTAAAACGGCCATAACTTTTGCATACGAACTCCGTTTTCGACGTGCGACCACTCAAAACGCTCGTATCGAAAAGTTCTATCCAACCAAACTTGCTTCGCCTGTTTACGCCTTTTCGGCGGTCTCGGAATCCCCAAATTCGTCCGGGAACATCGAGTTTTTGGCCTTCGAAGTTTCAGTTTCGATAAAAACCGAACTTTTTGGTGAAAAACTTAGACACAGCCTTTCTACAGCACGTGATAGGAGCTTACCCATATAAGACTAGCTACGTTTTGTGCTCACAGGCTGCTCTTGGACGTGTGTCTTGTTGCTTTTCAAAGTTGTTGGTCATAAATAGTCAAAAAAAAAAAGGAGATAGTATTACAAAAAAAAAAGAGAGAGATAAAAGTGCAAGTTTCTGTATCATTTGTGACACTGATAGTTCTTGAGCAATCGTGTGCCTGTTAATCTGAGCTCCTTGCTAGTGTCTTTCTAGTGCTTTGTGACACTCTTGTTCATAGTCACTTTGCCCCGTTTATCTCCACCGTGTGCGTTTCCAGTGTGTTATACGACCAGCACTAGGGTTTGCCTTTTGGTGTAGTTAGGTTTCCTTACCAAGCTCCACTAAAATACCCTGGTTTTGTTGTGTAACACTTTGAGACCCATAATATTCGCTTCACCCCATCCGTGCACGTTCTGTCCATACAAGTGGTAAGCTATACTATTCACTTTGGAACGGTAAGATACACAATTTCTTTTGGTTTGAGTGAGTTGAGAGTTTTCCACATACATATTACTACCTATACTTGTGTGCACTAATCATGTCTTCAGGAGATGAGGATGATGGTGTTGTGAGGCAAAAGAAGGACGGCAACGCTCCTGTTTGTTGGGCTGAATATGAAGCTCTTCGAGGTCACCTGACACGTCAGTTCACCGCTCAATGTGACAGGTTACAAGCTGATTTGACTGCTACGGATATAAAGGTTGACAATGTGCTACAAACGGCAACTGAGTCTGCAGCTGCCTTGACAGCAATTCAGAATTCTATTGGTGCATTGAACCGTGCCGTGCAAGTGTTGACGCAGCGAAATGAGCAACCTGTTGATGATGCAAGTGTTCATGGTGATCACGGTGTTGATTTTGATGCTGAGGAGGATGATGAGCAAGCAGCTGCTCGTCGTGAGAGGTTGCAACGGCAACAACAGCCACAACCACATGCTAATGGTGGACGTGGAGGTGGCCGAGGTGGTGCTATACCTCCTGGTCGTGGTTTTGCGCCTCTTGGTGCGCGCCGTATGCTCGGCGACAATCTTGGTCATGCAGCCAACCGTGATGATGATAGCGTTGGTAAGCCCAAATTCACAATTCCCAAGTTTGAAGGTTCCGTTGATGTGGAAGAATATATTAACTGGGAGTTGAAGATGGAACAATTATGGCGTTTGCATGACTACACTGAGGATAGAAAGATCAAGCTTGCATCTTCTGAGTTCGATGGCTATGCTTTGCTATGGTGGGACGGTCTTGTGAGTGCTAGGCGTGAAGCAAATGATGTACCTATTTTGTCTTGGCGAGAGATGAAGGCGGAGATGCGTCATCGTTTTGTTCCTCGCAATTACATCCGTTCTTTGTATGATAAGTTGCAGAATTTGAAGCAAGGTGCCAAGTCCGTTGATGAGTACTATAAGGAGATGGAGTTGATCATGCAGCGTGCTAAAGTGCGAGAAGAACCTGAACAAACTATGCAGCGTTTCCTTTCAGGTTTGAGCTTTAACATCAAGAGAATTGTACGTCATCATCAATATGGCGATGTGCAAGATTTGTTACATCAAGCACGTGAAGCTGAGTTACAGTTGGCCGAAGATGCCAAATATGTGACGCGTTCTTCCTATGGGCGAGGTAATGTGTCATCACGAGCAACACCTAGTGTGGTGCCGCCTAGTCCTGTTCCTAGTGTTCGTGGTGCTGCTCCTTCCAAGTCGGTTTCAGTTGCTCCTCATGCCAAGCAATCACCACAACCTGCTGCAAGTGCTACTGGCTCTTCCAATTCTACAGCTCGTACACGTGATATGAATTGTCATACGTGTGGAGGCAAGGGTCACTTCAAGCGTGAGTGTCCCAACAAGAAGGTCATGTTGATCAATGAGGAGACCGGTGAGTATGAGAGTGGTGATGAGGTGGATCCTAATGCTGAGTTTGAGGAGGAACTAGAAGATGAGTTGTATTATGCGGATGCCGAGCGTTTACCATCTATTGTGTGCACGCCTAAGGTGCTAAGTGTGGCCCCTAGTTCTTCGGAGCAGCGATGCAATTTGTTTCAAACAAGGGCTGCAGTTGGCAATGGACGTTCTTGCAAGGTAATCATTGATGGTGGAAGCTGCCGCAATTTAGCTAGTAAAGAGCTCTGTCAAAAACTGAATCTGAAATACTTGCCACATCCCCATCCATATTTTATTCAGTGGCTAAGTGAAAGTGGGGAGATGAAGGTTAATCACATGGTACAAGTTGAGTTTCAGATTGGGCCTTACAAGGACACCGTGGAGTTCGATGTGGTTCCAATGACCGTGTGTCACTTGTTGTTGGGACGTCCTTGGCAGTTTGATAGAGATGTGCGCCACAATGGGAGAGCAAATACCTATCAACTCAATTGGCATGGCAAGGAGGTGATGTTGCGGCCAATGACACCTCAAGAGATAGTAAATGAATCTCGCCAAAAAGTGGAAGTTAACCGTGAGGCTGAGCGTGAGAGATTAGCTAGGCGAGAGACTCCACCTTCGGTGAGCGAGAGCCACAAGCCAAATTTGAGTGGTAAAAAGAAAAGTGAGGGAGAGAACAAGATAGTAATGTTAGCCACCAAATCTGATTTGAGAGAGTTTCGTGAGGATCCCACTCTAGTACCTCTTGTGCTTGTGTGCAAGGGGGAAATTCTTGTTTCTAACGACATGACCCCTCTCTCTATTGGTGTTTCTAATGTCTTGCAGGATTTTGGTGATGTTTTTCCGGAGGAAGTGCCCGCTGGTTTGCCTCCATTGCGGGGTATTGAACATCAAATTGACTTGATTCCCGGAGCAACACTTCCAAACCGAGCTCCCTATAGGACCAACCCGGAGGAGACAAAGGAGATACAGCGACAAGTTCAAGAGCTTCTTGACAAAGGGTATATTCGTGTGAGCTTAAGTCCTTGTGCTGTTCCTGTTATTTTGGTTCCTAAGAAAGATGGTACTTGGCGCATGTGCGTAGATTGTAGAGCGATAAATAACATCACTATTCGTTATAGACACCCCATTCCTCGTTTGGATGACATGTTAGACGAATTAAGTGGTGCTGTTATTTTCTCTAAAATTGATTTGCGTAGTGGTTATCATCAAATTAGAATGAAAGAAGGAGATGAATGGAAAACTGCCTTTAAAACAAAATTCGGTTTATATGAGTGGTTAGTGATGCCTTTTGGGTTAACTAATGCACCTAGTACTTTCATGAGATTGATGAATCATGTTTTGAGGCATTTCATTGGTAAATTTGTGGTAGTTTATTTTGATGATATATTGATTTATAGCTGCAATGAATCTGAGCATACTGATCATATTAGACAAGTTTTGCAAGTGTTGCGTGATAATAAGCTATATGGTAATCTTGCTAAATGCACTTTTTGCAAAGATAAGGTCATATTTCTGGGTTTTGTTGTTTCTAAGGATGGTGTTGAGGTTGATGAATCTAAAATTGAAGCAATTAAAAATTGGCCTATTCCCATGACTATTAGTCAAATAAGAAGCTTTCTTGGTCTTGCTGGTTTTTATCGACGTTTTGTGAAAGACTTCAGTTCTATTGCTGCACCTTTGAATGATTTAACTAAAAAAGGTGTTGAGTTTGTGTGGGGCGCAGCCCAAGATATCGCTTTTGATGAGCTGAAACGTCGTTTAATTTCTGCACCTTTGCTTATGCTTCCTGATTTCAATAAGCAATTTGATATTGAATGTGATGCTAGTGGTATTGGAATAGGAGGTGTGTTGATGCAAGAGGGAAAACCAATTGCATATTTTTCGGAGAAATTAAATGGTGCCCAATTGAACTATCCTGTTTATGATAAAGAATTGTATGCGCTTGTTCGTGTTCTTGAGGTTTGGCAACATTATTTGTGGCCAAAAGAATTTATCATACATTCTGATCATGAAGCTTTGAAGTATTTGAAGTGCCAATCTAACTTGAATAAACGTCATGCTAAATGGGTTGAGTTCATTGAATCCTTCCCATACATTATTAAGTATAAGAAAGGCAAAGAAAACGTGGTTGCTGATGCACTCTCTAGGAAAAGCATGCTTTTGACACATTTGGATGTTCAAGTTCCTGGTTTAGAGAGTTTGCGTGATTTATATGCTAATGATACTGATTTTTCCATGCCTTTTGCTAAGTGTTCTGCTGTGAAAGCTTGGGAAAAATACCATATGCATGATGGATACTTGTTTAGAGCTAACAAATTATGTGTGCCAGAATCGTCCGTGCGTTTGCTGTTGTTGCAGGAATCTCATGGTGGCGGTTTGATGGGACACTTTGGACGTGAGAAGACGTTACTGATGTTGGCTGATCACTTTTATTGGCCAAGGATGAGGCGGGATGTGGACAGGTTTGTTAAGCGTTGCATCACTTGCAACAAGGCAAAGTCCAAGCTGAAGCCTCATGGTTTGTATACTCCTCTTCCTGCACCTACAACTCCATGGGAGGACATAAGCATGGATTTTGTGTTAGGATTGCCTAGAACTAGGAGAGGACATGATTCTATTTTTGTGGTAGTGGATCGTTTTTCTAAGATGTCACACTTTATTGCCTGCCACAAAAGCGACGATGCGTCGCATATTGCTAATCTGTTTTTCAGGGACATCGTGCGCTTACATGGAGTACCCAAGACGATTGTTTCTGATCGAGATGTCAAGTTCATGAGTTACTTTTGGAAGACACTTTGGGGCAAGCTGGGAACAAAGCTGCTATTCAGTACCACTTGTCATCCCCAAACTGATGGACAAACGGAGGTGGTGAATCGCACACTCTCAACGTTGCTGCGAGCCATGATCAAGAAGAACTTGCGTGAGTGGGAAGATTGTTTGCCGCATGTGGAGTTTGCATATAACAGGGCGGTACATTCTACCACACACTGTGTCCGTTTGAGGTGGTGTATGGTTTCAAACCCATTACTCCGCTTGATTTGCTGCCGCTTCCATTACATGAGAGAGTCAACATGGAGGCATCGAAGCGTGCAGATTTTGTGAGGAAGATACATGAGAAGACAAAAGAGGCAATTGAGAAGAAAGGCAAGTACAATGCAGCTCGTGTCAACAAGAAGAGAAAGGAGGTGATCTTTCAGCCCGGCGACATGGTTTGGGTGCACTTTCGTAAAGACAGATTTCCTGTTCAGCGCAAGTCCAAGTTGATGCCGCGGGGTGATGGTCCATTCAAGGTTCTTGCCAAGATAAATGATAATGCATACAAGATAGATCTTCCTACAACTGAGTTTGGTGTCAGTAATACTTTCAATGTTGCTGATTTGACGCCATATGCTGGAGAAGACCTTGACGCGTCGAGGTCGACGCCTTTTCAAGGGGGGGAGGATGATGAGGACATCCCTAGTCCTTTACCATTTTCTTCTATCGATGATGTTGCTGCTCAAGACAAGCCCAATGAGGTGAGGATTGGACCGATGACAAGAGCTCGTGCCAAGCTACTTGGACAACAGGTGAACTCACTCTTAATTGAATATGATGTTTGTGATAACGAGAACTTTATACTGCCTAAGTCTATGCACTTGTGTATGATTAGGGTTGTTGATAACACAAACATTGGAGGAGTACCAGAGGAGCGGCAAAGAATGGAGTACAACGTCACCTATGGCGCGAGGGAGGAGCGGGAGGAAGGCGCAAGGAAAGAAGAGGAAGAAAACCAGTCAGGCCGGCCTGAGGCCGGCCTCAGCCCGGCCAGGCCGGGCTGCCACCCGAAGCACCCGGCCTCTGAGACGCAGGAAGGCCGGCCCAAGCCCGGCCTAGGCCGGCCATGTGCCCGAAGCGGCCGGCCTCAGCCCGGCCTTAGCCCGGCCTAGGCCGGCCATGTACCCGAAGCGGCCGGCCTCAGCCCGGCCTCCGCCCGGCCAGGCCGGCTTGCCTGCCATGCGAATCCCAGCCCGGCCTTGGCCCGGCCTAAGCCCGGCCTGGACCCGGCCTGCGCGCCAGATTTCGGCCGAACCCACTTTTGGGTCGGTTTGTACCCGTTGGAGTCCGAACCAAGTTATGTTTTTGTGTTAGGTCGGTTGGCCCCCTATTTAAAGCTAGGGCCGGCTGCTAGAGAGAGGTTAGACCACGTTTTGATTAAACCCTAGATTGGATTGCTACAAGCATTCATCTTTTGCCGTGTTCCTCTTTGTTGCGATCAGGAATACAACCCCTCCACTTTGTTTCGATCTGGAGGTTCTTGCTACCAAAGTTTGAGTGTGATCTGTTGTTCCATTGGGAATTAGTAGATCGCAGAAACCGCTTCATGGCCGGCGGCTACGTTGCATCGGTGTGAGGCGTCGTGAATATCCATTGGGTTGAAGAGCTGTTGCATTGGCAACAGGGGAGCAGCCGGAGAGTTCGTCGGAATCTCGCAAGTTATCTACCATCATCAACCATCTACCACCGCTCACAGAGAAGATCGGGCCACCCCTTATCAAGAGGCCACTGCGGTGTGCGACATGGGCACGGCAGGAGGTGGCGGCATGGCGCCAGTGGCCATGGTCGCCACTGTGAGGAAAGAGGAGAGAGGAGGGGATGACAGGGGGCCCCTGTCATATTTTTAAACATTTGCCTCTTTTCCTTTTCTGGTTTTGAAACAGCAGGTTTTAGCTATTTAAATGAGCCATTTAAGCAATTTTAGAAATTCTGGAAAAATTCATGTGGGCTCCCTATGTCATGAGGAAGCTGCACAAAATTTGGTGTTCCAAAATAAATTGTTTAGATACAAATTTATTCATATGGTTGCAATATGATCATTTTTAATAAATTGCAAAATGCATTTATTTGGAGCACTTAACTAAATCCAAAAATAGTGAAAATTTTCATGGAGGCTCCTATTATGAAAATGAAGCTCACCATAGTTTTAGTTTGAATTTTTGGAAAGGTTTGGCTTGGTTTCAAAATAGGATTTGAATTGAAACAATTTTGGATTCTCAATTTCATTTCTTATTTGACAATATTTGTATTTTGAGAATTGGTTAAAGGTGTAAACTTGGAACTTCCTAAACAATTTGGAAGTCCAAGAATGAATTGTTTGCCAAGTTAAGCAATTGCATTGGTTTGGATGTTTGGGAAGTTTGCTTCCCCATTTTAATTGGTTTCAAGGTGAATTGTTAGAAGTAGCAATTTCATATGGATGCCATGATGCAAACAAGAATGCAAAAAGTGGAAAAATTCTTCGTATTTTTCAGTACAAAGCTGGGGTTGTTACATCGATAAATAAAGAATACGAACATGAAGCATCAGTATTTACTCATCAAACACAAATATATTTTAAACAGCAATGTAACTATAACATGTAAGGCTTCTCGAAGACATGTAATGTAACTATAACATGTTAAGGTGAAGTAAAACAGAAACTTATTAAGCAATGGTGTCGCAACAGTGGAACACGGGGTTCCCCTGATGCGGTCAAAGTGGGTCCATCGCACATGGGCCCACCAAGGAGGCACTCAAGGCCAAGGCTCAAGACTGGCAGATGGGCCCCCCCCCATCTGCCCCACGGCGTCCCGACGCGTGCGACATCGACAACCAAGGCCAAGGACTCGGGGACCCTCCGGGGCCTCCCTCGACCCGGAAGCAGGCACGGAGGTCCCGGGAACCCGACGCCCGGCAGGATGCTAAGCTCATTCCCGGGAACCAACCTCCAGTGCGCGAAGAGGATAAGCTTGCCAGCTCTGGCTGGAAGCTCCTACAAGACTTCGGCGCCAAGAAGATGGAGGCGCCAGGCAGAGGCAGAAAAGCTGTCAGCCTCTGTCCGCCCTCTCAGGAAAAGGTGGGCGGCCTCACCTGCCCCCTCTGAGAAGAATACTTGGACGAGAGGAGGCCACGTCGCCTCCCAAAGAGAACCCGGAGGGGTTTTCCCGCCAAAACCCCTCCGGCCCCAAGGGTGCACCTGTGGTATCCCCTTGGCCTATAAAAGGAGGACCGAGGCACCCAAAGAGAAGGACAGGTCCAGAAGAGAAGGAGGCTAGGCTAGGTAGCGCACAAGTCCCAGATTAGCTTAGGCGAGAGGTGATCTCGTCAGGGTCAGGATCTGCTCGTCTTCAACCTCTAGCCAACACCTCCCGGGTTCTCACCCACGACCACCCTTGTAAAGCTACACCATGATACACCTCTCAATCCAGACATGCAGGAGTAGGGTTGTTAGCCTCCGGGTGGCCCGAACCTGGGTAAACTCCTTGTGTCTCTGTGATGCTTGCAAGTACGTAGATCTCGAGCGTCGAGCAAAGCCCCCGGGCGGAAGACGATCTTCGGCCTCCTCTGCGCCCCATACCGAACCTAAAAAGGGGGTATCCTTTACTCCCGGTGTCCGTGATCCAAGACACGACATCTGGCGCGCCAGGTAGGGGGCGCATGTGCTGAGTTCTTCTTCGCCGACTTCGAATTTCTTCGTCGGCATCTTCCTCAAGTTCTTCATCGGCGTCTTCCTCAAGTTCTTCATCAGCTTCGCGTTCTTCGTCGAGATCTGCGTCAAGTTCTTCGTCGACCATGGTGCCAAAGAAGAGGCCCGACGTCCAGACGTCAAAGGCGGCCTCCCCTGCGCGCTCTCAGGCAACCGGTGAGCTTCGCGCTGCTGCGGCAAACCGGGCTTCTCCTCCTCCACCTCCGGAGAAGGATGCTCTGGGCGGGGCAGGCGGCCCAATCCAGGGCGGTGAAGATGGTGGCGTGGAGAAGAGCATGGGCGGCAACACCGGCAAGGATTTCTCTGTCGGAGAAAAGAGCGAGGGTACCCGCGCTGGCAAGGGTCAGCAGGGCACCAAGAGCAAGTCCTGCAGTCTCCTCTCGGACGACGCGCAGGCCCGTAACGACGCCCTCGTCACCGCCAAGGCTCTGATCCAGTTTCCACCCAGCACCGACAACCCCAAGGTCTACCAGGAGTGGCGGACCCGAGTGGAGGAACTCCTCCACTTTGCCAACGGCGATCCCAGGTGTGAGCCCGTTCACGCACCCACCGTCGACAGCCCCGGAGCAAAGGGAGCAGAGGCGCGAGAACCCCGGGACCCTCCCCGGGGAGATCGTCTAGGTGAAGCCATGCCTCCTCAAGCAAACCCTCCCACGGCGGGTCGGGCTAACCGCAACGGCGGCCCGGCCATCTCCGTTGTTTCATCCTCCACGCGCAACCTGGATCTGCGCAACGACCTTAACAACCGTCTCCACGAGGATGCACGCACCCGCATCGAGCGTCGTCAAGAGCGTCATCGGCGGGAAGATCGGGACGACGACATCGCCGAGGGCTGCCTCGCCCTTTCTCCCGAGTTTCGCCAGGCCACCTGGCCCAAGAAGTTCAAGATCGACGTCCTCCGCTACGATGGCACCACCAACCCCCGGGACTTCCTGCAACTGTACTCACTGGCTGCAGTGGTTGCCGGGGCCGACGAAGTCATGATGGCCTATTGGTTCCCATTGGCCCTGAAGGGAGACGCTCAGTCATGGCTTCTCAACCTCCCCAAGTGCTCCATCCGATCCTGGCGGGCACTAAAGGAGGCGTTCCTGGGAGCTTTCCAGGGTGGCTACCCAGCACGACTTCCCAGCGACCTGGCCCAGGAGTTCATCCAACGCTTTACCCAGAAGATGAACACCATCCCAAGCATCAAGCAGGAGCTGGTGATTCAGTCCTTCCATGCCAACGTTCGACACACCCGGATGCGCGAGAAGTTGAGCACTCATCGCATCGAGACTACCCACGAGCTATGGGAGCTCGCGGACCGCTGCGCCCGCGCAGAAGAGGGGGTCAGAGTCCCCGGGAACGAGGAACCCGAGGACAAGGCCACCCCCGCCAAGAGCAAGAAGCGGGACTCCGGTCCCGACAAGCGCGTCTTCGTCACCGAGCCTCTCCCCAAGAAGGTCAAGCCAGCCTCGAGTTCTGAGGGGGATGAAGATCCATGGTGCCATGTCCACCCCGACGGCAATCACCTGCTCAAGGACTGCCGTCAAGTGAACGGCCTCGCCACGCGCACGCAACGTCAAAGAGGCGGGACCGACCCAGGTGCCTGCTTCAACTGCGGACTCCACGGACACTACTCACAGAACTGTCCCACAAGTCGCCAAAGCGGCGGTGGCCGGGGATGGGGGCGTGGTGGAGGACGCGGAGGCCACGGAGAAGGGCGCAGTGGTCAAGGAGGACGTGGGCCAAACAACGCAGAGTTCGCCGACAACGGGGACGCTCCGGCTCCTCAGGGCGGCGGCAACGGACAATTCCAAGAAGTCAACGGCGTCGTCAGGTGCATTCACGGGGGAGCCTCCCTGCCTCCCTCCAACAGCGCCGGCAAGAGACTCGTCCGGGAGCTGAACGCGGTCGCCCCGGCGCCGTCAAAGCCCCTGGAGTGGTCTAACCAGGTCATCTCCTTCGACCCGGAAGATCACCCTGAAAACACCGTCGGGGTAGGGACACTGCCGCTAGTCGTGTCGCCCATCATCCACAACTTCAAGGTCACCAAGATGCTGGTCGACGGAGGCTCCAGCCTCAACCTGCTGACGGCAAAGGTCCTGGCCACTTTGCAAATCTCTTTCTCTCGCCTGCAAGACACTGGCGTGTTCCAAGGCGTGAACGGGAACATCACACGGCCTTTGGGGAAGATCTCTCTTCCGGTCACGTTTGGTGGCCCCGAGAACTTCCGCACCGAGGAGATCGTCTTCGACATCGCCGACACGCCGCTCCCCTACAACGGCATACTCGGCCAACACGCGCTGGCTGAGTTCATGGCCGTCTCCCATTTCGCCTACAACATGATGAAAATCCCGGCGGCTTGGGGGTGATCAGGATCAAGGCCGACATCGACGACGCCATCTACTGCGTCCAGAGACTGAACCAGACGGTGGCCGCGACGGCGAAGACCCGACAAGACATGCAAGACACTGGTGCTGATGCTGCTCTCGGGGGCGGAGGGAACCCCGGGGGCTCGGCGCCCGCGGCCTCCAAGAGGACGCCATTCCACGGCGACCCGCAGATGACCAAGAAGGTGGCGCTCACGAGTGACGGCTCTCGCACCGTCACCATCGGCGCCCACCTCACCGACAAATAGGAAAGCGCGCTCGTCGCCTTCCTTCGGGAAAATTCTGACGTCTTCACATGGGAAGCGTCAGGTTTTCCCGGTGTACCAAGGGAGGTGATCGAGCACAAGCTGGCGGTGAACACGGACGCCCGCCCCGTGAAGCAAGTTCTGCGGAAGCAGAGTAAGGAAAAGTTGGAGTTCATCGTCTCTGAGACCGACAAGCTACTAGAAGCCGGCGTCATCAAGGTGGTGCCTCATCCCACCTGGGTAGCCAACCCAGTGGTGGTGCCAAAGCCAAACTCCTCCAAGCTGCGACTCTGCGTCGACTTCACAGACCTGAACAAGGCCTGCCCCAAGGACCCGTTCCCTCTGCCGCGCATCGATCAGATCGTGGACTCTACAGCCGGTTGCGAGTCACTGTGTTTCCTGGATGCCTTCTCCGGGTACCACCAGATCCTGATGGTGGTCGAGGACCAGGAGAAGACGGCCTTCATCACCCCCAGGGGCTGCTACTGCTACACCCGGATGCCTTTTAGCCTCCGGAACGCCGGCGCTACCTTCCAGCACGCGATGCAAGCGTGCCTTGGGACCCAGCTGGGCCGCAACGTTGAAGCCTACATCGACGACATCGTGGTCAAGACAAGGTTCCAGGACTCCCTTGTCCAGGACCTGCACGAGACTTTTGACAACCTCCGCAGGGTCAACTTCAAGCTCAACCCCGACAAGTGCGTGTTCGGGGTCCCGTCCGGCAAGCTGTTGGGTTTCCTGATCTCCCACCGGGGGATTGAGGCGAATCCCGACAAGATCAAGGCCATCGAATGAATGGAAGGGCCCCGGCGAGTCAAGGACGTGCAGCGCCTCAACAGGTGCATCACGGCACTCGAGCACTTCATCTCAAGGCTTGGAGAGTGGGCTTTGCCGTTCTTCAAGTTGCTCAAGAAATCGGGCCCCGTGGAGTGGAACCCCGAGGCTGAGGAAGCTCTCCAATCTCTCAAGAGCTACCTCGCCTCGCCACCCGTCCTCGTGGCCCCAAAGGAAAAGGAGCCCCTGCTGCTATACATCGCGGCCACCAACCAGGTGGTCAGCGCCGTGCTGGTGGCCGAGCGCGACGCATCTCCAAAGCAGCCAAGCAAGGGCAAGCATCCCGGGGACCCGTTCCTAGGGCAGACAAGCAAGAAGGGGCGGCCAGGTGTTCAGGGGTCCGAGGATCCCAGCACCCCGCCCCCTCCCATCATCATCGAGCCATGCGATGAGGATGAAGAAATACACTCCAAGGCGACACAGTCGGGGGCTACTCCGACAACACCTCCGAGCGCCAAGGATGTGGGGGACGTCGAACCCGTCAAAGGATCGGCGACCCGCAAGGTGCAGCACCCGGTCTACTTCGTCAGCTCAGTGCTGCGCGACGCTCGGGAGCGGTATCCCATGATGCAGAAGCTGCTGCTAGCGATCCTCATCGCCTCTCGCAAGATGAGGCCATACTTCGAGGGGCACCCAATCACGGTAGTGTCCAAGTACAACCTGAGGAGTCCTCTGGAGAACCCGCTGGCAACCGGACGCATCTCGGTGTGGGCCACGGAACTCCAGGGTTTCGGGCTCAAGTTCGATCACACGGACAACATCAAGAGCCAAGCGCTGGCTGACTTCACAGCTGAGTTGACCGAGACGGCGATCGACAACCCGGAGGAGGAGACGAGCCTTCCCGGGAAGGAGGATCCCGACACCTGGACCATGCACTTCGACGGCTCCTACACCAAGGGGAAAGGAGGTGCCGGGGTCGTCCTCACTTCACCAACTGGTGAACGCCTGAAATGCGTCATCCAAATGCACTACCAAGGAAACATCTCCAACAACACGACGGAGTACGAAGGTCTGCTCGCAGGACTTCGTGCTGCCATCGGCCTCGGCATCGGCAAGATCATCGTCAAGGGTGACTCTCAGCTAGTCATCAAGCAAGTCAACAAAGAGTACGCCTGTCCTCAGATGGCGCCGTACGTCGAAGAAGTGTGGAAACTTCAGCGGCGCTTCAGTAGCTTCAGAGCTGCTTATGTGCCGCAGGAGGAAAACACATCTGCGGACGAGCTATCACAACTAGCGTCCAAACGAGAACCGATACCTCCCGAGATCTACATCGAGGTGCTCAAGCGACCTTCAGTCTCTCCCGAGAGGCTGAAGCCAAGTTCTTCAGCGACAAAGGAGGCTGGCAACCCTTCTACGTCGACAACACGGGTAGCCAGCCCGGAAGCCCAAGACCCGGCAGTGCCCGCGGCCGAAGAAGCTCTGCTTCCTTCTAGCCAGGAGGTACTGCAGGTGGAACGGACCCACCCGCCCTGGGCCCAGGACATCATCAAGTACATGGTGGAGCGCGTCCTCCCGGAGGACGACCACGAAGCCGAGCAAGTGGCCTGCCGAGCAAAGCTCTACGTCCTAATCGACGGCGAGCTCTACCGGCGGCGCGAAAACGGAGTCAAGCTACGGTGCATATCGCAAGAACAAGGCCGAGAACTACTGAGGGACATACACGAGGGGGTGTGCTCAAGTCATCTGGCTTCGAGATCCTTGGCGGGGAAGGTTTTCCTTCAAGGGTACTACTGGCCAGCGGTACTTCATGACGCGGAGCAGCTAGTCAAGACCTGTGAAGCTTGCCAGTACTATGCCAAGAACACGCACCAGCCAGTGCAAGCATTGCAGCCGATACCAATCTCCTGGCCGTTCGCGGTCTGGGGGCTGGACATTGTCGGCAAGATACCAAAGTCTGTGGGAGGACACGAATACCTGTTCGTGGTAATCGACAAGTTCACAAAGTGGGTGGAAGCAATGCCCGTTCCACGCCAGACGGCTCTGGACGCCATCAAGTTCATCGAAGTAATCATCTACCGGTTTGGAGTAACCAACAGAATCATCACCGACAACGGCACTCAGTTCACAAGCAAAGCCTTCCTCAACTTCTGCGAAGAAATGGGCATCAAGGTGTGTTTCGCCTCGGTGTCCTACCCAAGAAGCAACGGGCAAGTAGAGCGAGCAAATGCAGAAGTTCTCAAGGGATTGAAGACTAAGGCCTTTGACAAGCTGGAGAACAAGGGGAAAACTGGATTAATCACCTGCCAAGCGTGATGTGGTCACTCGGAACAACACCGAGCAGAGCCACTGGAGAGACACCATTCTTCCTCGTCTACGGAGCTGAGGTTGTCCTACCATCAGAACTCAAGTACGGATCACCCCGGGTGCTCACATACGATGAGAACACACAAGAAGAGCGGAGGATAGATGACATAAACCTGCTGGAAGAGAGAAGGTGCCGGGCCTCCTTGCGGTCAGTTCGGTACCAACAAGGACTCCGCCGATACCACAGTCGTCATGTTCGCTCGCGGGAGCTGCAACCCGGAGACATGGTACTCCGCAAGAGGAAAAGCATGCAAGGCCTGAACAAAATGTCATCAAAGTGGGAAGGACCCTTCCGGGTGACACATACCCTGAAACCCGGAACGGTGTACCTTGAGGACGAGCAAGGCCGGCCGGAAGGCAACGCCTGGAACATCGAGAATCTTTGGAAATTCTACCCCTGATTACGAACATCAATCGCAAACGTCGGATCCGTTAAAGCACGCCCAGGGGGCTAGTGTTCTGTAATAGGGTGTGAGAATCGTCGCCGGGAGAATAAAAGATAAGTTATTTCAATTTCCGTGAGCCTCAATCCTTCCATGGAAACGTGTTATCCTTAGCAACCCGTAAGAAGGGGGCTGGTATGTGCCAGTGGCAGACGGGTAGAAGCGCCGCGAGTGTATTTGGATGCACGAGTAAAAAGGAGTATTTTGAATTTTTAAACATAGCACATGACAAATTTACTTGGAATGGCAAGAAATACCATTCATAGGTAGATATGGTGGACTCAGCTGGCAAGATAGTTTGGCTTTGGGATTTGGATGCACGAGTGAACCATACACTCAGTACGAATCTTTGGGCTTAGCAAAGAAGGTATTTGAAGCAAACATACAGTGTTAAGAGATGTAAACCAAATATGTTATCTAGAACAATATGCCAAACATGCAACATAAAGCTTATCATCACTGTCAGAAATAAATCTAATACAAAAGTATGCAAGCTAGAGGGTTCACAAGCATGTAAGATATAAAGGATAGTATATTTGCAATCAAATTCCTCTTCTCTACTCAAGCATCAATGTAATTATTGCAAGTTAACCAAAGTCATGCTTGCCAATACCGAATAAACTTCTACTCATACACCCAATGTCAAATCATCACTTACCACAAGACCAGGAGATGAGAGAGATTGCCATAATAAAATATAAAGTGTAGAAGAATAAAAGATGCTTCTCATGTATATTCCATTATAGAAAATCACACACCAACGGATACAAAGAACTCACAAGGAGCGACAAGACACATTGCAAAACCATACTACATGATAACTTCTCTACTCATGATACGACTCACATGACTAAGAAAATAAAAGATAAAAGATAAAGATACGGGGGCACTCCCCCAAGCTTGGAACAAGCCAAGGGAGTGCCATTACCCATGATGCTCGAGTTTATTCCGGCGGTGGCGATGGGTTGATGATCCTTATGAGCTTCTCAATGGTTTCTTTTAACTCCTCGAGCTGATGGCCCAGATTGCGGATCATCTCCGTGTTGCACTCAATTCGGCTCCTTAGCAACCCAATAGGCGAGTCCCAATCGTCTTGTGCTCTTCCCTAGCTGTCCGTATTATTTGCGCCGAATCTTCCACTCCCTGCATGAGTACGATCTATATCCCAAGCAGAAGGTAGCTCTCCAAATGGAACAGTTTCAAGCTGGTGGTTATGGATCAAAGTATGAAAAGGGTTTTTGGTTAGAGAGAAGGGGGACCTCCCAACCGAGTTCCTACGAGGGCCCTTGTCCGCCTTTTGTAGCCACTCCCTTTTCTCAAAGACAGAAGGATTCTTTGTCACCCCAATCCTTGCTATAGTGGCGTAGTGGTATTGGTGTTGGTCTTCCTCGAACTCCTCTCCATCATCATCGGACATGTCCTTGAACGCTTCATCCTTTCCTTCAGTTCCTCGGAGGTCCTTGTCTTAATCCTCGCCGCCAGTGTTGTTGAGGCCGGAATAATATGCCATGATCTAGAACTTCGAGATCCTGACAGAAATAACTAGAGACAAAAACACGACGAAAACACAGGATACACTCCTCAAAAAATTCGAGGAAATTTATAGTCGAGATTTTTGCAATAAAAGGAAGATAATGAGACTAGGCGGATTTGGAGGCGGTGTCCAGGGGCCAGGGGCGGGTCCCCACCGCGGCCAAATGTGGGGCCGCGGCTGAGGGTCACCCCTACCTCCTTTACTCCGCCTCGTACTCCGTCCAGTCTCCGAATTTTCCTAATTTTCTAAAAATAAATAATATAAATTTTCTAGAATTTTCCGAGGCACTTTCTTTACCGAAACAGTTACCTATTCGTTTTCTGACTCTGGAGTCTTCCGGTATTTGGTTTCAATAAATTCTTCCGGAGAGACCACTTGAATAACATCGGCATCTTTCTCCACAGGATTACCGGAGATATAGTGCTTGAGTCGCTGACCATTCACCACTTGAGGCTTTTCTCCGTCAAGACTATTAATCTTTATAGCACCGGAACGATAAACTTCCTCAATAATGAATGGTCCTTCCCATTTAGAGAACAACTTGCCTGCAAAAAATCTGAGACAAGACCTATACAAAAGCACTTTGTCACCAACATTAAATTCTCTTTTCAAAATTTTCGTATCATGCCATCTATTTACTTTTTCCTTAAACAAACGAGCATTCTCATAGGCTTCATTTCTCCACTCTTCCAAAGAACTTAATTTAAGCAATCTAGTTTTACCGGCAAGAGTAGGATCAGAATTAAGTTGTCTAACAGCCCAATAAGCTTTATGTTCTAATTCAAGGGAAAATTTTGTTTTTGCCACTTTTGTTTTTGCCCATTTTGCTTTTGCCACTCTAAATTTTGACATTTTGCTTTTGCCCTCCCAGTTCTTGGTAATGCATCATTTTTGCCCTATGTGGGGCAAAACCAAAATGAAAACTGCGAAATTTGGTTTTGCTTTTGCCCCTACTCTTGTTGTTTTGGTTTTGGTTTTGCCACTTAAAAGGGTAAAAGCAAAATGTCAAAATTTAGAGTGGCAAAAGCAAAATGGGCAAAAACAAAAGTGGCAAAAACAAAATTTTCCCCTAATTCAAGAGGCAAATGACATGCCTTCCCATAAACCATTTTATAAGGAGACATGCCCATAGGATTTTTATAAGCAGTTTTATAAGCCCATAAAGCATCATTAAGTTTTTTAGACCAATTCTTCCTAGAGTTGTTAACGGTCGTTTGCAATATTAGCTTAATCTCTCTATTAGTTAACTCAACTTGCCCACTAGTTTGAGGGTGATAAGGTGAAGAAACTCTGTGATTAACATCATATTTAGCTAAAACCTTTCTAAAAGCACCATGAATAAAATGGGACCCTCCATCTGTCATAAGGTATCTAGGCACACCAAACCTAGGGAAAATAACTTCTTTAAGCATTTTTAGAGAGGTCTTATGATCAGCACTTTTAGTTGGTATAGCTTCTACCCATTTAGTAACATAGTCTACAGCAACAAGGATGTGAGTATTGCCATGCAAAGTGGGAAAAGGACCCATAAAATCAAATCCCCAACAATCAAAAGGCTCAATAACAAGAGAATAATTCATAGGCATTTCATTACGTCTACTAATGTTACCAACCCTTGACACTCATCACAAGACGAAACAAACCTTTTACCATCCTTAAATAAAGTAGGCCAATAAAAACCTGATTGAAGAACCTTATGTGCAGTCCTTTCTCCTGCGTGATGTCCTTTATAACCACTGTTCTCGCACTTCCTCAATACTTCCTCATGTTCATGCTCAGGAATACATCTCCTCAAAATTCCATCAACCCCCTCCTTGTATAAATGTGGGTCATCCCAAAAGTAGTGCCTCAAGTCATAGAAGAATTTCCTTTTCTGTTGATAAGTAAAGCTTGGAGGCACAATTTTTGAAACGATGAAATTAGCATAATCAGCATACCAAGGAGCGTCATGAGAGGTTACCTTAACGACATCAAGTTGTTCATCAGGAAAACTATCATTTAAAGGGATAGGATCATGAGGTATATTTTCCATTCTAGAAAAATTATCAGCTACAGGATTATCTGCACCTTTTCTATCAACAATATGCAAATCAAACTCTTGCAGCAAAAGCACCCATCTAATAAGAAGCCTAGGATTAGCATCTTTCTTCTCCATAAGGTACTTAATTGCAACATGATCAGTATGAATAATTACTTTAGAATCTACAATGTATTGTCTAAATTTATCACAAGCGAAAACAACTGCTAAAAATTCCTTTTCAGTATCTTTTGAGCACTATCCAAAGTTTTACTAGCATAATGAATGACATTTAACTTCTTATCAATTCTTTGGCCAAGAACAGCCCCTACAGCATAATCACTAGCATCACACATACTTTCAAAGGGTAAATTCCAATCAGGCGGTTGGACTATAGGAGCGGTGATTAAAGCTAGCTTTCTTAAGTATTTCGAAGGCTTTCTTACAATCTTCATCAAAAACAAATGGAACATACTTTTGAAAAAGATTTGTAAGAGGTCTCGAAGTCTTAGAAAAGTCTTTAATAAACCTCCTATAAAAACCAGCATGACCAAGGAAACTATGAATACCTTTGATGTCCCTTGGATAGGGCATCTGCTCAATTGCTTCAATTTTAGCCTTATCAACTTCAATTCCTCTCTCAGAAATTTTATGTCCAAGCACTATGCCTTCATTCACCATAAAGTGACACTTCTCCCAGTTGAGAACAAGATTAGTCTCCTCACATCTCTGCAAAACTTTATCAAGATTATAGAGACAATTGTCGAAAGAAGTTCCATAGACGAAGAAATCGTCCATGAAGACTTCCATAATTTCCTCACAAAAGCCATGAAAAATAGCAGACATGCATCTCTGAAAAGTAGCAGGTGCATTACACAAACCAAAAGGCATACGTCTATAAGCATAAGTTCCATAAGGACAAGTAAAAGTAGTTTTTTCTTGATCTTCATATTTAACAGCAATTTGAGAGAAACCAGAATACCCATCAAGAAAATAAAAGTGAGTATTCTTAGACAATCTTTCAAGCATTTGATCAATAAAAGGCAAAGGATAATGATCTTTTCGAGTAACCTTATTAAGCTTCCTATAATCAATGCACATTTGTAACGCCCCGGGATCGGTACTATGCAGACTTGAGCGATCTCCGCCAGATCCGCATAATAACGATCCTAGGACGCCCACCAGGCATAACATGCACGTCGCAACACACACGTTATGCGGGTGGAATTGTGATGATCATTACAATAGTTCACGATGGAACCCACAAAAGAACATATATACAACGACTCACCGAGTCAAGAGTACAAAGATACAATACAAAGATCCAAATAACAACGGAAGCGAAATAGTATCCGAGTACGGATAAGAATACAAATAGGACAAAGAGTCCTGAAGATAAACGAAAGCACCATAACCCTGCACAGGCCAAGCCGGAGGCATTCCCAAGCTAACGTCGTCGGACTTCAAACCTGTCGACTGCATTGGAATAACAGCCCCGAAGGGGTCAGTACTAGTAGAAGTACTGGCAAAGAATACTCACAAGATATCAAAACTTGAATTCCGGGGAAGGAGGGTTAGCGATAGAGGCGGCGGCAAGCAGAACTAACAACTTATAGAGACTCGCTACAACTTCCGTCTAATTAGAATAAGGAAAGAGAGCGCAAACTCGTAGGACCTATTCTACTCACCAAACAATACCCGTCCTGAGACAACTCCATCGTATCACATACCCACGAGGAAGAAGTCCGGACACTCACACGTTGATCAAATTTTAGCAGGTTATTATTTGAATATGGCTATTTACTAGTCAATTTAGCTATTTATGATATACGGTGATGTCTATGATCTTTTTAGCCAGCACATTACCCAAGTCGTCCATAACCGCGGACTCGGCTTTTCGAAAAGATTTAACCCTGCAGGGGTGCCCAAATGTAACCATACACGTTCGATCAACCACACGCCACAAAGGCAAAAGGTATCTCAACACGACCTTCCCCTTCACTACTACATTGGATAGAGAGCCACCTATCTGAGACTGATCCACGTGGGGAGCCCGGCCGAAACTCCTTTGCGGGCCCAAACGTTGCATGGACGGCTTCGGGAGGTAACACTCATACGATTGCTCCTCCGTCAACATGCGATAAACGCCACGTGCCGCAAACCTATATGCGTCCCCCATAGTTGTAACCTCTCATCTTCAATATGCATCGTGCGTATGCTCTAAATGGTAAACACCCGAACTACTTTGTGGCTCCCTAACCAATATAGAAGATCCGGTACTAAGTTGCGGGGGGTTCCATAAGTCTTCCCATGTGTGGGTAGAGCGCTCATTCTTGGATAAGCGGAAAAAAACGGTTTTTCCTAGGCGACACTAGCAGAACAAATATCAATAATTGGCCTTCCGCCGGTGCCTTATCTTTATTATATAAGTTCTCCCACATAACAGGTCTTCATTAATTAAATTATACCATCTAAACATCAGCAGTGTATGAGATAAACAACAAACAACTCCTAAGCATGCACTACGACTCGCAAGGCCAACAAGGTAAACAAACAACAGGTTATTAGGAGGTGGGGGTGTGGCTTATCATGGCTGCAAGGTAAACATCTGAATAGAATCGAGACACAAGCATCGATACATAGAGCTAGCAAGGAACAAAAGATAGGAGGAGTAAGAGACAGAAAACAAGCAAAGATAGCAAGTGAGTAGTCCTTGCCTGCAATCCGGTAGAGGTAGCAGAACTTGTCATTGCTCACATCAACTCAACGTCCTATTCCCAAGAAGAAGCAACAAACACTGGACAACGGAAAAGATACATCTTACTACTACGGCAAAAGATTCGGCATATTGATGCAATGCATGCATGGCATGGCAAAACATAAGAGATGCAACTTAAGCCAAATTAAACGGAATCGGATTCCGATATTTAATTATAAGGTTCAAGTTATTTTTCTAAACAACAAAATTAAATGTTATTAGCATGACGAAGGCAATATATGGGTGAGATACACAATTCAAATGGAGTAGGGGCAACAATTAAATTAAGTCCCACATATTCCATATGTAATTATTTAGGTGATATGCATTATAGCACTAAGGAGCAAGCTACATGATGCAAACATGTATAAGGATGATGAATTCATGTTCTCTGCATTTTTATGAACAACTTTCATATATAACATTTTCAGTTTGCACTTATAGATTAGGAGATAGAATTTGAAACATAATTTGCAAAAGAATTAAATAACAGAAAAAAGGGGGGATTTGGTGCTGCCTATCGGATTTGAACTTGGGTCTGCACGGGTGGAAGCTAAGGAGCAATCCACTTGGCTGGGCCTCGATTGGTGTTAGGATTAGGATCGGAATTCAGAGAACGCGGACGGAGATCAGCAGCGCTGCTGGTTCCTGCCTGTGCTCGGGGCTCCAGGGTGCAGCTCGGTGCGACATGATGGTGTTCATCTGCAGGAGGGTGTGGTGCTTGGTGTGTGGGAGTAGGGAAGACAACGGGGAAGCAGATACACGTGCGTAGCAGGCCGAGCTCAGGAGCTTATGTGCAGGGCGTACATGGCAAACGGACAAGGATCGGAGAGTTGCGTCGGTTTCGGTATGAATTCGAGCTGGGAGAGATAGGGGAAGGAAACGGAGGCTCACAAGGAGGTCGGTGATGTAGCAGATCGTCATCGGGGACGAAGATGCTGGCCGGGAGTGGAGGAAGACGAGGTTGACGTCCATGGCGTTCCCGCGGCGTACGGGCGACGATCTGGAAGCTCCGGGTCCCGTTCTTCCGTGATGACGACGATCTTGGCGCGGCGGATCCATTCTGGTGTTCTCCTCTCCATGCGAAGGTCTTGGACGGCGACGACCGAAGTAGTCGAGGACGGCGAGCTCGGCCCTCTCTCTCGGTTCTCTCGGGAAGAAGGAGAAAAAGGGGAAGAAAGCGGCGGCGGCTGGGAGGGAGAGATAAGAGAGGGGCTAGGGTTTGGAGGGCGTTGGCCGCTGGTGGTTTTAAAGGGGGGAGGAGAGGAGTGGGGCGCTGGTGGTGGAGGGTGACGCCAGCCATGGGAGGGTCACGCTATGCTCGTGAGAGGAGGAAGGCGACAAGAGGAAGAAGGTGGGCTTGGGCTAGTTTTTGGCCAATGGAGAGGGAGGTGAGAAAAAGGAGATAGGCTAGAAGAAGTGTCCATGGCCCATACAAATTTCGGGAATTTTCTCCAATTCCAGAATTTAAAAGAAAGGGAAAGAAAAGAAGATTAAAGGATAGAAAAGCGGGAAGAAAGAGAAGAGGGGGAAAAGGAGGGGCAAGGATTTACAAAACTTTAATTTTGATTCAAATTAGTTTTTTTTTCAATTATTTTCGAAATATTATGTTGGGTTAATAGAGAGAGAGAGAAAGATTTATTATTTGCAAAACAAAGTAAGGTTTGCAAAAATATTATTTTTGTGCTTAGAAAAAATATGCAAGGTGAAAGATGCATCATGATGTCATGATGATGCAAAAAAAAAGAAAAACAAACAACTCTAATTTGGGAAAAACCCCGAGACATTACAACCGACACCACTAACAAGGGATCTCCCAAGATCCACGCTACCGTCGGGGAGAAGAAGAAGAGAAAGTTAAACTATCGAATCTTCTTGCGTCATGTTGATCTTCTCGACACCACTAACAAGAGATTCTTGCTCGCGCCGATGATGATGTTCATCCTCCGAGGTAGTGTTGAAGATCGAACCTATTAGGTAGAAAGCAAGAAATCGTCCAACCCACGTGGAAGCTATGACTCAGAAGATAGGTAAGGGAGAAGACTGAAAACACATAGGCAGGAGGGGGAAATAGAATATAGGTGAGGAATAAACAAGAGTCCTATTCAGACCTTTCCAAATAATTTTTAGTAAGATAGTTTGACACTCTAAAAACAACGACCGTTAGCTAGGGTATCCTACAGGCAGAGCGGACCCGTGGGGTATCGAAAAACCAGAGCTCTGATACCACTTTGTAACGCCCCGGGATCGGTACTATGCAGACTTGAGCGATCTCCGCCAGATCCGCATAATAACGATCCTAGGACGCCCACCAGGCATAACATGCACCTCGCAACACACACGTTATGCGGGTGGAATTGTGATGATCATTCCAATAGTTCACGATGGAACCCACAAAAGAACATATATACAACGACTCACCGAGTCAAGAGTAGAAAGATACAATACAAAGATCTAAATAACAACGGAAGTGAAATAGTATCCGAGTACGGATAAGAATACAAATGGGACTAAGAGTCCTGAAGATAAACGAAAGCACCATAACCCTGCCCAGGACAAGCCGGAGGGATTCCCAAGCTAACGTCGTCGGACTTCAAACCTGTCGACTGCATTGGAATAGCAGCCCCGAAGGGGTCAGTACTAGTAGAAGTACTGGCAAAGAATACTCACAAGATATCAAAACTTGAATTCCGGGGAAAGAGGGTTAGCGATTGAGGCGGCGGCAAGCAGCACTAACAACTTATAGAGACTCGCTACAACTTCCGTCTAATTAGAATAAGGAAAGAGAGCGCAAACTCGTAGGACCTATTCTACTCACCAAACAATACCCGTCCTGAGACAACTCCATCGTATCACATACCCACGAGGAAGAAGTCCGGACACTCACACGTTGATCAAATTTTAGCAGGTTATCATTTGAATATGGCTATTTACTAGTCAATTTAGCTATTTATGATATACGGTGATGTCTATGATCTTTTTAGCCAACACATTACCCAAGTCGTCCATAACCGCGGACTCGGCTTTTCGAAAAGAATTAACCCTGCAGGGGTGCCCAAATGTAACCATACACGTTCGATCAACCACACGCCACAAAGGCAAAAGGTATCTCAACACGACCTTCCCCTTCACTACTACATTGGATAAAGAGCCACCTATCTGAGACTGATCCACGTGGGGAGCCCGGCGGAAACTCCTTTGCGGGCCCAAACGTTGCGTGGACGGCTTCGGGAGGTAACACTCATATGATTGCTCCTCCGTCAACATGCGATAAACGCCACGTGCTGCAAACCTATATGCGTCCCCCATAGTTGTAACCTCTCATCTTCAACATGCATCGTGCGTATGCTCCAAATGGTAAACACCCGAACTACTTTGTGGCTCCCTAACCAATATAGCAGATCCGGTACTAAGTTGCGGGGGGTTCCATAAGTCTTCCCACGTGTGGGTAGGACGCTCATTCTTGGATAAGCGGAAAAGAACGGTTTTTCCTAGGCGACACTAGCAGAACAAATCACCATAATTGGCCTTCCGCCGGTGCCTTATCTTTATTATATAAGTTCTCCCACATAACAGGTCTTCATTAATTAAATTATACCATCTAAACATCAGCAGTGTATGAGATAAACCACAAACAACTCCTAAGCATGCACTACGACTCGCAAGGACAACAAGGTAAACAAACAACAGGTTATTAGGAGGTGGGGGTGTGGCTTATCATGGCTGCAAGGTGAACATGTGAATAGGATCGAGACACAAGCATCGATACATAGAGCTAGCAAGGAACAAAAGATAGGAGGAGTAAGAGACAGAAAACAAGCAAAGATAGCAAGTGAGTAGTCATTGCCTGCAATCCGGTAGAGGTAGCAGAACTTGTCGTTGCTCACAGCAACTCAACGTCCTATTCCCACGAAGAAGCAACAAACACTGGACAACGGAAAAGATACATCTTACTACTACGGCAAAAGATTCGGCATGTTGATGCAATGCATGCATGGCATGGCAAAACATAAGAGATGCACCTTAAGCCAAATTAAACGGAACCGGATTCCGATATTTAATTATAACGTTCAAGTTATTTTTCTACACAACAAAATTAAATGTTATTAGCATGAAGAAGGCAATATATGGGTGAGCTACACAATTCAAATGGAGTAGGGGCAACAATTAAATTAAGTCCCACATATTCCATATGTAATTATTTAGGTGATATGCATTATACCACTAAGGAGCAAGCTACATGATGCAAACATGTATAAGGATGATGAATTCATGTTCTCTGCATTTTTATGAACAACTTTCATATATAACATTTTCAGTTTGCACTTATAGATTAGGAGATAAAATTTGAAACATAATTTGCAAAAGAATAAATATCAGAAAAAGAGGGGGGATTTGGTGCTGCCTATGGGATTTCAACTTGGTTCTGCACGGGTGGAAGCTAAGGAGCAATCCACTGGGCTGGGCCTCGATTGGTGTTAGGATTTGGATCGGAATTTATATGGAGGAACAGGGGCGCTGTTAACTGAATTTGAGACTGAAAGTGCAGGCCTTGGATTCAGAGAACGCGGACGGAGTTCAGCAGCGCTGCTGGTTCCTGCCTGTGCTCGGGGTTCCAGGGTGCAGCTGGGTGCGACGTGATGGTGTTCATCTGTAGGAGGGTGTGGTGCTTGGTGTGTGGGAGTAGGGAAGACAACGGGGAAGCAGCTATGCGTGCGTAGCAGGCCGAGCTCAGGAGCTTATGTGCAGGGCGTACATGGCAAACGGACAAGGATCGGAGAGCTGCGTCGGTTCCGGTATGAATTCGAGCTGGGGGAGAGAGGGGAAGGAAACGGAGGATCACAAGGAGGTCGGTGATGTAGAAGATCGTCATCGGGGACGAAGATGCTGGCCGGGAGTGGAGGAAGACGAGGTTGACGTCCATGGCGTTCCCGCGGCGTACGGGTGACGATCTGGAAGCTCCGGCTCCCGTTCTTCCGTGATGACGACGATCTTGGCGCGGCGGATCCATTCTGGTGTTCTCCTCTCCATGCGAAGGTCCTGGACGGCGACAACCGAAGGAGTCGAGGACGGCGAGCTCGGCCCTCTCTCTCGGTTCTCTTGGGAAGAAGGAGAAAAAGGGGAAGAAAGCGGCGGCGGCTGAGAGGGAGAGATAAGAGAGGGGCTAGGGTTTGGAGGGCGTTGGCCGCTGGTGGTTTTAAAGGGGGGAGGAGAGGAGTGGGGCGCTGGTGGTGGAGGGTGACGCCAGCCATGGGAGGGTCACGCTATGCTCGTGAGAGGAGGAAGGCGACAAGAGGAAGAAGGTGGGCTTGGGCTAGTTTTTGGCCAATGGAGAGGGAGGTGAGAAAAAGGAGATGGGCTAGAAGAAGTGTCCCTGGCCCATACGAATTTCGGGAATTTTCTCCAATTCCAGAATTTAAAAGAAAGGGAAAGAAAAGAAGATTAAAGGAGATAGAAAAGCGGGAAGAAAGAGAAGAGGGGAAAAGGAGGGGCAAGGATTTACAAAACTTTAATTTTGATTCAAATTAGTTTTTTTTTGCAATTATTTTCCAAATATTATGTTGGGTTAATAGAGAGAGAGAAAGATTTATTATTTGCAAAACAAAGTAAGGTTTGCAAAAATATTATTTTTATGCTTAGAAAAAATATGCAAGGTGAAAGATGCATCATAATGTCATGATGATGCAAAAAAAAAGAAAAAAAACAACTCTAATTTGGGAAAAACCCCGGGACATTACAACATTCTATATCCTACAACCGTTCTCTGAGGAATGAGTTCATTATTATCATTAGCAACAACAGTCATACCTCCCTTTTTAGGAACACAATGAACAGGACTAACCCATCTACTCTCAGCAATAGGATAGATTATACCTGCATTGAGAAGCTTGAGTATCTCATTTCTTACCACATCCTTCATTTTTGGATTTAATCTTCGTTGATGGTCAACAACGGCCTTCGCATCAGGTTCAAGATTAATTGTATGTTGACAATTAGATGGAGAAATCCCTTGAAGATCATCCAAAGTATAGCCCATTGCAGCTCGATGTTTCCTAAGAACCTCCACTAATCGCTCATCTTCTCTTGCTGAAAAGTTAGAATTGATAATAACAGGATATATTTTCTTCTCATCTAAATATGTATACTTGAGAGTATCTAGGAGAGCTTTTAATTCAAAAACAGGATTTCCTTTTGGAGGCGTGGGCGTCCCCAACGATTCCACAGGTAGATCATGCTTTAGAATAGCCGGCTGTCTAAAGAAGACTTCAGCAATTTCTTCCCTTTCCTGCATAAACATATCATTCTCGTGCTCCTCCATAGATTTTTGCAAAAGATTGTTAGGAGGCACAGCAATAGAAGCAATTCTTTCAATAATAAGATCCTCATTAGGTAATTCTTTATCATAACGATGTCTAGCAAATTTAGAAAAATTAAATTCGTACGGTTCTCCAGCGAATTGAACAGAGACCTTTTCTTTCTTGATGTCTATAACAGCACTACACGTATTTAAGAAAGGTCTACCAAATATGATAGGACAAAATTTATCTTTAACTGACCCCAAAACAAGAAAATCAGTTGGATATTTTCCCTTACCACATAAGACTTCAACGTCTCTGACAATTCCCGCCGGGTGGATGACATCTCGATTAGGCAATTTAATCTCCAAGTCAATATCTTCAAGCTCACATGGTGCAATCTCGCGCATTATTTCTTGATAAAGTGTATAAGGAATAGCACTTGCACTTGCTCCCATATCACATAGTCCATAATAGTAATGATCACCTATTTTGACAGAAACAACAGGAGTACCAACAACTTTTGCACTCTTATCTTGCCTAACAATGTTAGTAGCAGCTTCGCAAAAATTTATAGAACCTCCATCGACGTTCTCAGTTACAAGATCTTTAACCAAAGCTACTGGAGAGGCAATTTCAAGTTGTTCATCAGGTTCATAAGTTTTTCTTTCACTTTTATTAACCACATTAGCAACAATTGAGTGTTCTTTAATTCTTATAGGAAAGGGTGGTTTTTCAAAGTGAACAGCAGGTAAAACAGAGTCAACCTTGTGCACAGGTATATCATTACTAGCAAGCACATCCTTTTTACAAACATCTTTAAAAGGTTCATGGTACTTATTCCACTTTTCTTTTGGGATATTAATATAATCAGCAAAGGATTTATAAAGATCAACATCAATTTGAGAATCGAGCCCAAACTTAGTACTAAGCACATTAAAACGTTCAGTTTCCATGAAAGATTTAATGCAGTCATACTCATAATTTATGCCTGATTATTTACCTTTGTCGATCTCCCAATCCTCCGCATTGCGATAAATACTTTCAATGAGATCCCACTTAGCATTAACCTTCTTGTTTGTAAAAGATCCGAGAGAAGAAGCATCAAGCATATCCTTATCACGACGTGATAGCCTTGCATAAAAATTGTTAACAATTATATCATTAGGAAGCTCATGATTGGGGCATTTGAGCATTAGAGATTTCAACCTCCCCCAAGCTTGAGCGATGCTTTCTCCTTCACGTGGCCAAAAGTTGTAAATATAATTTCTATCTTGATGATTTTCATGAAGAGGATAAAATTTAGAATAAAAGAGAGACATAAGCTCTTTCCAATCCATCAAATGAGAATTATCCAGAAGCATATACCAATCCATAGCTTTATCCTTTAATGATATTGAAAATAATTTCCTCATGATTACCTCCCTTGGCATACCTGCAATCTTAAATAGCTCACACAGTTCTTTAATATAAAGCAAATGATAACCCGGATGGACAGACCCATCCCCTGCATAACGATTACTCATAACATGATCAATAATGCCCATAGGTATTTTAAATGGATCGATTTCAGAGAGTGGAGGACTCTTCTCCACCATGGGTGTGGTGGCAGAGTCGCTCCCGAATAGCATACTAAGTGAAGAGTGCTCCATAACGAAGCAAAGTAACAAACAGAAATAAAAACAGCACCTACAATAAAAGCGTTCCTTACCAATTCCACTTACCAATAGCGCTTCACTCCCCCGCAACGGTGCCAGAAAAGAGTCTTGATGACCCACAAGTATAGGGGATCTATCGTAGTCCTTTCGATAAGTAAGAGTGTCGAACCCAACGAGGAGCAGAAGGTGTTGACAAGTAGATTTCAGCAAGGTTTCACTACAAGCACTTTGGAGTTTTGATATAAAGAACAAATAAAGAACAAGTAAATAAAAGAGTGCTACAATAGTTGCAGCAAATAGCCCAATCCTTTTAGTCTCAAAGTACAGGCTGGTTGTGTTACTTATAATGATTAAAACGTTCTCGAGGACACATGGGAACTTATGCCTAGTCATTTTCATTGCACGCCGGTGATTAATCTTCAACGTTTTGATAAAGTGTTGTGTGTGTGGACCTATGCTAATGCACCGCCCTTACTTGGGCAAATACATACTTGTGATTAAACCCCTTGCAAGCATCCGCAACTACAAGAAAGTAATTAAGATAAAACCTAACCACAGCCTTAAACTCTGAGATCCTACACTCCCTAGTGCACTAGTTTGCGAATTGGGGTTTAGGTTTCTGGCACTCCTTCAACCCTACCGTAGGCAAACTAAATACACCATGCATTCCCCTAGGCCCTTTGAATGGTGAAGTATCATGTAGTCGACGTTCACACGATACCACTAGAGGAATAACATCACAACATAAATAAAACCATTAAATATTACTCAACATTATGCAATTACTAGCAACTAGGCTTTCCCCATGTCCTCAAGAACCAAACGAACTACTCACAAGACATCATATAGATCATGATCAGAGGTGGTATGAATATGGGCAGCAATCTGATTGTAATGATAATTCACCGATAAAACTCTCAAACATCAACTACAAGTGGTAATCAACGCCCAGGATACGAGTCCGATGAACTAATAGCAACACAATGATAATTATTACAACGAGATGAGATGGGATGACGGCGGTGATGATGGTGCTGATGGTTGAGATGATGTTGATGTTGATCTCGATGATGCTTGGCGTGATGGCGATGACGATGGCGGCGATTCCCCCCCTCCGGGAGGGAAATTCCCCGGCAGTTCTCTCCCTGCCGGAGCTCTTCTTCTCTCTGTCTGGTTTCCGCCTCGTGGAGGCGGCGGAAAAATTATTCGTCGATACCCCCGATGGTTTTAGGTCAAAGGGAAGTAATACGCTGAAGGGGGCCACCCCTGCTCCCTGGAGCTCGCCTCCGTGCGCCCGAATATTTATCTCCGAATTTTTCTGGAATTTTTCTGAAATTTTTGGAGCTTCCGACGTCAGGTATCTTGACAGGTACTTTTATAGCTGATTCCGGGCTCCGGCAGATGCATCCCCAATAATGGCAAAACATGCAAAATAAGGCAAAATAACATAAGTATTGCGTCATAATATGAAATATATCAATGAATAAATGTAAATTATGATGTAAAATAGTGATGCAAAATGGACGTATCATCCGCCATTTCTTCTATCCCCGTGTAGGGAAAGAGGGCTGGCTAGGGGAGGAGTCACGTTCTTCTTCCATCCGAATGTCAAGCAGTTCTTCCCCGAAATGGTGGTGAAGTCCAAGTGGGACGACTGGAGGAACAGCTGGTTCCTCGTCGTCGTACCGGAGGCTCTCCAGCATC
The DNA here is from genome assembly GCA_012064385.1 of Puccinellia tenuiflora. Classification (NCBI taxonomy): domain Eukaryota; kingdom Viridiplantae; phylum Streptophyta; class Magnoliopsida; order Poales; family Poaceae; genus Puccinellia; species Puccinellia tenuiflora. The sequence continues at coordinate 229,658 of QRDG01002040.1, forward strand.
TTCAGGAGCCGAAAGAGCACCCGGTGAGCCAGGAGCTCTGGAGGAGTCTGAGCCCGCAGTACGTGTATCTCTCGGCTAGGGTGTCCCGCTTAAAGCTTCTGCGGGCGTAGGGGATCTCTAGAGCCGCCATCATTGCGCACGCCTTGCGCAACCGCCTGGCTCCTTTGCAGAAAAGGCCTCACCCGGCCTGGAGCTTCCAGGGTGCCAAAGACCCTTCCCACTTGCGGAACACCAACATGGACAACTCCGCTCTTCTTTCAGTCATGAAGACGATCTTCCCTCCCGCCGTGAAGTACCAGCTGCCGGAAGGAGTCCGACCCTTATGCGAGGACCCACAGAAGAAAGAGGTCCTGGCAACAATGCCGGAGTGCAACGCCCTTGGGATTGAGGCCCGGACCGACTCCGAGCCCCAGACCACCAAAGCTAAGACCCGTAAAGCCAAGGCTCCCTCCAGCTCCGACGAGGACGAAGAGACGTCTGAGTCCGAATAGGAGAGCGCGGAGAGTTCTGAAGAGGAGTCCTCCCACTCCGGAGAGGACGACAATGGCGACAGCGACGGCGAGGGGTCTGAGGGTGACGATCACGCCGACGGGGACGTCAGCGACGATGAAGACGATGATGAAGAGGAGGCGGGGAGAGAGGCTCCTCCCCCGCGCCCTGCCGTGGGAACCGCCGCGGTCTTGAGCCCGAAGGCGAGCCCCCGGGCGCCACCCGCGTGCGTGGTCGGTGAAGAGGGCGGCCTGGTGGACATGGAGGTTGACGTCGATGCCTTTGTCCTGGCGCCGCGACGCGAAGAGTCGCCCCAGCGCCAGCCGCCGGTTCAGGAGCCCTCCTTTGCTGCCAGCATGATGCCCTTGAGCCCTCATGGCTCCTCCACTGGGTCCGCAGACATGCCTGGGTCGCTGGGCTACAAACGCCCCCGCGGGTAGGTCTGCTTCTTGCTTGTCTTTGTCATGAATGTTGCCTCCGAGCTTGCAGGTTGCGCTCCAAAGAAGATGACCGAATGTCGTTGCAGGGGTCAGGCTTCCCCGGAGGCCAACAAGGGGCGGCGAGACGCGGCCGAGGACGACACGGCCACCAGCGCCGGAGCCCGTGGAGGGATGACGCCCCCCTCCAACTTGTAGGGAGCGGGGAAGAGACGCGGGAGCGACGCGGAGAACGCACCTGGGACGCCTCTTGCCCCTACTGTAAGCCCCACTTAGCGGAAATATCATTTCGCCAAATAGAACCACAATTGGATTACATCACATGCACAAGTACGACACAAAAGGATAAATAAACATAGTTCGAAATACTTTTATTACATCACAGGGGATCATACGTCCCGAATACAGCGGAAGCAAACACTCGTCTGAGTACAGACTACATCAAAGGCCAAAGGCCGGAAAATAAAAGAGGGGACCCGCCCATGGTGGTCTCAGGCTGCCGCTTAGGATCTCGATCTACTCGTCGTAGTCAGCGTCGAACTCTACGAAGTAGCCTCCATCTGGATCGTCGAACTCTGCTGTCGCTCCTGCATCGGTGAAAACACGGGCACCGGACACCCGTTGGTATGAGTACGGGGGTACTCAGCAAGTCTTACGCACAAGTGGAAAAGAAGGTACGATGCACATGCATTGGGGTTGAAAAGGGCTGTATGTGGACTTGCAGCGGCACCACCTAACAACTACAGAAGACACGCTACAACTTGCGTCTAATTAGAATAAGGGAAGAGAGCGCTTGCACTACTGGGCTAAACTACTCACCAAGCAAAACCCGTCCTGAGACAACTCCATCGTATCATATTCCCACTAGGAAGAAGTCCGGACACTCACACGTTGATCAAGTATTACCAGGTTATTATTTGAATATGGCTAATTACTAGTCAATTTAGCTATTTAAGATATACGGTGATGTCTATGTTCTTTTTAGCCAGCACATTACCCAAGTCGTCCATAACCACAGACTCGGCTTTTCGAAAAGATTTAACCCTGCAGGGGTGCCCAAATGTAACCATACACGTTCAATCAACCACAGGCCACATAGGCAAAAGGTATCACAACACGACCTTCCCCTTCACTACTACATTGGATAGAGAGCCACCTATCTGAGACTGATCCACGTCAAGAGCCTGGACGAAACTCCTTTGTGGGCCCAAACGTTTGCGACTACACACTAGGTGGCACAAACTACCATGAGCCGGCCACTTCGCATCATACCGCACCTATAGGCGTCACTCATCCTCATCATGCTGATCTTTCTGTGATATGCTCCAAATGGTAAACACCCGAACTAGTTGTGGCTCCCTAACAAATATAGCAGATCCGGTACTAAGTTGCGGGGGGTTCCATAAGTCTTCCCATGTGTGGGTAGGGCGCTCATTCTTGGATAAGCGGAAAAGAACGGTGTTTCCTAGGCGACACTAGCAGAACAAATCACCATAGCTGGCCTTCCGCTGGTGCCTTATCGTTAATATAATAACAGTGATTCCCACATAGCAAGTCTTCAATTATTAAGATATACCAGCTAAACATGTGATAGCCCACAAACAACTCCTAAGCATGCTAGTAGAAGTAACTGGAAAACAAGCATAGGATATAGGCATGCATATCAGGAATAACTGGACTTCTATCAGGCTATGCAATTCTAATAGGAATCGTAAGACACAACAGAACGGAAGTCCTAAAGCATGCAAGATATGAATAGGCATCACTTGAGAAAGTTGGGGAGGGGCTGCTTGCCTGATGGCTCAGTAGCCTGGTACTGGGCTAGATCCTCGGAGGTGTCGGGGTACTCAGCAACGTCATCGTCTACGGTAACCCCAAAACATAACAAAAGGCAAGATCGATACAAATGCATTCAATCAAGCATGATGACATGAAAATTTTAATAATGCAGCAACTTAAGTGCTAAACATTTTATTAGACAAGTTAAAATTAGGGTTTAGCAATTTAATAATTAATTAAGGCATGTAGGCATTTTAATTAGTTCAATTAATGAATTTTCCATTTATCCCGAAAGTTAAATTGCTCATTAAATGCATGAAAAATTAGCTTTAACCAGATTACATTTTTAGCTTTAATGTGATATAAAATTCATAATTTTTGGATAAGTAGATCAAAAGTTATGGATTTTGTAAGATTAATTAATTAGCAAAAATTTATTTATTTTAGCCATTTAAATTCATTCCAAAAATTAAACAAAATTTATATTTGGACAGATTACAATTTTATGAGTTCAAAACATATTTTTATTGCAATATTTGAAAAAGGTTTGGCCAAGATTTAATTGGTTGAAAAACAGGACAGGAACATGTCAAAAGGACCTATTTGCAAAAGAAGTTCAAAAACTGGGTTTTCCTGCAAAAACGTCAGATCTGGATCTGGAGATATTTTTGTCACCGAGGTGGGTTCTATCTATTAGCATGACATGTGGGACCCAGGGGCCCACTTGTCAGCGGCCATGCTAAAAAGGAGAAAAAAGGGGGTGAATTTATTCGGCGAAGGTGGGGATCGAACCCGGGACGGATCGGTGTGTAACAGGGGCAGTGACCAGTCGGGTTGTACTGTGGATCTTGTCCAAGTACAGATCTGAAGCAGTATGAGGAGTCGTGGTGCTATTAACTGAACCTTAACTGAAACAAGTTTCAGTCAACCGGCGACAGGCAACAACGGCGTTGGAGCGCAGCCGACGGTGACCATGATCTAGCGGCGCGGATGAGGGGATCGTGCGCGTGCAGGTGCTGGTGTGGTGTGCATGCAAGCCCGTGCGTGGACTCGAGCAGAGGAGGTGGCCGGGCAGAGGAGCTCCGGGCTCATGCCCGCGGACGTGCGCGTGCTCGACAGCGCCCTACGGCTACCGGCGACGTGCGCTCGAAGGCTTCATCCAGAGCATGAGGGAGAGGGAGAGAGGGGTAGCCCGGTGGCGGTGTTGCTCACCAAGGCATCGGGGAAGAGCAGCTCGGCGAAGGCGACGACGGAAGAAGGACGAAGAGCCGGTGCAGGAGGTAGACGCCGGCCCGAGGAAGAAAACGTCGGGGAAGAAGAGGATGTGCTGCCCTTGGGTCTACTTCGTCTGGATCCAGCGCGTGATGACGACGACGTGGACGACCTCCTCCGCTGCTACCCCATCGCGGCGACGGCTTCTCCGGCTAGCGAAGGTGGAGGTGGTGGCTGCTCTCGGTAGGGAAAAAAACGGAGCAGGGAGGGAGAGGAAAGGTGGCGGCGCGAGGAGGAAGAGAAGGGAGGCGCTAGGGTTAGGGAGAGAGGCTCGGCCGGGGCTGGTTTTATAGGGGAAGGGAGCAGGTGAGGCGCGGCCTGTGACGGAAACGGCGTGGACACTGGCGTCGGCGACGTCGCTTGACAGGGGTGCGGAGGAGAAGCAAAAAGGTAAAAGGCCAGGACGATAACGGGCCAGACGGGCCGATTCGGGAGAGAAGGAAAAGGAAAAAGAAAGGAAGGAGCTGGGTTTCGGCCCAGCTCTGTTTTCCAAATTTTTGCAAAACCTTTTTAACAGAAAAAGAGAAGAGAAGAAAAGAGATAAAAACAAAAGTAAAATTTAGGTTTTTGATTTTTCCCCAACATAAAATGTTTGTTAATTTGCAAATCCAAAATAACATTTTAATTTGCTTTGTCTAAAAAAAAGTTTTTTGTTGTTAATTTATTTTGTTTTTGCAATTTAGAAATTAGGTTTTGCATGTGATAACACATGAAATCCCAATTTATTTTTGTTTGTTTTATTTTATTTTTGCAAAACCACAAATGCACAACAGAGATGATGTCCTGATGATGCAATATTTAAAACAAACATCGATCAACTGCATGGCCTGGATCTTTGAAGCACTTCTTGAGTTGGGACACGTGAAAGACATCGTGCACCTTGGAGAGCTTTTCCGGAAGTTCCAACCGGTAGGCCAATTCTCCACGTCTGGAAAGAACAGGAAAAGGACCAATGTATCTCGGAGCCAACTTGCCTTTGATACCAAAACGGTGAGTGCCTCTCAGAGGGGTGACACGAAGGTAAGCGAGATCACCAGGAGCATAGACCATATCTCTGTGCTTGCTGTCATAGTAGCTTTTCTGCCATGTCTGAGCAATTTTCAAGTTCTCTCGAATGATGCGAACTTTTTCTTCTGCCTCTTGTATGATGTCAGGACCAAAGAGTTGACGTTCGCCGGTTTCAGACCAGTTGAGAGGAGTGCGGCACTTGCAGCCATAGAGAACTTCAAAGGGGGCCATGCCCAAACTTGCTTGGTAGCTGTTGTTGTAGGAGAACTCAGCATATGGGAGGCAATCTTCCCATTTCATGCCGAAGGAGATAACATAGGCTCTGAGCATATCCTCGAGGATTTGATTGACTCTTTCCACTTGACCACTAGTCTGAGGGTGATAAGCTGTGCCGAACAGGAGTTTTGTGCCCAATGCTTCCTGAAAGCTTTTCCAGAACCTTGAGGTGAAAAGACTTCCACGATCTGAACTGATTTCCAACAGAACACCGTGAAGAGGAACGATCTTTGTGGCGTAAAGCTCTGCCAACTGAACTGCTGAGCAACTGAACTGCTGAGATAGACTCTTTGACTGGAAAGAAGTGAGCGACCTTGGAGAGACGGTCGATGACAACGAAGATTGCATCATTGCCTTTCTTGGACTTGGGAAAACCGGTGAGGAAGTCCATTTCAATTTTGTCCCATTTCCACTCAGGAATTTTCAACGGTTGCAACAATCCTGGTGGTCTCTGGTGTTCTGCCTTGACTATGCGACAGACATCACATTCTGAGACATAGCGAGCAATTTGACGCTTCATTCTGGTCCACCAATAGACTTGCCTGAGATCTTGATACATTTTGGTGCTTCCCGGATGGATAGAAAGACGAGTGTCATGATCTTCTTTGAGGATCAGCTCTCTTAAGCTTTCGAGTTTGGGAACCACAATGCGTCCTTCAAACCGCACTGTTCCATTGTTGTCAAGAGAGAAGCACTTATACTTTGCCGTGCCAAGGAGAACATTTTCCTTTATTTTCTTGACAGAAGGATCACGGAGCTGAGCTTCTCGGATTTTTTCCTCGAGAGTGGGAGTGACTGTGAGACTTGCAAGGTAACCTTGAGGAACAATTTCCAGGTTTAGCTTGCGGAATTCCTCATGGAGTTCAGGTTGGCTTTCCTTGATCATGAGGTTGTTGCAATAAGATTTGCGACTGAGGGCATCGGCCATGACATTAGCCTTGCCTGGGGTGTAGTTGAGAGTGAGGTCAAAGTCTTTGATGGTCTCGATCCATCTCCTTTGTCTGAGGTTCAGATCTGGCTGAGTGAAGAGGTACTTGAGGCTTTGGTGGTCGGTAAAGATTTCACAAGTGTTGCCCATGAGATAGTGCCGCCATGTTTTGAGGGCATGCACGACAGCAGCAAGTTCAAGGTCATGAGTAGGATAGTTGAGCTCGTGAGGGCGCAACTGGCGAGAAGTGTAAGCGACGACTTGACGGTTTTGCATGAGGACTCCGCCTAGTCCTTGGATAGAGGCATCACAGAAGACTTGGAAAGGCTTGGAGGTATCAGGTGCTTATGGGACAGGAGTAGTGGTGAGCTTTTTCTTTATGAGCTGGAAGCTTTCTTCACATGCGGGACTCCAGATGAATTTCTTGTCTTTCTTGAGGAGTTCGGTGAGAGGCTTTGTGATTTTGGAGAAGTTTTCGATATAGCGACGACAGTAGCCGGCCATACCTAGGAAGCTTCTGAGTTGCTTGACTATTTTGGGAGTAGGCCAGTCGAGCATTGCTTGGACTCTTTCTGGGTTAACATCGGTGCCTTCTCCAGAGATGACATGCCCAAGATAGGTGACTTCAGGAAGCCAGAACTCGCACTTGGATAACTTGGCATAGAGACGCTGTTCTCGGAGTTTTGTGAGGGCGAGGCGCAGATGTTCAGCATGCTCTTCGTCAGACTTGGAGTAGATGAGGATATCATCGAGATAGACCACCACGAACTTGTCGAGGTACTCCATGAAGACAGAGTTCATGAGACGAGAGAAAGTTGCTGGAGCATTTGTTAGACCGAAAGACATGACGGTGTACTCGTAGAGACCGTAGCGAGTGGTGAAGGCTGTTTTAGGGATATCTTCTTTCCTGATTTTTATTTGGTGATAGCCCATTCTTAGGTCCATTTTAGAGAAGACCTTTGCATCGGCAAGTTGATCGAAGAGATCATTTATTCGAGGAAGAGGATATTTGTTCTTGATTGTGCGGAGGTTGACAGGACGATAGTCAACGACAAGACGACTTGTTTTGTCCTTCGTCTTCACCAAGATGGTGGGGCATCCCCACGGAGAAGAACTTGGTTGGATATAGCCTTTGCTTTCAAGGTCCACAAGTTGTTTCTTGAGCTCGATCAGTTCAGGGGGACCCATTTTGTAAGGCCTTTTGGAGATAGGCGTCGTGCCTAGTTCAAGCTCGATGACGAATTCAACAGCTCTGTCGGGTGGCATACCCGGGAGTTCCTCCGGAAAAACATCAGGAAAGTCGCAAACGATTGGAACATTTTGGATTGCTTGGAGAGGATCGACGTTTAGAGCAAAGAGCTGGACAGAAGGTGGAGAGTTTGGAGAATAGACTATCTGGCCAGAGGGGTGAGAAAGAGTGACCGTCTTCGTGGCACAGTCGATTTTAGCTTTCTTGGCCTTCAACCAATCCATGCCAAGAATGACGTCGATGTCTGAATTTCCAAGAAGTATGAGAGAAGCAAGAAACAAGTGACCTCCGATTTGGATTTCGTTGTCATGGCTTACTTTGGAAGTTGTCATTTGCGTGCCAGGGGATATGACCATGAGATTTTTAGGTAAAGACACATAAGGTAGACCATGTTTCAAGGCAAACTTATGTGATACGAAGGAAAGGGAAGCACCAGTATCGAAAAGGACTTTTGCATCAACTGAGTTTACAGGGAGTGTACCGAGGACAACTTCTGGAGCTTCCTGAGCTGCATCTGCGTTGAGGTGGTTGACCCTGGCTGCACGTCCCTGAGGCCTAGTGTTGGTGTTGAGAGGCCTCTGCGGGGCAGGAGCACGCACCATCGCCTGAGTCGGAGCAGGGTGAGGCTGCGGTGGTGGAGGAAGCAGGTTCTGCGGGCACTGAGGTGAGATGTGGCCCTCCTGGCCACACTTGTAGCAGGTCGGAGGAGGACGGGAACTCGTCGGCCTTGGCGGTGCCGCGATGGTCCTGGGAGCAGGGGTGGGTGGGCGTGGAGCAGACCCTGGAGTACCCGGAACGTAGGTGCCACGTGCGAGGGCACTATTGGGCACCCACACTCTGCGCTTCTGAGGTGGTCCGACGTTCTTGCCTGAGGAAGAGCCACCTTCACGAGCGTGCTTGCGAGACTCCTCAAACACAGCACGTCCATGCTCGGCCTTGAGCGCAGTGTCGACAAGCTCCTCGAAGTTCTGCGTCTTGATGAGGTTGAGCGCGTACTTCAGTGCCGGGTTGAAGCCCTTGCGGAAGCGAGCTTGCTTCTTGGCATCAGTGGACACCTCGTCTCCAGCGTAGCGGGAAAGGTTGTTGAAGACCCGACTGTAGTTGTGGACGTCCATGTGGCCCTGCGTGAGCGAGCAAAACTCCTCGCGCTTGCGCTCCATGAGTCCGTCGGGGACGTGGTGACGTAGGAAGCTAGCCTTGAACTCCGGCCAGGTGGTAGTCGTGCCGGGAGCTCTCATGGCCTGGCGGTTCTCCCACCACGAGGCCGACTCGCCGCGTAGGAGGAAGGTGGCGAAGGGCACGTAGTCGTCAGGGGCCACCCGTGCCGTCAGAAGGGTCCTGTCCATCTCGCGAAGCCAGTCGTCAGCGTCGAGGGGCTCAATCGGAGAGGCGAAGATCCTGGGGTTGAGGTTGAGGAAGTCCTTGAGTGAGACGCAGCCGTTTCCCTCGTTGCGGTTGTTGTTGTTGTTTTGCATCATCTGGTTTGCTTGCGTCTGCGCCAACTGCGCCACCACTTGCGTCAGCTGCGTCAACATCTCCGAGAAAGGTGGCGGAGGGGGCGGAGGTGGGTTGCTGTTACCCCTCGTCATCCTGAGGATAATGACAACATTTGTAAGCACCAGATAAAGATGACAAATTTTTCGGAAGGATTAGATAGCAACAGATAACATGGATAGACATTAGATGCACCGTAAAAGATTCAACACCGGAGTAGGGAAACAAAGATGAAGTGACCGAAGCAACATTTCTTTCACCAATTCACGACTACAACCTGAAGGTACTATGGAAAACCCCGAACACGTGAAACCCTAATTTTGAAATTTTTTGGAAAGGAGAGAAAAATTCGTTTCACTTCCTTACCAGAAAAAGAGGGAGGGTGGGTGGGGAAAGAAATAAAGAGAACAGAGTTCATACTCTCGCGTATAGTTTTTCCTGAATAGAAACAAAAATAATTTCTAGACTCAACTGCGACCAGTAGAAAAAGGCTCCTAAAGGCGGTCCATGCTCTGATACCAATTTGTAAGCCCCACTTAGCGGAAATATCATTTCGCCAAATAGAACCACAATTGGATTACATCACATGCACAAGTACGACACAAAAGGATAAATAAACATAGTTCGAAATACTTTTATTACATCACAGGGGATCATACGTCCCGAATACAGCGGAAGCAAACACTCGTCTAAGTACAGACTACATCAAAGGCCAAAGGCCGGAAAATAAAAGAGGGGACCCGCCCACGGTGGTCTCAGGCTGCCGCTTAGGATCTCGATCTACTCGTCATAGTCAGCGTCGAACTCTACGAAGTAGCCTCCATCTGGATCGTCGAACTCTGCTGTCACTCCTACATCGGTGAAAACACGGGCACCGGACACCCGATGGTATGAGTACGGGGGTACTCAGCAAGTCTTATGCACAAGAGGAAAAGAAGGTACGATGCACATGCATTGGGGTTGAAAAGGGCTGTATGTGGACTTGCAGCGGCAGCACCTAACAACTACAGAAGACACGCTACAACTTGCGTCTAATTAGAATAAGGGAAGAGAGCGCTTGCACTACTGGGCTAAACTACTCACCAAGCAAAACCCGTCATGAGACAACTCCATCGTATCATATTCCCACTAGGAAGAAGTCCGGACACTCACACGTTGATCAAGTTTTACCAGGTTATTATTTGAATATGGCTAATTACTAGTCAATTTAGCTATTTAAGATATACGGTGATGTCTATGATCTTTTTAGCCAGCACATTACCCAAGTCGTCCATAACCGCGGACTCGGCTTTTCGAAAAGATTTAACACTGCAGGGGTGCCCAAATGTAACCATACACGTTCAATCAACCACATGCCACAGAGGCAAAAGGTATCACAACACGACCTTCCCCTTCACTACTACATTGGATAGAGAGCCACCTATCTGAGACTGATCCACGTCGGGAGCCCGGCCGAAACTCCTTTGTGGGCCCAAACGTTTGCGACTACGCACTAGGTGGCACAAACTACCATGAGCCGGCCACTTCGCATCATACCGCACCTATATGCGTCACTCATCCTCATCATGCTGATCTTTCTGTGATATGCTCCAAATGGTAAACACCCGAACTAGTTGTGGCTCCCTAACCAATATAGCAGATCCGGTACTGAGTTGCGGGGGGTTCCATAAGTCTTCCCACGTGTGGGTAGGGCGCTCATTCTTGGATAAGCGGAAAAGAACGGTTTTTCCTAGGCGACACTAGCAGAACAAATCACCATAGCTGGCCTTCCGCTGGTGCCTTATCGTTAATATAATAACAGTGATTCCCACATAGCAAGTCTTCAATTATTAAGATATACCAGCTAAACATGTGATAGACCACAAACAACTCCTAAGCATGCTAGTAGAAGTAACTGGAAAACAAGCATAGGATGCATATCAGGAATAATTGGACTTCTATCAGGCTATGCAATTCTAATAGGAATCGTAAGACACAACAGAACGGAAGTCCTAAAGCATGCAAGATATGAATAGGCATCACATGAAAAAGTTGGGGAGGGGCTGCTTGCCTGATGGCTTAGTAGCCTGGTACTGGGCTAGATCCTCGGAGGTGTCGGGGTACTCAGCAACGTCGTCGTCTACGGTAACCCCAAAACATAACAAAAGGCAAGATCAATACAAATGCATTCAATCAAGCATGATGACATGACAATTTTAATAATGCAGCAACTGAAGTGCTAAACATTTTATTAGACAAGTTAAAATTAGGGTTTAGCAATTTAATAATTAATTAAGGCATGTAGGCATTTTAATTAGTTCAATTAATGAATTTTCCATTTATCCCGAAAGTTAAATTGCTCATTAAATGCATGAAAAATTAGCTTTAACCAGATTACATTTTTATCTTTAATTTTATATAAAATTCATAATTTTTGGATAAGTAGATCAAAAGTTATGGATATTGTAAAATTAATTAATTAGCAAAAGATTTATTTATTTTAGCCATTTAAATTCATTCCAAAAATTAAACAAAATTTATATTTGGACAGATTACAATTTTATGAGTTCAAAACATATTTTTATTGCAATATTTGAAAAAGGTTTGGCCAAGATTTAATTGGTTGAAAAACAGGACAGGAACATGTCAAAAGGACCTATTTGCAAAAGAAGTTCAAAAACTGGGTTTTCCTGCAAAAACGTCAGATCTGGATCTGGAGATATTTTTGTCACCGAGGTGGGTTCTATCTATTAGCATGACATGTGGGGACCAGGGGCCCACTTGTCAGCGGCCATGCTAAAAAGGAGAAAAAGGGGGTGAATTTATTCGGCCAAGGTGGGGATCGAACCCGGGACGGATCGGTGTGTAACAGGGGCAGTGACCAGTCGGGCTGTGTTGTGGATCTTGTCCAAGTACAGATCTGAAGCAATATGAGGTGTCGTGGTGCTGTTAACTGAACCTTAACTGAAACAAGTTTCAGTCAACCGGCGACAGGCAACAACGGCGTTGGAGCGCGGCCGACGGTGACCATGATCTGGCGGCGTGGGTGAGGGGATCGTGCGCGTGCAGGTGCTGGTGTGGTGTGCGTGCAATCCCGTGCGTGGGCTCGAGCAGAGGAGGTGGCCGGGCAGAGGAGCTCCGGGCTCGAGCCCGCGGACGTGCGCGTGCTCGACAGCGCCCTACGGCTACCGGCGACGTGCGCTCGAAGGCGTCGTCCAGAGCATGAGGGAGAGGGAGAGAGGGGTAGCCCGGCGGCGGTGTTGCTCACCAAGGCGTCGGGGAAGAGAAGCTCGGCGAAGGCGACGACGGAAGAAGGACGAAGAGCCGGTGCAGGAGGTAGACGCCGGCTCGAGGAAGAAAACGTCGGGGAAGAAGACGATGTGCTGCCCTTGGGTCTACTTCGTCTGGATCCAGCGCGTGATGACGATGACGTGGACGACCTCCTCCGCTGCTACCCCATCGCGGCGACGGCTTCTCCGGCTAGCGAAGGTGGAGGTGGTGGCTGCTCTCGGTAGGGAAAAAAACGGAGCAGGGAGGGAGAGGAAAGGTGGCGACGCGAGGAGGAAGAGAAGGGAGGCCCTAGGGTTAGGGAGAGAGGCTCGGTCGGGGCTGGTTTTATAGGGGAAGGGAGCAGGTGAGGCGCGCCCGGTGACGGAAACGGCGTGGACACTGGCATCGGCGACGTCGCTTGAGAGGGGTGCGGAGGAGAAGCAAAAAGGTAGAAGGCCAGGACGATAACGGGCCAGACGGGCCGATTCGGGAGAGAAGGAAAAGGAAAAAGAAAGGAAGGAGCTGGGTTGTGGCCCAGCTCTGTTTTTTTGTTTTTTGTTTTCCAGATTTTTGCAAAACCTTTTTAATAGAAAAAGAGAAGAGAAGAAAAGAGATAAAAACGAAAGTAAAATTTAGGTTTTTGATTTTTCCCCAACATAAAATGTTTGTTAATTTGCAAATCAAAAATAACATTTTAATTTGCTTTGTCTAAAAAATAGTTTTTGGTTGTTAATTTATTTTGTTTTTGCAATTTAGAAATTAGGTTTTGCATGTGATAACACATGAAATCCCAATTTATTTTTGTTTGTTTTATTTTATTTTTGCAAAACCACAAATGCACAATAGAGATGATGTCATGATGATGCAATATTTAAAACAAACATGGGAAAGGATTTGGGGATTACTTTTGGGATGTTACACCTACAAAGACGGGAACCGCGGGGACGCAGGGAGCAGCAGGTAAATCTCACCCCGCCGGGCAAACTCCACCATCTTCCGCCTCGCTGGTATGACATCATCTCTTGTTGATCCAGATACTTCGGTTGTTGGTGGGTCCCCAATGGGCGACCCGGCTGCGGTGACTCTGGACTAGGAGGTGTCCAAGGCCGAGCCCGAGGTGACGACGACCGCGTGCCCGGGAGATGGGCGCACACCGGCACCTTTCGGTAGTCCGGCCGGGGCCGAAACATCAAATCACGCAGATACCCCGGACATTCTGAGCTGCTTGTTCATGACCGGGGAGGAGCTGAAGGCCTTTGCCGAGTTCTCGACGTGCTCCGGGGCGAGTGCCGAGATTGCCGCGCTGGCGGAGATCCAGGCGGATCTTTCCGCGAAGAGAGGCTGGAGAACTGGTGCTTCCGCGGGCCAGCAAGGAGGAGCCCCCGAGATCACGATCAGCGGGATGAGCGCCAAGGAAGCCGTGCTCCGTGGGGTGGGCCAACTGATCCAGGAGATCGAGGCCAAGGAGGACGCGTTGGCGCACGCTAGCTCCCGCGCCGAGGATGTGATCCAAAAAGGGTTGGCGGAGCTGACCCGCCAGTGGAACTTGCTCATGGCTATGTAGAAAGGCCTCGAGCAGAAGAACAAACTTTGGAAGGTCGAGCGCGATCGCTGCGAGCATGATGTCTCAAAGCGGGAACTACAGCTGGCTACCCGGGAGGCCGAGCTGACAAGAAAGGCCGAGGCCTTGGACCTCCGGAAACTAGAGCTGGAAAGCAAAGTCGAGCAACGCCTCACAGAGATGGAGAGAAACCAGCAGGAGGTGCTCGACGGGAAGGTCAAAGACATCAATGACCTGCAGCTAAACGAGATGGAGGCCCAGAAGACCATCGAGGACGCCGGGAAGAAACTTCTCGCGGAGCAGGAGTCCGCCCGCGCCTTGCGGGAGCAAGCCAAGCTGGACGGCCAGAAGGTGGCCGGGCTGGAGGAGTCCCTGAAGCTGAAGGAGGAGGAGCTGTCATCACTGAAGACTAGGTACCTCGGGCTGGAGAAGGACCACTCCCGGGTGTCCTCCGAACTCGCGGGACTCCGCCGCCGGACGAATTAGGAGTTCAAGGGCATCGCTGCCACCAGCGCGGACGTCGTGACGTGGGTGCTTCAGCTGGATCGAGCTGCCGAACTCTCTGGGTTGGCTCCGGCCTGCTAAAGCCTCCCAGACGTGGCAGAGTTCCTCTCGAAGATGGCCGCCTCCATTAGGTCCATCAAGAACAAGACTGTTTGCCGGCTCCTCAACGATCGAAATGGAGCCAGCCTTGAGACGGCGGCGCGCGTGATGGCATCATTCCGGGAGGCCAACCCGAATGCCGTCGTGCCCAACTTTGTGGACGCCAAGTCTTCCGAAGCCTCGCTCCAGGCCGTGGATGCTTCCACGACTGCGCTGGCCATGGAGATGTTTCCACGCCCTTAAACTTCCAGCACATCATTCGAGCACCTCGTGCCCCAAATGTAATAAACATTGCGTCAGACTTCGCACTTTCTCAAAACTTATGTTGTAATGCTTAGGAAACTCTGTGCTATTCTACTTCATGTGTGTTTTGCTTTATCATGTTTCCTTTTCTCCACGTCTTTGAGAGATCCTTTAGGGATGTAAGCTTACCCATGAGGCCCTGACTGATCAGGAATGCCCTCACAGGCCCTACCGATTCCTAGAAGGTCGCTCACCCTCTCGGCACGCACTCCTCCCAGGTAGTATCAGGTCTCTCACCGCTTCGTACCCCCAGGAGAGTTGACCACCTGGAGTGCTCATTCGACGGACAAGACGTGTTCTCTGTTTCGTGCATGGTTTTATTCCTGCGAAATAGATAGCTAGGCATGACATAGATTCTGATCAAGGATAACTTA
Organism: Puccinellia tenuiflora; assembly: GCA_012064385.1. Lineage (NCBI taxonomy): Eukaryota > Viridiplantae > Streptophyta > Magnoliopsida > Poales > Poaceae > Puccinellia > Puccinellia tenuiflora. Next base: position 244,680 of record QRDG01002040.1, read on the forward strand.
TCTTTTATTGCTCATGGGGAGTTTCGGGTGATAACTCGATTCTTCCGGGTACATCTCGGGGCATCACGGGTACCTCATGCGTGTCGCGTATCTAGCTTCAGCGTACCTCGCGGGGTGGAAGGTTAGCAGCTTCCTCGGCCCGTGCGCATCGGTCGGCCATCATCCACAAGTCCCCCAGGGTGTCCACTGCACGGACGCTCAACTTTTCATGCATCATCAGGTTGCGGACATTGACGTGGAAGACGGCGATGATGGAGATCTCCTGGAGGTCAGTCGGGGGAATGCGGTCGATGCCACCCCGGAACCTCCAGATGTAGTGGCGCAGCATTTCCTCGGGTCCTTTCTCAAGACGGTAGATGTCAAGGACGGTCTCCGGGCTCGGTGCAAGGCAGGTCCTGGGATGTTGGCCTATCCGGCTCTCCATTTCCTCGCGGGTGCGACGCCTGGGGTTGGAGCCTTGGCCGGTGGCCTCGCGGGTCGGATCCATGGGCCTTTTGCCATGGGGATCATCTTGTTGTTCCTCCCCCGGGGGTGCTGGCGTAGGGACGGCGGCAACGCGGTCATTGGTCGGTGCAGAACTCGCATGAGCGTGGTAGTGGTGAGCATATTCCAGCAGGTTTCCAAGCTTGCGATCCATGCCCTCGCACGGGGATCGCTCTTGCACTGCTCTGGTGGGAAGGAGAGAAGCGCTCGGGCCGTGCCCAGTGCCTCTTCCAGCCCCCGGCTTTGCCAAGTCGACTGCTGTGACGGCTCACCACGCACCTCCTGAGTTCCCGACATGGTCTTCGCTTGCCGAAGATGCGCCCGTTCACCCAGCCTTGAGGGAGCAGCTGCTCCGGTTGGAGTAGAAGAAGAGCTCGGGGCAGATTTTGCCACGACCGACGAGCTTGACGTTGAACTTGGTGATGCGGTCCCCATAGACCTTGCCGAAGAATCTGGCGACGGAGCCGACGCAGACCATGATCCAGATCTCGATGAAGATCTCGAAGCAGATGAAGATGAATCCAGCGCTTGCGCCCCCTACCTGGCGCGCCAGATGTCGTGTCTTGGATCACGGACACCGGGAGTAAAGGATACCCCCTTTTTAGGTTCGGCACGGGGCGCGAAGGAGGCTGGGAGACGCCTACTTCCGGGAGAACCTCGTCGAGACCTACGATCTATGTACTAGCAAGCAACACATAGACACAGGGAGTTTACCCTGGTTCAGGCCGCCCGGAGGCTAAAATCCCTACTCCTGCATGTCTGGATTGAGTGGTTTATCATGGCGTAGCTTACAAAGGTGGTTGCGGGTGAGAACCCGGGAGGTGTTTGCTAGAGGTTGAAGACGAGCAGATCATGTCCCGGAGGAGATCACCTCTCGCTTGTGCTACTCTCATCTGGTGCGTGACCTAGCCTAGACTCCGACTCTCTAGGATTCCGTCCCTTCCCTCAGGTGCCTTGGTCCTCCTTTTATAGGCTAAGGGGATCCCACAAGGGCACCTTTGGGGGCGGAGGGGTTTTAGGCGGGAAAACCCCTCCGTGTTCTACTTATGAGGCGATGTGGCCTATTCTCATCCAAGTATTCTTCTGAGGGGGGTTAGGTGCGGTCGCCCACCTTTTGCAGGGCGGGCAGACAGAGTCTGACACCTTTTCCGACCGTGTCCCCCTGCGGCGCCTCCGTCTTCTTGGCGCCCAAGACTTCTAGGAGCTTCTTGCTGGAGCTGGCAAGCTTATCCTCTTCGCTTGTACGGAGGTTGGATCCCGGAGGTGAGCCTGGCCTCCTGCCGGGCATCTAGGTTCCCGGGACCTCCGCGTCGTCTGCTGGGTTGAGGGTGACCACGAGAGGTCACCCGGCCTTCAGTCATGGTTGTCGATGCCGTTCTTGCCTGGTTGCCATGGGGCAGATGGGGGCCCATCTGCCAGTCTTGGACCCTTGCCTTGTTCGCCTTCGTGGTGGGCCCACTGGCGGTGGACCCACTTTAACCGCATCAGGGGAACCCCTGTTCCACTATTGCGACATTAGGAGAATGATGTTTTAGCGACCTTGCCTTTTAAAATATGGCCAAGATCTCTGTGTTCTGTTCTAGTCCCTGGATCGAATAGCTAGCACCACAGTTCAAGATGGGATATCATGCAAATGCGTCAAATATCTATTACATCGCGGATCCAGAAGGATAAAACATTACAAGTTGCATAGCACAAGGCTAGCATATTACAAAGCTCAGCAGTGGAAAACTTAAATAGCATGGAGCCCTCATCATCTTCATGTGCCACGGGCAGACATGTTGGTTGCAGACTCGAAACCTATAGCGTTCCTTACTCATCGTCAGACGAACCTACAACACGTAGGTTACAGCCAAAAATTGGTCAGAACCATTTGAATAGATCTGGCAAGTGATACTTGTGGACTCATAAAGGCAGACTCCTAGTGTATACATGCATATTTGGCTGGTGGATCTCATGGCTCCTGCGCAAAGCAATATTTGTCCTACACTTGTAAAACCTTTCTTTTAAAACCAGCTAATAATGAGATAGACATGGCATGAAAACCAATATCTCTTCTACCCTTGTCCACCCATCAAATTTTATTCAGAAATTGGAATGAATGAGATTTTCCTGTCGACCACCTTGCTTAGTTACTCAAATTGTCCATAACCGGGGACACGTCTAAGATCTTAGTTTTAAATACTCTCGAGAGTTTGTGGCACTTTCCCCACTAGACTGAACTAACCCAAACTTCCCAATCACTCATTTAGTGAAAAGGAAAGGAGAGTCGAGACGAGATCTTTCAGAAGAGCTTTCCCATACACATGTCTGAACAATACCCACCTACATCCCCAACATCTGCTTGTTCGTCCGGTCAGATCCACTCAACTTACTAAATCAAGACGGAGCCCATATGACTAGTGGCTGCACTGGAAGTAAACTAGACACGGAGTGACATGAAATCTCAAGAGACCCTGGGTGGCGAGCACAAGTACACATACTCAGGTACACACCATGAAAATGGGCCTGAGCAGCCACTCAACTTTAAACCACCAATAGAGCAACACCAAGTCCACCCAGGTGATTCATTAATTTAGTAGAACTAGCTGGGTGGCCCGCGCATTTGCACGGCTAGATTTACTTTGTATCATATTGGTATCTTTTCATTTCATGAGTTCTGGGTCGTCTTGCCAAATATAATACACTTGATGTCCAAAAAATACTATAATTTATCATAATGCATTGCTACATTAGCATTAATTAAAAATTCTAAATATGAAGGATTGTTGCAAAAAACAATCTTGAGAAACATGATTTTATTGTGGTATCAAAACATCTCCTTTCTATGAATTAGATTATTGGTCAAGAACTTTTTGAGCGACAACAAAAGACTTACGATGTCCAGATTCCGGAATTATAGACTATACTATGCCTATCAATGGGAGTGGCGTTTTACTACCTAGGAGCATATGCTTCTGTTTTTAAAAAAAATCCGGATGAATAGTTTATTTTATATATCTCAATATTTTTTGTCTCATGTGCAAAAAAGACAAAATTTGGTGCTACTTTTCACTGACATTTCTTTATCTTTTTTACAGTAAAAAAATGTCGGTTTTCTCTACATAGAATATCGAGATGTACATATCAATTTTTTGTGTGAAAGTTTTAAACATTTCAAAATAGGTTTTCCGATGGCAGAAACATATGCTTCTGTGTGGCAAAATGAGTTTCCCACCAATCAACGTCCTCCTCTTTGGCTCCTCATCTTCACCAATAATTCTTAATAGAAACGTAACATTCACGACCCGTGTGACATGTTTTTCTGCTCAACTCATCATTGTTCATGTTGAAGGCATAATGTTTTCCAGCCTCGACGTGCTTCCACCCATTCTCAAGGTACTAATTTCCTTTGTGGCATGTCCTTCTAAGGTAATGTAACTATCAATACTACCATTGTAAAAAATGCTAAAACATTTCTTGATCGATGTCTTCATAACATTTCCTTTATTACCATATGTGCTTTTTTTTAAGTTGATCATAGTTACTTCCAACCAATAGTTTTGTATCCAACACCAGTATTCTTTCTTAGTCCACATCATATGTTCAGTTTCAAATATAACATTGTCATCGTCATGACGAATCTTTGTAAGTGATGCGATGGATGCCTTTTACGGGTGGTTTTCGGAAATGGCTATACTATTTTATTCATTCAAATGCACAATTCCGTTATACGTGCATGCTCTGTTTGTGTTGACCTATTTACTTATGTAAGAAACATATACGTGTTGATACTGCTGTTTTGACACTCATGCATTATCACTAAATATTAAATGATTACAATATAATTTAAGCTATTTTAAAATAATTTTGCATTTCATTTTCCTTGTGATTTTGTTAAATAAATTCAATTAACTCGGAAATAGAGAAGGTTGAGAATGTATACTGAAATTCAGCAGTTTATGGTTTTCGCATGGAGTCTGTTCGAAATTTATGTTTAAATTGAGGTGCATTATCCACCAAATAAATAAATATTCATAGCCGCAACAAATTTAAAGTCACGTTTTTTGAAAAATTGAGGAGATCTCGACAGTATAAAGATAAATTTGCATTAGAGATCACCCATATGGTGAAGTTTTTCAGTATAGATGTACATAAACACATATGAGCCATCGATGTAGTGGATCCTTATTATAAATTGATCATGTGCGTTAGAGGTTCATAGTTGTACTTAAATCATATTCAATCACTGATTCTTAATCAAGTGGATTCTATAAGGAAAAATTCAATATGTTGGCCTATGTAAGAAATATATATACTTGATCGCTTATCACAATTATAGATTAAACCGTGTGCATGTATCTCAGAAACACATATATAGGCTACCTAATTTCACGAAGTAAATTAGGCTAGCTGCTAACTGGTAGATCATGTATAACATGATTTAATCAAACACACCTTCTTCCTGCTGCTAAATGCACGATATTTGATGCCACTATATTGTAGGAGTACCGTATTAGGATGGTTTGCTTGTCATCTTCGAAACTTCAACCATGCAGAAAGTTAGGATTAGGGTTTGTGAAGCAATTGGTACGTACATGACAATATTTCTTCCTATAGTAATAACTGACACAAACATTTTATCACTAAAGGTATAGCAGCCAAAATGGTTACGCAAAACATTATGTAAACGCATAATTGCTTATTCTCTAACAATAAGCACACAACAGCGAAGAATTGCCATCAGCTGTGAATACATTGTATGGTAGTAGGACTGGAACTCAATATATATGATGGAAATAAGAAAGCAATAATCGAGGGAAGCATAAAGTAACAAACAAAGCTATTGTATGTATTGATAGTCTAGGTATATACATTTCGGGGAAAGAGATGCATACTTTTATAAATTAAACGCACACAAAGAATAATAGAATTATTTAAGAACTATTTAGTTCAACTTCATGACTGGAGACGATGTGGGGCAAACCTTACTGAGAAGCGTAGTATTTAGTAACTAATTAACTGTACATCGGTGCCTGCATAGTGAAAGTTATAGATATATATGTATTATTGTTCATACAAACTATAATCTCGTTGTAGAGAGCAAGATATGAAGAACAATCCTCGTTTGATTTAGCCAATCGCACATATCCAGATAACGGAGGGAAAGATTAGGAACTCACTATTCATAGTATAATTGTTCAATATATAGGCAATAGTGGAAGAAAATAAACAAACTGATGTATGAAGCTATGTTCCTGGAAAAGGACAGTTTGTGAATTAATCGGGAGTAATACTATTACCTAATCATCAGGCATACTGTGCAATAAAAATTATTAAAAATTATAAAGAACTTCCCTGGTAAAGCAAACTTAGATAATTTTAATAAGATCAATTACGGATCCAGATAACGGAGGGAAAGATTAGGAGCTCACTCTTCATAGTATAATTGTTCAATACATAGGCAATAGTGGGAGAAAAATAAATAAACTGATGTGTTTGAAGCTATGTTCCTGGAAAAGGACGGTGGTGAATTTATCGGGAGATACACTATTACCTAATCATCAGGCATACTGTGCAATAAAAATTATGAAGAACTTCCCTGGTAAAGCAAACTTGGATAATTTTAATAAGATCAATGACGGACATCCAACATAACCTCGTTGGTCCGTAATCATCGTCCGATTATCACTTATCAAACTCTCCAGAAGAGCGTTTTTTCTTCCGATCTTTGTACGCGCCGGCCTTTTTCACTATTTTCTGCAAGTAGATATGACAATAAAATCAGCTACCAAAATACTTTCGAGCAGACATTAGAGTCACTAATTTACTAAATATAAAAGTTTACTTTATTCTTGTAAAAGATAAATATAAGACGTCCTTCATCGGATGACTATCTCACACCTTGTGTCCTTCAACAGATGTCTACCACGCACCTTGTTGGCCAAAGGTCGAATTTTTTAGCTAAGGCTTCTAATGTACCATAAGATTTTTGGGATTCTTACATGAGCATTGGAGCAGACATGCGATTAAAAATCTAATCTTTTTGCCTCAGCTCCTTTACACAACCTGATGGAAGGTAGAACATTATTAGAAAATGTGATGCATACAATTCGTTGGCAAGAGAAAAAACACAGCATACCAGGATCGGTTTTGGCACATACGTACAAAGATTCATCTCTATACATTTCTAGCCCCAATACCCAAAATTTAATACTATGAGGCTCTCAACAAACTCAGTTGTGACATGGGTGCAAAATATTATTAATTGAGATTTATAACAGTCTACCCAATAAATTATGTCAATCTTAATGGGCATATAAAGTTTCTGTAGTGAGGCTACTTATCTTAAAAAATATGGATTTAGCACATGCATCACACACCTTAATTAAGATATTATATGCATACAGCTAATAGGGCTACATAGAAAACAAATTGTTCCATGCTGTGTAGAGAACATATGCCACCATGGTGACAAAATCAAGCATGAGTGCATAATCATGCAGGTATGCAACTATATATGTGCAAAATCAATAACCGGATGCAATTGTACCGTCCAAGACCATACCGTCGGTAGAAACATGTGGTGACGCGAGACAATCAGCACACTGAGCAGCTTCGTATCTGATTAGAAAAAATAAAGCACATTGTCTACCTGAGATCTGATTAGCCACCGGTGATACTGGAACCAATTGGAGTCTTCTTTGGATGTAGCATTACTGCCTGATTACTCGGGCTGCGAGATCGATCAAACGCGGCAACTGTGTCATGTCTGTTACCAAAGAAAATCCATCGATCTTGGATCAGCAAAATTCATCAATTTTGGATCTGATTGACTCGTACATGAACTCAGTCCGCCGGACTCGGAACGATCACCTAAATCCATCAATCTTTTTTTTTTGCGAATCTAAATCCATCAATCTTGGATCTGATTGAGTCGTGATTTCAGTGTGCCGGTCGTGGGCGCGCTGTCGGCGCATACGTGCCATCTCCGCATGTATTGGATACTTGCTGTCCTGACTACGATTGATCATGTCGTATGTTATGAGCTCCCTTCAATCCTTCAGCTTCCAAAACATAAATCTGCATCTGTGCAACTCCTGGACGCCAGCGGATCTTCTTTTCCCGGCGGGGAAGCGTCTAGCTTGAAGACATCTGAATCGCGCCCAGCGGATCTTCTTTTCCCAGCGGCGATGCATCTAGCTTGAAGACATCTGAATCGCACCGCGATCCACGAATAAGTCAGCCGTGCGCACGATGCGATGGGAACAATCTTTATGTTGAAATCTCCCGTTATTTTAGGAAATTCTTTTTTTAATAAGGTGAAAATTCATGGATCTTGGATCAGATTGACTCTTGCACGCGCATCGTAGGATGATCAATCGCTATCGTTGATATCTCTTTAACTTTAGGTGATGAATCTTGGCCGTTCATTATCTTGTGTTTTAATTATATAATACCATTATTTTAGGAAATTCTTTTTTTAATAAGGTGAAAATTCATGGATCTTAGATCAGACTACTCTTGCACGCGCATCGTAGGATGATCAATCGCTATCATTGATATCTCTTTAACTTTAGGTGATGAATCCTGACCGTTCATTGTAAATAAATTCAATTAACTTGGAAATAGAGAAGGTTGAGAATGTATACTGAAATTCAGCAGTTTATGGTTTTCGCATGGAGTCTGTTCGAAATTTATGTTTAAATTGAGGTGCATTATCCACCAAATAAATAAATATTCATAGCCGCAACAAATTTAAAGTCACGTTTTTTGAAAAATTGAGGAGATCTCGACAGTATAAAGATAAATTTGCATTAGAGATCACCCATATGGTGAAGTTTTTCAGTATAGATGTACATAAACACATATGAGCCATCGATGTAGTGGATCCTTATTATAAATTGATCATGTGCGTTAGAGGTTCATAGTTGTACTTAAATCATATTCAATCACTGATTCTTAATCAAGTGGATTCTATAAGGAAAAATTCAATATGTTGGCCTATGTAAGAAATATATATACTTGATCGCTTATCACAATTATAGATTAAACCGTGTGCATGTATCTCAGAAACACATATATAGGCTACCTAATTTCACGAAGTAAATTAGGCTAGCTGCTAACTGGTAGATCATGTATAACATGATTTAATCAAACACACCTTCTTCCTGCTGCTAAATGCACGATATTTGATGCCACTATATTGTAGGAGTACCGTATTAGGATGGTTTGCTTGTCATCTTCGAAACTTCAACCATGCAGAAAGTTAGGATTAGGGTTTGTGAAGCAATTGGTACGTACATGACAATATTTCTTCCTATAGTAATAACTGACACAAACATTTTATCACTAAAGGTATAGCAGCCAAAATGGTTACGCAAAACATTATGTAAACGCATAATTGCTTATTCTCTAACAATAAGCACACAACAGCGAAGAATTGCCATCAGCTGTGAATACATTGTATGGTAGTAGGACTGGAACTCAATATATATGATGGAAATAAGAAAGCAATAATCGAGGGAAGCATAAAGTAACAAACAAAGCTATTGTATGTATTGATAGTCTAGGTATATACATTTCGGGGAAAGAGATGCATACTTTTATAAATTAAACGCACACAAAGAATAATAGAATTATTTAAGAACTATTTAGTTCAACTTCATGACTGGAGACGATGTGGGGCAAACCTTACTGAGAAGCGTAGTATTTAGTAACTAATTAACTGTACATCGGTGCCTGCATAGTGAAAGTTATAGATATATATGTATTATTGTTCATACAAACTATAATCTCGTTGTAGAGAGCAAGATATGAAGAACAATCCTCGTTTGATTTAGCCAATCGCACATATCCAGATAACGGAGGGAAAGATTAGGAACTCACTATTCATAGTATAATTGTTCAATATATAGGCAATAGTGGAAGAAAATAAACAAACTGATGTATGAAGCTATGTTCCTGGAAAAGGACAGTTTGTGAATTAATCGGGAGTAATACTATTACCTAATCATCAGGCATACTGTGCAATAAAAATTATTAAAAATTATAAAGAACTTCCCTGGTAAAGCAAACTTAGATAATTTTAATAAGATCAATTACGGATCCAGATAACGGAGGGAAAGATTAGGAGCTCACTCTTCATAGTATAATTGTTCAATACATAGGCAATAGTGGGAGAAAAATAAATAAACTGATGTGTTTGAAGCTATGTTCCTGGAAAAGGACGGTGGTGAATTTATCGGGAGATACACTATTACCTAATCATCAGGCATACTGTGCAATAAAAATTATGAAGAACTTCCCTGGTAAAGCAAACTTGGATAATTTTAATAAGATCAATGACGGACATCCAACATAACCTCGTTGGTCCGTAATCATCGTCCGATTATCACTTATCAAACTCTCCAGAAGAGCGTTTTTTCTTCCGATCTTTGTACGCGCCGGCCTTTTTCACTATTTTCTGCAAGTAGATATGACAATAAAATCAGCTACCAAAATACTTTCGAGCAGACATTAGAGTCACTAATTTACTAAATATAAAAGTTTACTTTATTCTTGTAAAAGATAAATATAAGACGTCCTTCATCGGATGACTATCTCACACCTTGTGTCCTTCAACAGATGTCTACCACGCACCTTGTTGGCCAAAGGTCGAATTTTTTAGCTAAGGCTTCTAATGTACCATAAGATTTTTGGGATTCTTACATGAGCATTGGAGCAGACATGCGATTAAAAATCTAATCTTTTTGCCTCAGCTCCTTTACACAACCTGATGGAAGGTAGAACATTATTAGAAAATGTGATGCATACAATTCGTTGGCAAGAGAAAAAACACAGCATACCAGGATCGGTTTTGGCACATACGTACAAAGATTCATCTCTATACATTTCTAGCCCCAATACCCAAAATTTAATACTATGAGGCTCTCAACAAACTCAGTTGTGACATGGGTGCAAAATATTATTAATTGAGATTTATAACAGTCTACCCAATAAATTATGTCAATCTTAATGGGCATATAAAGTTTCTGTAGTGAGGCTACTTATCTTAAAAAATATGGATTTAGCACATGCATCACACACCTTAATTAAGATATTATATGCATACAGCTAATAGGGCTACATAGAAAACAAATTGTTCCATGCTGTGTAGAGAACATATGCCACCATGGTGACAAAATCAAGCATGAGTGCATAATCATGCAGGTATGCAACTATATATGTGCAAAATCAATAACCGGATGCAATTGTACCGTCCAAGACCATACCGTCGGTAGAAACATGTGGTGACGCGAGACAATCAGCACACTGAGCAGCTTCGTATCTGATTAGAAAAAATAAAGCACATTGTCTACCTGAGATCTGATTAGCCACCGGTGATACTGGAACCAATTGGAGTCTTCTTTGGATGTAGCATTACTGCCTGATTACTCGGGCTGCGAGATCGATCAAACGCGGCAACTGTGTCATGTCTGTTACCAAAGAAAATCCATCGATCTTGGATCAGCAAAATTCATCAATTTTGGATCTGATTGACTCGTACATGAACTCAGTCCGCCGGACTCGGAACGATCACCTAAATCCATCAATCTTTTTTTTTTGCGAATCTAAATCCATCAATCTTGGATCTGATTGAGTCGTGATTTCAGTCTGCCGGTCGTGGGCGCGCTGTCGGCGCATACGTGCCATCTCCGCATGTATTGGATACTTGCTGTCCTGACTACGATTGATCATGTCGTATGTTATGAGCTCCCTTCAATCCTTCAGCTTCCAAAACATAAATCTGCATCTGTGCAACTCCTGGACGCCAGCGGATCTTCTTTTCCCGGCGGGGAAGCGTCTAGCTTGAAGACATCTGAATCGCGCCCAGCGGATCTTCTTTTCCCAGCGGCGATGCATCTAGCTTGAAGACATCTGAATCGCACCGCGATCCACGAATAAGTCAGCCGTGCGCACGATGCGATGGGAACAATCTTTATGTTGAAATCTCCCGTTATTTTAGGAAATTCTTTTTTTAATAAGGTGAAAATTCATGGATCTTGGATCAGATTGACTCTTGCACGCGCATCGTAGGATGATCAATCGCTATCGTTGATATCTCTTTAACTTTAGGTGATGAATCTTGGCCGTTCATTATCTTGTGTTTTAATTATATAATACCATTATTTTAGGAAATTCTTTTTTTAATAAGGTGAAAATTCATGGATCTTAGATCAGACTACTCTTGCACGCGCATCGTAGGATGATCAATCGCTATCATTGATATCTCTTTAACTTTAGGTGATGAATCCTGACCGTTCATTGTCTTGTGTTTTAATTATATAATAGATAGATTGTGAAACCACTTTGGCTCCTACTCAGTTATGTTATCCTTATATTTGACCATGATTAACTAGCTCACACTCAAACATATGTCACCACATATTTTGATCGTGCAAAATAGTTTCTGATCTAACTTAATATATGTCACCACATATTTTAATTAGATCCCACTCAGTTCTTTATGCACTTTCTCGATACTTCGGACACCTCCAAAAATTCTTATTTAAATTTTAAAATTCGAGAACTCATATACGAAACGCTAGTACTTTGCTAGCTTTAAGTTTTATTTATTCTCTACAAAACCACTTTTCAGGAATAAATATGTGAAACATCATTTTCACAAAATCAATTAACAATTACTTTGTGATTTAAACTTAACACAAGATGACTCTTAGTCATTTTCGTATTTAAGGCTTGTATTTCTTCTTTGTAGTTTCGTAGGTATGCCTTGTTTCTGAAACATGACAAGTAAATCATGAATATTATTTTGCAACCTGACAAAATTTTATATTCTTGAATCCTACTTTTCTTTATACAAGCTAAACTGAAATTCAATGATCACCATCATTAATTTCTTCATGTGTCAAGTTTTAACCAACATAGCACTTTGCATATGTGCTACTTGATACATAAACAAGCAAGGTTTTAGCTTCTCAATTTATTCCATCAATCAGTTTATTAATGAAACTTTTCATGATAAACCACTAAAATAATTAGCACAACCAATAAATTGGTTTGCCCCTTTTAGTCTCATATTGTGGAATCACATTCATAGTCATACTTATGAATATACTACAACATTATTCGCAATAGTCTCTAATTATCTCATAAATAATGAAACCACCTTTTCTCATAACTCATACGAAAAATATATGCGAATCATACATAGACCCTTATTTCTAAACAAAGTGTTTATCAAATAAATCTAAATACTATTTTATTAAACCTCGAAATAAAACCCTTCTTTGAGACCACACAATATCGAATAGTGCGTGATTACGATATCTTAGGACATATCAAACGCCTTTGAAATATTCTACACATTGTAATTTGTGGTAACACTTCTCACAAGTCCGCATACTAACATATAACTCAAATATTTTGTCTCTTTTGATTAAATCATAAAGACTCAATTTTCCTGTTAACTTAATATCCTAAACTCCAGAATTTTATTTGATATCATAAAATATCATAACTTGAATAAATACACCTATTTAATCATTTCATTTATGATGGAGCACACAAAATAATAACATCTAACATTTGCTGAAAATACAACCAACACTTGTGTTTATTTTCGGCAACACAGGGCACCTTTCCAAAGGGTGGCATTTTAGTCATACTCCTTCAATAAGGCGCATTGATAAAACATCAAAATGTTTATTCAATATTTAGCGCGACTAAAACAATTGTCATTATTAAGTTTTGGATATCTTTAGTATGTCCTATATTTTATAAATGTTTAACTAATCATCGTCTAGATTAAAATAAGGACAATAATCTCATAATCGAAACGTGATCACCAAAAAGAATTACTCATGAAAATAGAACAACCACTTGTCTTTAACATGAATAACCGTCTCACAACCGAGACACACTAATTTAAAGATCACACTTAATTCGATTACAAAAACTCATTCAAATCCTCTAATCAAAAAGATAAATGTAGAAGTAGAATGTCGCCAGCATCAACTCCTTGATTGCCATCATCCCGCGATATCCACTCAGTCCATCCATTGCACTTCTCAAACAGCAGGTCCTGTTTTCATAAAACAGCACAAGTATCAAATACTTAGCCACAAGTGTAAACAGGACATTTAAAAATTTATAACTCGTATATCAAAATATACCTTCTGCATTGACAACTTCTTATGCTATGGGTTCCACTTTGACATGACGCAGCCGAGACACAAACTCACAGAAAGTGATCGAATCCCTTCCCATGACATAGTCCCTGACATAATTCTTGAAGCTGGGGGGAAGCGAGCGCAGCACCCCATCTATCGCGAATTCATCCGTCATCAAGTAGTCCCAAACAAGCACTAGACGGTGATGAATCTCATGCATGTTCCTCAGGTGTTATTTCAAACAAGTGTTCTCTTCCATCTTGAGTGAAAGAAACTCATTCAGATTCTGAAACCTCGCAATTTTGACTTGTGCTATGAACCTTTTTTTCAGCTCATCAACAATCTCATTGGCACGCAAGTCTTCGAATTGACAACTCAGGTCAGAATTCATGCAGGTGCACATCAACCACTCAACTTGTAAGTAAGTGGTTTCTTGGCGAAGCCATTCTATGTGCTCTTCCTCAGTTGCAGAAGCGTTGGGTTTATCTCCTATTGGTTCTTCTAGCACGTCAAGCAAGTCATTGGCGTGTAGGACTTCACACAAAAGCAGGTACCACTCGATAAAGTTTGACCCATCTAGACGCAGCTCCTCGGCCATGAAAAGACGACCATAGTCGGCCATGATCTACAAGGATTTTTGCAAAGACATCTTAGGACTTTTGTTTATGCTAATTTTAGTTCATCTTAATCAAAATTACTATATGAACTCCCACTAAACTTAACATCTCTCGGGTCGTTTAGTGACACATGATCCAAATTCACTACACCACAACTGATCATCACGTGGGATGATGTAGCTTCAATGGTGAACATCACCATGTTGATCATATCGTCCATATGATTCGTGTTTAACCTTTCCGTTCTTGTGTTCCCGAGGCCATGTCTGTACATGCTAGGCTCGTCAAGATTACCGTAGTATTTCCGCATGTGTAAATCTGGCTTACACCCATTGTATGCGAACGTAGAGTCTATCACACCCGATCATCACGTAGTGCTTCAAAACGACGAACTTTTGCAACGGTGCATACTAGAGGAGAACACTTTATTATCTTGATATTAACGTGAGAGATCACCTTATCATGCTACCGTCGCGATCACATCTAAGCAAGCAATAAGGTGCATAAAAGGATTAACATCACATGCAATTCATAATTGTGATATGATATGGCCTTTTCTTCTTGTGCCTTTGATCTCCATCTCCAAAGCACCGGCATGATCTCCATCATCTCCGGCATTGTGGCGCCTCCTCCATGGTTGTCATCACTAACTATTGCAACTACAACTATTGCTACTCTTAGCGATAAAGTAAAGAAATTACATGGTGATTCAATGACACGCAGGTAACATAAAATAATAGACAACCATATGGCTCTTGTCGGTTGCCGTACTCATCGACATGAAGTCGTGAAAGATTACAAACATGATCATTGCATACATTATCACAAATCGCACATTGGCCATACCACATCACAAACCCAGCAAAAACAAGTTAGACGTCCTCTACTTTGTTTATGCAATTTTTACGTGGCTTGGGTCAACGGGATAGAACCGTTCTAATCCACGCAAAAACCACAACGGTGATATAGAAGTTTCTTATTTACTCATCCTTTTAAAGGCCTTCCGTTGAAAATTGCATCTCACTATAGCAAGAGAAGCATACACCCGCCAGCAACTTATGCAATACAAGTTGCATGTTAATCGTGGAACCGGTCTCTCGTACGCGGACGAGTAAGGTTGGTCCGGGCCGCTTCAATCCCACCATACCGTCGAGATACAAAGTGCACGTGAGAAGGTAGCAACATAAAATATCAATGCCCACAACTCCTTGTGTTCTAATTGCACCAACATCTACGAATAGATCTAGGCTCTGATACCACTGATGGGTTCGTTGCATAGAAAACAAAAAATTTCCTACGAAACAGGCGGAAGAAACCCAACGGATCTAGATCTATTAGACGAAGGTAGCGAAGATGAGATCCAATCTCTTACCCTCGAAGAAAGAACAAAGCCTTTTATCTATGCAGGGTTTGGTCTGTTGATCCCCACAACTAGACTCATCTAGTCGCGAGGAGATGTATTATCCGATCCGAGATCCAATCCGATGGAGCGCCGCATGAGCAGCACCTCTGCGGTATCCACACGTACAGCTCGATGAAGACTTCTTCTCCTTGATCCCGCAAGCGAGGGAGAAGTGGCTCGTGAGATCCCAGTAGCACAACGGCGTGGTGGTGGAGATGGTGGAGGTTTCCCGCGGACAGGGCTTCGCCAAGCCGTGTACAAGAGAGAGAGGAGGGAGGAGAGGGGTGGTGCGGCTAGGGGATGGGGTGTCACGCCCCAGCCCTCCCCTCCTCTTTATATAGGCGTGGGGGGACTGCCTTGGCCGCCTTGGGGCGGCGGCCAAGGGGGAAATTTACCCCCCAAGGCACCCCCTTAGGGTTTTAGGCCTTTTTCACATGTTGGGCCGCATGGGCCATGGGGGGCTGGTGGGATCAGCCCATGTGGGCTGCTGCACGCTCCCTTGGTCCATGTGGGACATTAGGGCATGTGGGCCCCACTATGGGACCCCCCGGAACCTTCTAGAATATTCCGATACTCTGCCAGCAAATTCCCAAACTTTTCCGGAACCCTGGAAACCACTTTCCTTGTATGAAACTTTATCTCCGGACTCTTCCGGAACTCCTCGTGATGTATAGGATCTCATCCGAGACTCCGAATCACCATTCGTTCATACCATCAAATATCTCATCGCAAATATCTCCTCGTGATGTATAGGATCTCATCCTAGCTACATTGGAGCGTTAAGTGTGTGACCCTATGGGTTCGAGAATATGCAGACATGATCCGATCAATAATCAATAACGGGACCGGGATGCCCATATTGACTCCTAGATATTCAACGAAGTTCTTTATCAGTTGAACCACGATGCCGGAGATTCAATTAATCTCGTATACGATTCCCTTTGTCTCATGATATTTAATTTGCCCGAGATTTGATCATTGATATCTCCATATCTAGTTCCATCTCGTTACCTGGCAAATTCTCTTTACGCGTCCATAATATAGGATCTCTGTGATTAATCCTAATCACATGTTTGCAAACTTTCCAGATGCTATATTACTGAGTGGGCCCAGAGATATTCTACTCCGTCACATGGAGGGATAAATCCCACTCTTGATACATATCACCCAACAACCTACCATCGGTGATACCTGAAAGCCACCTTTATAATCACCCAGTTACGAAGCGATGTTTGATGTCCACAAAGTATTTCTCCGGTAAGCGGGAGTGATATAATCTCATGGTCTAAGGAAACTATACTTGGCATATACTAAAAGCGTTGGCAATGAAACTGTATGACACGATCAATTGCAACTCTTTATTATTGGGTCTTGTCCATCACATCATTCTCCCAATGATTGACTCCGTTACCAAGTGACTGTAACAAGCCCATGGTTAGGAAACCTTAACCATCTCTTGACTAACGAACTAGTCCAGTAGAGGCGTACTAGGGACACCTTGTTGTTTATATTCCACATATGTATTATGTTTCCGGTTAATACAATTATAGCATGGATAATAAACATTTATCATAAACATGAATATGCTAATAAACATTTTATTATTGCCTCTAGGGCATATTCCCAAGTCATAGCAAGTTGTCTATGATCTTGTTAGCCAACATCATCACCAAGTCGTTCATAACCGCGGACACGGCTTTTCGAAAATATTTAACCCTGCAGGGGTGCACAAATGTAGCCACACGTTCTTCTACCATTGATGCCAGCTATTTGCACACTTCCTATGGTGTACCGGCAGGGTATCCGACACTACACTTTCCTTCACTACCACACAAGTCCAGGGAACCACCTAGCTAGGTCTTGCCCGCATCAAAAGTCCGGCCGAAGCTCTGAGGTGGACCTAGCCGTTGCGTGAACGGTGTCGGGAGGCACACTCATACGATTGCCCCTCCTTCCACACTCGATAAAGGAACGATCCGCAAGCCCTACCGTAAGTAACCATCACGTATAAGTCCCGGAGGCGTCCCATCCGTACCTGCATCACAAATAAATAAAGCGTCGCGCAAATGGAAACACCCGAACTAAGTTGTGGCGCCCTGGACAAGGCTGCAGATCTGGTACTAGGTCGAGGGGAGTCCCATTTCCTCTCACATGTGGGTAGTGCACTCAGTCTTGGATCAGAGGACAAGAACTCGGGTCCTAGGCGACACTAGCAGAACAAAACACCACGATTGGCCTTCTGTCGGTGCCTTATCTTTATTAATGATTCCCATCGCCAAACATTATAGATTAACATGTGAATTAAGCCCAACTATCATATTAAGCATAACTAGAACAAGACTCGAGCCAAACAAACCTAAGCATGCGCTATGACTCGCAAGGCCAACAAGATAAACAAACAACAGCTTAATAGGATATGGAGGTGTGGCTATATCATGGCTGCCAGGTAAACATGCAAATAGGATCGGGACACAAGCATCGCAACATAAGGCTAGCAAGGAACAAAAGATAGGAGTAAGAGACAGAAAACAAGCAAAGATAGCAAGTGTGTAGTGCTTGCCTGCAATCCGGTAGAGGTAGCAGAACCTATCATTGCTCACATCAACTCAACTTCCTATTCCCGAAGAAGCAACAAACACTGGAAAACGGAAAGATGCATCTTACTCTACGGCAAAAGAACCGACATGTTTATGCAATGCATGCATGATATGAGAGACACAACTTAACCAAATTAAACGGAACCGAGATTCCGACATTTAATTATAGGGTTCAAATTATTCTTCTAAACATCAAATTTAAATGTGGATTAACAAGTCAAACCATGTTATGGGTGAGCTACGCAAAATTAAATGGAATAGGGACAACGATTATATTATTCTCCTTATATTCCATACTTAATTATTTAGGTGATATATGGAAATTCAACTAAAGAGCAAGCTATATGATGCAAACATGGACATGCATGGCATATTTTAAATTCTACACATTTTTCTGAACAATTTTCATATATTATACTTTGCAATTAGAGTTACCAATTAAAAGATATGGATTTGAACATAATTTGCAAAAAGGAAAAATAAAACAGAAAAGGGGGGAGAAGAGGGATCGAAATCGGGTCTGTAGTGTTGAAGGCACGAGAGCAAGCCACTGGGCTGGCTCGGTGCTGGAGATGGATGCAGGCTCGGAAAGTACATGAAGCAGCAAGGGTGCTGTTAACTGAATTTGGACAGAAAGTTTCACACTTGCAAATGCTGAGACAGACGACGGCGACGGAGCTGCAGCAGCGCGGATGATTCCTCGCGAACTCGAGGTGCAGGGGCGACTGGAGCATGCGGGGATGGGCTGTGCGTGGGTGAAGGATGCATGAGGCGGATGGTGCTGGTGTGTGGATTGGGCCAGCATGGGGTGCACAGGCTGCAGGACATGTCCTGGACGAGCTTGTCCATGGAGGAACAAGGATGAAGACCACTGGCGACGGATTCGAAGGGGAAAAGAAGGCAGAAGGTGCGGCTCATCTCGGGGAGCATGATGGCGAGCTCGAGAGGACGGGGGGGACGGGGGGAGGAACGGAGGGGAAGAAGACGACGGAAGAAGATGCTCGCGGCTGTGCTCCTCACGGACAAACGTAGTCGACCACGGGGAAGACGGTCTTGGCAGCATCGGCTCCTGATCCCTTCGGCGATCTTGTCGCAGATGAAGGCCCACGTCGACAGCTTGGAGAAGCTTCATGCGTCGGTCATGGAGGGGCTCTCGGTGGGGGGAGAAGGAAAGGAAGGAGGGAAAGGGATAAAGTGGCGGTGCGAGGGGGAAGAGGAAGGAGGTGGCTAGGGTTGGGGGAGGAGGCTCTGGCTGCTGCCTTTATAGCTGGGGAAAGGAGAGGAGGTGGCATGGTGGAGCGGCGACGACACAGTCGCAAGGGCCGGATAGCGACGTGCGTACGGATGAGGAAGGTGTCGAGGAGGTAAGCGGGCCGGTTTCGGGAAGGAATGGGCTAGAAGAAAGAAGAGAGGGAGAGGTGGGCCAGAAGGAGCCCGAATCTGTTTAGGATTTTCTGGATTTTTTTTCCAATTTAAACAATTGGAGAAGGGAGAAAGAAAAGAAGAGAAAAAGAAAAGAGGGAAAGGAAAGGAGAGGGGAGATTTGCAAAATAAAATAGGGTTTTTGCCAACCCGATTTCTATTACTTGCCTGGGCACCGTCTGGTTTTACGGAGTGTTCCCTCCTCTCCTCCGTCCGATGGCCATCGTGGGGAAGCAGAGCAACGACCGACACACCCACGTGCTTCCAGAATCTCCGTTCCCACTCCCTTTCTTCTCGCAACCTTATCCTCTCGCCTTTTCCTCTCCTCCGTGACCTGCTGCCCGGCCGCCGCTGCGGCGATTTGGCCGTCGCCAGCCAGCTCCGACGCCTCCACCTGCCGGCGTGACTTTGCTGCCTCATCCCCACCGAATCCCCCAGTACTGCCAGGCTCACTTCAACAACATGCACGCATCAGCGCGGACTCCAACTCCGCCGCGTCGCCGTTCTACCGGCCCTCTACGACACCGGCGAGACGGGGCTTTGTTCCTCCTCGCCGCGCTCTACAGCTTCCCGGCTTCCGTTGGGGATGAACGAGCAGCGCCGGCGACGGAGGCGAAGTGCGGCGGCTTTGGAGGAAGTGGTGCTATGAGCCCGTGCTAACAAGGCGAGCGGCCACAGCGGCGGTGTTTGTGCGAGCCCGTGCTCGTGAGGCGAGAGGCCGTGGCCATGGCGGCTTTGGAGGTAGCCATTGCGGTGGGGGCATAGGGTGGCACAGATCCTGGCTTCGTCCCCATCGGCCTCTCCATCGCCGACCTCCATTCACACTTGCCGTCGGCGTCCCTGTCAAGCTCCACACACCGTTCAACTTCTAGACGACCTTTGGCCCAAGTCCGGCAACAAGAAGGGCCATGGGAAAAGATGCTGTTCCTGCCGGGAAGGCTCCTCGTCCAGCAGCAAAGGACGAGGACGACGCTCTGATGTGAAGGTGATTTTTAGGTGCTTGTGATTTATACATCCCCTGATTAGCCTGAACCAACAATTCCCCCTACTCATCTACTCCAAACTGTAGCTGCGTCACACACGTGATGCATTTTGTGCTTAATCTGCTTCTGTTAAGTACATCCTAGACATTTACAAATTAAGTACGTCCAGTCCATATCTCTGAATTTTCATTTGTACAGCGCAACCCTCTTTTTTGTCTTCACTTACCCTTTTTTGTTCAAGCTAGATGTAAAAGTTTTCTAGGCTATAATTAGTTTTACATGTAGAATTTAGTAGGATGTATAAATTCAAAAGTTTAATACCGTGAGGATCTAATGGTACATTTTTCTTACATGCAAGAATGTTAGTTTGTAGAAAAGTCTGTTTTATTCAACCCCAAATATACATAGAATGTAATTTTTTTTGTAAAATTGCATTTTCTTACATGCCACCACGTTAGTCTGTAGTTTGTATTTATTTCCATCATATATATACTTAGGATGTATTTTTGGTGTTAATTTGACATTTTCTTACATGCCAGCACATTAGCCTGTAGTTTGTATTTATTTCCATTTTATACTTAGGATGTATTTTTCGTGTTAATTTGACATTTTATTACATGCCAGCACGTGTAGTTTGTATTTTTTTTTTCATCATATATATATTTAGGATGTATTTTTTGTGTTAATTTGACTAGTCTGTAGTTTGTATTTATTTCCATCACATATATACTTAGGATGTATTTTTCGTGTTAATTTGACATTTTCTTAAATGCCAGCTCCTGGAGGAAGAAAAAATGGCCAGATTTTGAGTCTAGTCCCCCCTGCCGACGCGCAGTGTGAGCGGAAAGAATGCTGTGCGGTTACCTGTCGCTGTCATATGAGCGGAAGGAAAGCAAAGCGGAAGAGGCGTCTTGGCCTCCACTTTCTGTTTCTACTTTCTATTTCGATTACCTGTCGCTGTCATATGTTGGGACCATTTCTATTTTGAGTACTTTTTAATTCGGACAGGGGGGCACCGCGGTAGACAAACCGGTGCCCGGGCACCGTGTAGCAACGTCCTTTTGCCAAAATAATATTTTGATTTTTTCGAAAAAATGCAAGGTGGTTGGATGCATGATGACATGATGATGCAAGAAGAAAAACAAACAAATCTAATTTGGGGAAAACCCCGGGATGTTACAGAGGTGCAACACTTGGGGCACTCGTCACTTGTACAACTACTCGACCTTGAGGTTGGCTGCGGCATGCATCATGCGTCGTCATCAACACAGATCTTTTGATCATCGATGCTTTCGGTCTTCAAGGGTATGAACACCGTTTCCCTCTGTTAATTACATGTCTCATAGATAGATCTTGGCATTCGGTGTTCTATCGGTAGGAATTTTTTTGTTTTCTGCTACCAACCCCTTCAGCATAGTACACGATGTAAGCAATATTTATAATCACGAAGATATAAACATCTTTGTTTTACCCCTAGTAGCAATATTACACCCTCGTCCTTACACGTTTCTATCACTTGAGCGTAGGCACGGAGGGGCATGAACCTACCACTAGCATAAATACTCCCTCTTGGTGATATAAGTGATTACTTGGCCAAACTAACAACATACATCGGAGAGCATGCAAGAGCATAAATAACACATATCATAATGATGAACAATCTGATCATAACTTCAGAATTCATCGGATCCCAACAAACACATTATATAGCATTACAATAATCGATCTTGATCATGTTAGGCATCTCACAACATCATAAACAATGAAGCACAAGGGAGAGAGACTACTAACTAGCTACTTTCATGGACCCGTATTCCAAGGTGGACTACTCACGCATCATTCCGGAGGCAGGCATGGCGATAAAGAGGCATCCGGGATCGATCTCCCCTTTGACAGAGTGCCGGGATTCAGCTTCAGAACCCTCCCGAATTGGGTTTCAAGATGGTGGTGGCTACGGGAAAGTTTCATGGAAAATAATAACCGTACCGATGTTTTTAGGGTAAATATGATTTTATAGGCGCCGGAGGGGTACGAGGAGGCGCGCGAGGAGCAGGGGCGGGCCCCAGCTGCGGGTTGGGTCTGGGTCACGGCTGGTAGCCTTCGCTGGCCCCAGGGCCGCCTCCTAGGACGCCGTCTGGACACTGTCTTCGTCTTGGCGTAAAAATAATTCCCGTAAATTTTAGTGCAATTCCGAGGACTTCTCCAGAAAAGGATTTTCTGAAATACAAAGCAGCAGAAAAACACGAACTGATAATGGGCATCTTGTCAATAGGTTAGTTCAATAAAATGCCTCAAAATGATATAATAAGATGGTCGAAGCATGTAACAATGATATAAAACAAGCATTGAACATAAAAAATTATAGATACGTTTCACACATATCAGTACTGACTCGTGCGCACCCGGGAAGGAGTTTTCGGTCAGTCACCCATGCTGAAATTGCTCTAGACCAAGCACGCTTAACAACGGAGTTCCTCGAAGACGAGCTTTTGAAAAAGAAGGCATACCTTGTTGATATGAGTATCCTATTAAGCCCTATACTAAGATGTCACAAGCACACCGTGCGCTGCGAGTGGAGTCCACCTCCCGCCGCCGCCTGATGACGTGGATCACACGTTCGCTGGGGAACCCCAAGAGGAAGGTAGGATGCAGTACATAAGCAGTTTTCCCTTGATTACAAAACCAAGGTTGTCAGATCCAGTAGGACTTGGAGAAGGCTTAGCAAGGTATTAACGGTGCCGTTTACAACAATTGACGTGGACCTGCACACAATCACAAACAAACTACTTTGCCCCAATGAAACAGAGAGGTTGTCAATCTCTCCGGCTTGCTGAACACAAAGAATTAAATGTGTGGATGTAAACTATAATGAGAGTGAATTATGACCAGCGAGCAAATGATGATGAAAAGCTATTAAAACGGTTGTAAACAATGTAGGAAAATAGCATCGGGATCCACAGTTCACTAGCGGTGTCTCTCCAGAAGATACACATGATGGGTAAACAAATTACAGCGTGGCAATTGACAGAATTGTGGGCGCACAACAAGGCTATCATAAAACAATATAGTTCACCGTTTCATCTAATATGGGCATTACGTCAAAATACATAGAACGTTATCCAACTGCATCTATGATTAATAATCCACTCTGGGATCGCTCACCCAAAAATATTAAGTTGCAAGCAACAGATCATTGCAATAAGCAAAGTGCATAATGTAAGCAATGTAAATAACACAAGGAAAGCACACCGCTGTTTTCTCCCTAGTGGCAACAACACATCTCTTGTCTTAATCGTTTCTATCAACCCGAGCTCAGACAAGAGAGGCATGAACCCACTATCTAGCATAAATACTCCCTCATACAACACTAATAATTACTTGGCCAAAGCATCCACTAGCATCGGAGAGCTTGCAAGATCATAGATAAAACACAACACATAGATGAACAAAATTAATGACTTCCACAATTCATCGGATCCATGCAACCACAATCATGTAGCAGTTACAAATAATATGATCTTGATCATGATAGGCAGCTCACATGATCTAAGCAATGGAGTACAAGGAGGAGAGACAACCATCTATCAACTGCTATGGATCCGTAGTCCCGTGGTGGACTACTCACGCATCACTCCGGAGGCAGGCATGGTGGTGTAGATGCCTCCGGTGTCGATTCCCCTCTCCGGCAGGGTGGCGGGAAGAGCTGCAGAACCCTCCCGAAATAGGGTTGGAGATGGCGACGGCCTCGGACGTCTTCTAGAAAATATGATAGGGTTCTTAGGGTTTTCGGGGCGAAGACCAATTTATAGGTCAAGAGGCGACTCGAGGCGACGAAGGAGGGCGCCAGGTGGGCCCCAGGCGTGACCTAGGGTGGGGCCGCGCCTGGAGGGCATCTGAAGGCTGGGAGCCTCCCCTCCGGGCATCCTTCGGGTTCCGTCTTTGTTTCAACTTGGAAATAAATCACGTAAATTTTTAGCGCATTCCGAGAAACTTCACAGAACAACTTTTCTGAAACAAAAAGACAGCAGAAAACAGGAACTGGCACTGGGCATCTTGTTAATAGGTTAGTTCCATAAATCATGCCAAAATGATATAAAAACATTATAAAAACATGTGGCACTGATATATAATCAAGCATGGAACATCAAAAATTATAGATACATCGGAGACGTATCAGCATCCCCAAGCTTAACTCCTGCTCGTCCTCGAGTAGGTAAGTGATAACAAAATAATTTTTGAAGTGACATGCTACCAACACAATCTTGATCATGTAATCATGTAAAGCATATGAACTGAATGCATTGATCCAAAACAAAGGTTCATTGAATGAAATAAACAATGATTAACCAGGTGTAACATCTAAGCAAGAATTTACTAGAAAAGAGTACCTTGGAGATTTAAAAGTATAACACTTGACAATGATTGATATCTCACAAAGCAATATTAGTTCAACAAAGGGGTTTGGCCAACGCAAAGGAAGATTTAAGTTTTCAACAAAAAGCTTCAACTTGCAACTTGTTTATCTCAAGATAAAGTCAATACAAAGTTTTCAAAATTAGACACAAAGATAACATGAAGTAAAACATGAACCAAAGTTGATACCAAGTGATTGCTTGAGGGGTTAAGAAGGAAGAGGAAGACTAACTCATCATAAAAGTAAAAGAAAGGCCCTTCGCAGAGGGAAGCAGGGATTAGTCATGTGCTAGAGCTTTTTATTATTTATTTTTTGATTTTTGACAGAAGTAAAACAATTTTGAGATATGCATGCTTTCGTCAACGACTTCACAGTAAAGAAACTAGCTAGTCCCCCATTTCAAGCAAGGCTTTTAGACTTTTGAGAGCGGCTAGTTTTAGAGGAATGAGGTCACTCCTCTTTCTCCTTGGTTTCACCACTATCCAATGTTTGACTGATTTCTCAGATTTTCATTTTGCGAAGGAGAATGGTGAGTTATATTTATATT
This sequence comes from Puccinellia tenuiflora, assembly GCA_012064385.1. Classification (NCBI taxonomy): domain Eukaryota; kingdom Viridiplantae; phylum Streptophyta; class Magnoliopsida; order Poales; family Poaceae; genus Puccinellia; species Puccinellia tenuiflora. Next base: position 270,299 of record QRDG01002040.1, read on the forward strand.
TTGCTTAAGCCGCTCTCGGGTCAAATTCAAGTGAGGATGTAAACCATCAACACCGGGTGAAAGGGGGGAAATGACCTTGCTTGTCACAGGTTATATCGAGCTTCCTACTGCTTCCTCATGATCTTAAAAACAGAGGCACAAAAACGAGATTTTTGAAAGTTTTAAAGATAGCACATGAAAATTTTACTTGGAGTGGCAAGGAAATACCACATGTAGGTAGGTATGGTGGACACAAATGGCAAAGATATTTGTCTTAGGGAGTTTGATGCACGAGAAGTATTCCCTCTCAGTACGGAATTTTTGGCTTAGCAGGATATCAAGCAAACACATAACATGAACTTGGTTCAATGAATGACTACAGATATACATCATGCATAACCACTGGACTTCACACCGTCTACCTTGTTAGCCAAACCAACTCTTTGCAAAAAGAATATCTAGACTTTGAGAACTACCAAGCAAGACAAGCACCACAATTTTAAAGCTTTACAGTAGTTCTTTACTAATCTATTCTTACTAGATGATCCACAAGTTTAAACATAAATCTACTTCATATCTCTAAACAATTGACAAGTATCAAAGATTCAAGACAATGATTTACATGATTAAACATCACTTTTTACACTTCCTACATGATAATTTCCACTCAACCAAACACCAATCAACTTATTTGAAAAAAAAACTAAAAGGGTGAAACAACAAGGGCAATACTTCCTAACTACAAAAGCTAACAACTCTGAACAAGAGATGCTTGAAAACAAGAGCTGGAAGAAAAATAACAAAGGCTAAGCACTCTACACATATAAGTGAAGAACAAGAGTGTATAATGAAAAAGCGGAGCGTGTCTCTCTCCGAAACAAGCATGCATGGATCCAAATTACTGCAAAGACCAGAGAACTAAACACAAACAAACTGAAAGTAAAAACAAACTGACGCTCCAAGAACAACACATAATGTGTAAAGGAATAAAAATATAGTACCATGAGAAAAACCGATGATTGTTGATGAAGAAGGGGATGCCTTGGGCATCCCCAAGCATAGATGCTTGTGACTTCTTTAATATTTCAGATGAGGGTCCATGGGGAGCCTCCCCAAGCTTAGAATTTTATCCCTTCTTAATCTTCCTTCATCACCTCGCACTTGGATACTTGAAAACTTCCTTCACGCAAAATTTATAGCAACTTAATTAGAGGGGTTAGTCCACAAAAACAATATCTTCCTTCAGTTCCAAAGCACATATCATGAACTTATTTTTTTAAACATTAGCTACTGTCACAAAGGTCTAAGTAAATCTCTAGCTTTGTAAAGAACTTCACTCTGCAAAACTAAGGACATAATCTATCAAAAACAGAATAGACTGTAAAATGATTTTTTTCGGGGCACTTCTGGACCTCAACTCAGACAACTTAAAACTAGAGAAAGGTAGACAAAACCCTGGTGCTTGCTGTCAAAACATTTCATCCATAGATGACGTTCTGTGATATTTTGGATTTTCGAACAGTGAAGAACAGAAATCTCTTTCTGGACAGCAAACTCACAAATTAGTTCCTCTCTTTAGAGGCTATTCTTGGTACCAAAACCAAAACAAAAAGATACAAGGGAGTTGTTACAGAAGTAACATCACCCAAAAACTGAAAGAAACCAAAAAGAAACAGAAGGTAAAATAAAATGGGTTGCCTCCCATAAGTGCTTTTCTTTAACGCCTTTTAGATAGGCAAAAAGGGCAAATTCAAGTTTTATCAATAGTATCATCCAAAGAAAGGTTGGAATTTTTTTCATAGATACATTGTATTTTACTTATGCAAGGTTCAGAATTTCCCCTATCACTACCTTTTGGTCGACTTCTTTCATCAAAAGGATTTTCAGGAACAACCCAATCAAAATTCTTTTCTAGAGCCTCATGCATTGCTATGAGCTTAAATGGTATGGGTATTTTTAGTTCCTTTTCATGCTCAGTTTTACCCTCATACTTTATTATTTTAGTTTCAAAAGTTTTAAGGGTATGCTTAATATTAAGGCTACATCCCAACATATTATAATGGACAAAAATCTTTCTAGCTTCTCTAGCAATATCATCAAATTCGATAAGCAAGGTTTAAAGCAAGAAATCTTTATCTTCCCCCTTCTCCATACTTTCAAGTTTAAAGAATAATTGTTGAATTGTACGATGAAGGTTAATAAACCCAGCTTCTAATTTTTCCATCAGAGAAACTACAGCAGCCTCATAGTCATGAGTAAGTTCGATCAGAGATTTTTCATTTAGATCATAATGACTATTAATATGATTAAGGAATTCTTCAATATTGTCTTTACCAATGATGGAACCACTCCCTACCTTTATGTATTTAACAGGAAATTCAGGTAAAAGCCCGATGACTACAACAAGCAATAAAATCACACAAACCGAAAAAGAAAACTTGCTGGAATTTTTAATTTTTTTTGTGTTTTTCAGTTTTAGAGCAAACGAAAGGCAAAACAAGACTAACAAAAAATATACTAAGCAAGACAATAACAAAGTAAGGTGAAAAGATGTGTGAAACTCCCCTAGCTGAAGCTTCCAAGTCCCCGGCAACGGCGCCAGAAAAGAACTGTTGCTGGGAGACTTGGTAGTTCGAGAAGTCTTCTACAAATCCCCGGCAACGGCGCCAAAAAAGAAGCTTGATGACGTGCATCACACGTTCGCTGGAGAACCCCAAGAGGAAGGTATGATGCAGTACAGAAGTAGTTTTCCCTTGATTACAAAACCAAGGTTGTCAGATCCAGTAGGACTTGGAGAAGGCTTAGCAAGGTGTCAACAGCGCCGTTTACAACAATTGACGTGGACCTGCACACACTCACAAACAAACTACTTTGCCCCAACGAAACAGAAAGGTTGTCAATCTCTCCGGCTTGCTGAACACAAAGAATTAAATGTGTAGATGTAAAATATGATGAGAGTGAATTATGACCAGCGACCAAATGATGATGAAAAGCTATTAAAACGGTTGTAAACAATGTAGGAAAATACACATGATGGGTAAACAAATTACAGCATGGCAATTCACAGAATTGTGTGCGCACAACAAGGCTATCATAAAACAATATAGTTCACCATTTCATCTAATATGGGCATTACGTCAAAATACATAGACCGTTATCCAACTACATCTATGACTAATTGCGGTGACCCAGCACACCACTGCATGGTGTAGTGTGCAAGTCGTTGACATAATACTCACAGAAGGACCTATCCATGAATATTACATCCCTCAGGGTGGTACAACGGAAACATAGCAGGTCCAAGGTAACACTATAGGATTACAACAATACTCATTACAAAACTTCGAGAACTTCCTCGATACATAGAGGATACTCTCGTGCAAATGAAATCCAGAAAAGATCCAATTTGTATCACTAAGCTGGAGATTAACTCTATCTCTAATTCCTAATTCACTACTGCTGTTGCCACAATATTAATCTACTCCATCTGGAATTTCTTTATCCAAGATAGGACCCGTCCTTCCATTCGATGTTGACTCCTCCATTGTCATTGTGGTCGTCGATCATCCGTTGTTGAAGTTGCGGTTGATTCCTTCTAACTCTACCAAGTTGACTGGATCCTTGTGGAAGACCTTCCCGACGTTGTTGTGTATACGTGACATCTCTTCTGGTGGCTCCAAAAATCTAGGCAAGGGTCAAAAGGGAAAGGATGAGTAACCAGCGTTACCCAGCAAGTCCATTATGTACGGTGGGAAGTTTGATGCACTAGCTACAGCTTTAGACTCCAGGGAGCCTTAATTTTATGCAAGGTTTTTGTAAACATTTCTTCAAGAGGTAGCTTTTATTCTGAAAACTATGCCCGTCGGCCTTCACAGGGGCTAGAACTTTCATGGAGTTCCTTTCCTGCAGCGTTCGCAGCTCCTTCCCGGACCAGGGAGTAACATGTTACACTTTTTTACACTCTGTAGAGGTGCGTTACTTTACCCATAAGAGATCAAGACTTTGTTGTACAACCGGGCGATCTTTCCCGTCCACACTCTCTTTGGTGTGGGGCCCAGTTTTTGATCCAAGTCATTCACTGTGCTTCTCCACACAACACATGCCCACCCAATTCATGCATAGCAGAATCACCCCTGATGCTCTACCCCTCACGGTAGACACCTAGGCACCCTCTTGCAGACCATCATGGACACCAGAGTCCGTGGGCATTAAGAGATCCGACCCATGTTGTATGTAGTCGCACATGATCTACAGCGTACGGCTCTGGCTGCCCATTGACATGCGAACGAGAGAAGTATCACAGATGGCATTTCCCGTCCCATTCCAGGTCTTATGGTTAACACGTCTTTACGGCGCAATCATTATGACGGCATTTGTTGTTAAATCCTAGGTAATACTTTCCCTTGCAAATGGAACCTCCGGACCTATTCTTCTTACCATGGTCCCATTTGCCAACCATAATAGGTTACCACCACTCAGGTAGATAGCCAAATAGTCATATTATTAAAGAAATTGGTTTTATGCTTTCTTTTGTATAAAGGTGATAGTATATTAAGGTTTTCCAAATAGTTTTCTAACAAATATTTCAAGAGGTATGAGCAAGTGATGAACTTGCCTGTGATAGATGTGGCAGTTCATGCCCTTCGGGGTTCTAGGGTTGTGTCAGAACCCGGAGATCTGAAAACAACAAAGTAGTCCGGGCAAGGATTACTGGAAACACTTGCAATATGCTATTATGCATAAATATGAGATGCATCCTATATAACCCAAAATACCCAAATTCAAAAGTAAGCGCTTCGCGTTATTGATTACTTTGTTAACGGTGAAATACTTTGAGTTGTTATAGCATTCCGACTTAAGTGTTTGCTATGATTAACGAAATAATGCTTTTTGATTGATAAACGACTTACAGGTGATTATGCAAGAATTGTATTCGTTCTCTAACTTTATTTTATCTAACTACTTTAAAAAAATATTAACACTAGAGTGGATGAAGTTCAAATGAACTCTTCTTTGAGTGTTTTACCTAGGATGAGTAACGGGACAATCATTTGTAGAATGGTAATAGAGTTCAAATGTTATATTTTGAATTTATATCTCAAATTGTCTATGTTTTAGAAAATAATTATACTTGGAAAATAATTCAATTCACTTAGTGATAAAGACAAAAGTGATTTCATTTTTAAGACTTACAAGGAGCTTTGTTTTAATCACACAATTTTAGTTGAGTAATTGTATTTAGGAAAATCATAAATATTGTATTTTGAAGTATTGGAACTAATGGTTATATTTTCTTTGATTTAAAATACTTTTTATTCAATTTTTACTTGAATATATGAAATTATGTTAATATTTAACCAAAAGTGGCATTTAGGTAATTCTAGTTAACTTGTATTTAAAATTTATTGAGAAATTATGAAATTAACATAATCAAATAGATTATATTTTTCTGGTCAGTTTGATATTTATTTATATTTTTCTGAATTGTAAATTAGAAGTTATGAATTTTACAAATTCGTATTATTTTCTGTAATTTCGAATAAAGTTCAAATAACTTACATGGGGTCCCACTGGTCAGGTTTTTAATAATTTCTAAAAATGATAGGCTCGTGCTGACGTCAGCTGACGTCAGCATCTGTGACCAATGGCCATGTCAGCCACGGGCTCAATGCTAGAGGGCGAGCAGGCTCACGCGACTGCACACGTGAGACACGCACTAGCGTGGACTACCAAATGGTGGTGGCGCCGCCCCGCTTTGGTCGTCGGAGAGACTCCGACGGCGCTCCCGTGCGGCGGCGGTCGGAGACGCTTGGTGGCGGAGCACCACAGATCAAGAGGGAGAGGGGTAAGGGGTCCACGAGGACGGCAAGTGTAACATCCCAGATTTGGTACCCTAAAATATGGGCCAAATTTTCACTTTTTGCTTTGCATTGCATCATGGCATACATATTTAAATTGCTAAATTAAATATTGCAAACAATGGGAAACATTAAAAGGAAACAAACACTTCCTAAAAATCGAACCCAAATGCAATTGCTCAAATTGGCAAAATAAAATATTCTTGAGCTTACATATTTGTCCAGGAAGTTCCAAGAATGCATTTCATAATGATTTGGCAAAGTCAAATTTTACCAAACAATTAAATAAATTGGGACATCAAATTTGAGATAAACCAATTCCTATTGTGAACCCAAGTTAAACCTTTTCAAAATTTCAAACTAAAATCATAGGGAGCTTCATAACAATATTGGGAGCCTACATAAATAATTTCACTATTTTTGGAAATGCCTAAGTGCTCCAAATATTTATATTCTAGAAATTGTCAATAATGACTATAATTAAAACCTATGAGCAAAGGTGGTCCAAAACATTTTATTTTGCCACACCAATTTTTGTGGAGACTCTAACTGCTATGTGGAGCCCACATGAATTTTTGCAGGATTTTACAAAATGTGTAAGCACCTCAATTAAATTCACTAAATTGCTGACTGGACATGTTTGCAATAACTTTTAAACTTGGCAGGGGGTTTTCTAGAAAAGTGTCTTCTCCCTGTTGCGCACAGGAACTCCACTGTCGCGCCATGCCGTGTCCTCCTCCCCTGCCGTGCCATGCCGGCCCCCCCCTCCGTGGAGGCGTGGACAAGGAGGCCCCCCCCATGCTGTCGTGCCTCCCCCTCCTCTGCTTTCCCTCTCTCCCTGCTCCCTGCTCTCTCTCTTTTTCCCAAACCCTAGCCGTGCTCCGCGTGCACCGCCGGCCGCCGCACCTCGCCGTCAAGTCTGGCCGCCCCGAAGCCGACCAATGCCGCCATCGCCTCCGCCGCATCTTCCTCTACCTCCGGCACCGAAGCACCCTTGCTGGGAGGCCCCAGGTCGAGCGAATCATGCCCGCCATTGGGGGTCAGACCGCCGCTCGCCGCCGTCTTCCTCGCCAGTTTCCGGCCACCACGGTCCCCCTCCGACCAAGCCGAGCTTCCCCAACCGTCTAGGGTGAGCTGCTGCGTCTCGCGGACATCTCCCTCTTCCTCCTCTCCCCCTGCATCCTCGTCTCCGTGCGAGCGCCCGCCGTGGACCGTCTGCCGCCGCGGCCATGGTCGCCGACGCATTTCTGGCGACCATTTGGTCGGTCCCGCCGCTCCCCCTGGCTCCTCTCCACTTCCTCTAGCTCGTAGGATAGGTGCCATCGTCCAATTTCCAACCATTTCGACGAAATTGTGATCAACAACCCGTCTGCCCCCCTGATGACATCAGCATGACGTCACTTGTTCATCTTTTTGGATTTTCAGAAAATTAACAGAGAGTTAAATCTTGCAATATCTTTTAATCCATAATTGCAAACTAAAAGTGCTATATATAAAAGTTGTTCCTAAGAATAAGCCCTATCTGTTAGTGTCAATGTCATGATCAAATAATTAATTTTTATTGCTAAAATTAGTTAAATTTATAAAATGGCAGAATATATTTGAAAATTGGAAATTGCATAACTTGATATTTAATTATCCAAAAATCATGAGTGAGCTATCAAAATGTTTAGAATTTCATAACCTTTCCAAATATGTATCTCTCACCTGCTAATGAAATTCAAAATTTGAATTTAAATTGTGAAATGCAAATCATCTATGTGTTATTCAAATTTTGGAAATTAATATCTAGAGTTTTATATTTCAGAAAAATGCAAATAATATGTTAAAATGCTCAGCTAAATAAACTCTACATGTTAGTGCTTTTAGTTGAAATTTTGGTTAATTTAAATTGCCTGTTTTTATTAAAAATAAATAAATTGGCAGAATTAAATCAATTATTGGAAATATCATAACTTGGTGGATATTAATTCAAAAATTGCAAATGATATACCAAAATTGATCAGCAACTCAAATGCTATCTATACATGTTAATTTCACAGCATGCAAATAACTTTTACTTTGATGTCTTTTTCGAACTGGTTTAAAATGATTTAAATCGCTTAACCGTTTAATTCACCTTTTATTCATCGTTAATCGGAAAAATGCAAACGAGGTATCAAAACGATCAGCACGACAACAACTAACTAATAATATCATCTCCATGCATGATGTCATCTTATTTCAGTACTGGTCTTTTTAGAATAACTCAAAAGTATTAAGTTTAATTATGTGGTTTATCCCGATTGATTGTTATAATTATACTCGAGATCCCATTTAACTTGTGGGACATGCCCAATATGATTTCAGTGCATAAATTGACCATCTCATCATGATTGTGCATTGCACCTTGTATTCGTGTTATTTATTTCGTTTCCTGTTATTGTTGTGTTTCGTTAGATTCAGGAGTCGAGGTTCCACCACAATACCTCGACGATCAACGCGCCCAGTACTATCAGCAAGGCAAGAACTAACCTAACCTTCTTGGCATCTAGCATCCTATGTTTTTATCAACTTATTTTATCCACCATAATATTGCATGCGGTTCAAATGTCATTCTTGTTCAAGATGTAGAGTATCCTATAAATGCATGTTTATCCCCTAAACCATCACATGTTTCCCCTCCTATGAACCCTAGGTTTGATGTGTTGGCTGGAGACAAAGATAGAATGGTTGTATTTATATGCTTAGCTATGCTTAGCCATGCTTAGTCGTATGCTAGTTATGTCCATTGATTAAATTCCATACTGATGATGTTGATGGAATGATTTGGGCATGGTGGATACGTGTGATGCTTAATTAAATTGCTAAGAAGGCTGGGATGAGTTGCCATCGGGGATGGTGTTTTGTCTCATTCCTGCCCCTAGGTGCGAGTTCTTTACCTCTTGAACCAAGACGATCGTGCTTCCAACGGTGGGGACATATGGAATCCCCTTTAACTAAATAACTTGTGCGGGCGTATCCAAGGGTCCTCTAGTTTGCTTTTCCATTTGCCGTGTGTGTGAGCGGAAAAAGAAATGATGAGGATGGTGGTGTTTAGGACGTGGCGATGGGGCAGGGGCTGAAATAGGCTGGGTAAACTTGCCCTGTGGCCACAGATGACTCTTGGATAGTCTCACGCGAGGTAAAGGTTTAACCGCGCCTGCTTGCCGGCCTTCCCCGGGAGAGGGCCAACTAGGTGAGCCGGACGGTACCAATGGGTAAATTAGTACACCCCTGCAGGGTTTAATCTTTTCGAAAAGCCGTGTCCGCGGTTATGGACGACTTGGGAATAGACGATAAGATCATAGAAAATCTTAACTTAATTGATATGGCAGCTAGAGGTTGCATAATCAACGTGTGATAAAGGTTCATTTCCTCGAGGGTGATTCGAGGGAGTGCCTTTGGTGGAGATGAGAGTTGTTCTTGGCTACAAGCAGGTTCGATGAGAACCGAAGATGAAAAGTTTACTCTCTTATCCCCTTTATGAAAACTTATTCTGAATAGACGATGCCGTGGGTCTTGTTATATCTTTTACAATGGAAATCTAGCTTTATGCAAAATATCTACATCATACAGCCTTAGAGCCTCCGTCAGCATCGGGCCTATATCGCCCTACTAATTCTTGCGAGTACGTCGTACTCAGCCTTGCTTTGTTGATTATTATGTGTTTCAGAGGAGGACGTCACCGAACTAGAAGGTGGGTTCTTTATTGACTTCGACGAGTAGTCTGGGGTTCCCAGGTGGCAGCTTGGGACGTCTTGGAGCAGGCTGGCACGGGATGTTTATCTGTAGGCCTCTTAGGCCATAGTTTGGATCTTGTTGTTTAGACAACTTTAATTTGCTTCCGCTGTTGTAATGATGGGTCAGTGACCTCTGATGTGTCATTTGCTATCTTTCTCAATTATATGACTTGAACTATGATATCTTTGTGTCGTAGAGTCTGTGATGTGCCAGTTGTTCCGCAGTCTTGGTCTCTTTGTTATACGTGAAAGTGATGTCCGAGCTTATGGCATGATCGAGGTGTTGTGTGCCGTTGATGTATTCCGAGCACGCCTGCCAATGTGTTTTGGCCTGGGATTGGTAACCCCAGAAACCCTTGATTGTGTAGCATGACCGGTTGCACAACGTTTCACTGTATAGCTCTGGGGTCAGGGCGCTACACCAAGCTCACCAGGAGCATGTAGAGCTCGATGACGACGCGCGAGGAGGTCGGACGGCGACGAGATCATCTGCACACACGGCGGCCGAAGTTGGGGAAGAGGAGGTCGATTCGCCCGATTCCGTTCGTCCTAGCACGTACTGCTTGAGGAGGGAGTAGAGGACATCGAGGCGGAGCTTCTGGACATGGTGGCTTGGTTTGGGACAGTCGGAGACGACGGCAAGCATGACGGCGGAGACGACCGGCCTTGGGGACGTCGATCGCGTTCTCCGTCTACAGACCCACCCAGCACGCGCGGATTCCACCTAGAGGTCGAGGGCGACGAAGCGGAGCTGTTGGACACGGTGGCGATCGAAGCTCAAGGTGGCGTCGATTACCGGCGATTTCAGGGGACGGTGGCGGAAGTGTGATGTCTAGGGTTAGGGTTTCCTTCGTTTTCCTGGGCGAGAGCAAGAGAGAGGGAGAGCAATAGGGAGATAGGAGAAGGAGGGCGAGATGCGGACGGCGTCTCGTTCTTATTCTCACGAGAAGCAGGCAAGCAGGAGGTGGCAACGTCGGCGCCGACGTCGCTGTCGTCCTTCTGTCCGAAGGAAGAATAAAAGAAGAGAAAAGGATTTTTTTAAATAACCCCCTGGGTTTTCATGTAATTACTAAAAACCTTTGAAATAGAAACTTACAATATTTTTTTAGGCTTTTAGACAAGTCCAAAAATCATGGAAAATTCATGGATGCTCCTAGTATTATAGAGAATCTCCACATACTTTTATTTTGAATTTTTGAAATACCCTAGTCACATTTAAAAATAGAGATATGTTTTAGTCATTTAAATGTATTCACCTTTTATTTTAGATGCAACCAAGTTCTTGTGTTCAAAAGCATAATTGCCATGAACATGATCAACTATTAATCATTTTATTACAAGGTTGGGATGTTATTCCAACTGTGTGTGGTTGTGATGAGTTCTACTAATTATGCACCTGGTGTTGTGCTCTGTTCAACTAAATGATGAACATGCTAGTGCTTGTGATGCTTAATTAGAGTTGGTCTCTATGTCAGTGTGGTTAACTGAAGAATTTCAGTTATACTCCTCATTTATCTGTTTATTGAGCTTAGACATGTATGGTTATAAGCTTGATGATTTGCTGGCTTTAAAAAATACAGATTTATGGCTTTATCATTTGTTTGATTTTCTTCCTTGAGGATTAACTCCATTGGTGAAATATCTTAATGTGGCTTACTTAGATAGGCACTTGATTAGAATAGAGATAGTGATAATTTGCCTTCTTTATAAATGGCTCAATGTTGCCTCTTGTCCCTTCTCTTGTATGAATCAAATGCTGCTTCTTACCCCTGTTGCCTACTTGACTCCAGATGAGCCAAATGATCCAAGTCTTCTCCAAAGTCCATTGTTGCCTTTGAATTATTATTGATCCCTCTAGTCAATATTTGGATGTTAGGGAAAGCTCCTAATATTCATTACTTAAGTTCCAAAATTATATTGCCTCACCCTTGTGGTGAAGACAGACATTTTGATCACAAGGAACTGTCTTTTTATCCTTATTTATTTTATTTGACATTCAATTGCTTTTATGTATACAAAAGAAATCTGTTAACAAGGTAGCTGATCTTGTTACCAAACTACTTCCATATAACACAAAGCCTTTGAATCTCACCAAGTTTCTTTCTTATATGTTTTGTCTTGCAGGAATGAGTTTGGGAAGATTTGAAGATAAGAAGTTAAGATCAGATGAGAAGATCAAGTTTAGTTTTAGAATATAAGATTACTAAAGCATTTATATTTCTTTTATGTTAGGGTAATGTAAAGACAATGTCTACTGGTACTCGACCAATTACATTATTTACTTTGTTTTAATAACTCATTGAGTTGTGATAGGTGTTGAGTTGGTATTTATTTATGAGTTATTTGCTTATTTGTATAAGCATGTATAACTTTATTATTTATCTAAATAAGTTCTCCAATTCAATATCATTTATATATTCCAATTTGGATCTGATTTCCCGCAACTAGTAAAAAAGCCTGGAGGTCATGTCAACATTTATCACATTCACTTCAGATGAGCTAAACTCTATTCATGAGGGTGAATGATCTCCAATCCCTCCAGGGTTTTATTTTGCGAAAAATTTATTCGGGTTTTCAGATGCATGCATGCAGATGCACAAAATCCTACTTCTACCCTTCATTGGTTGCTAAATGCCAGGGCATTACAGTCTTCCCCCCTTAACAAAATCTTTGTCCCGAAGTTTCGGCTCCTCTCACGTAGAGATAAGTAGAAAGAATTTCTGCTGATATTGATTCACTCAAATTCCCTTCTGACCTGGATGCAGATAATGGTGATCCTTTGTCCCACATACTTCTCTACATCTTCCCTTGACCATACTATCCATCTCTCAACTTTCATCTAATATTTATTAAATTCTGGCAATTCTATTACTCCTTCATGTTTCTTGAATCATCTAATTCTGACTCCTCGCATTTCCATGGCTTTATAGCCCTCTGTCAAAGATCTTCATCTACATCCTTATACGACCTTCCAATATGTTTGTTGGTTCACTTCCCTATAATCCCGAGACTAGCAAGACTTTAATCTGATGGTAAACTATTGGCTTTCATTTCAGAACCTCTAAGTTAACTGTTCTTTCCAGCTTTATAGAACATCATCCATAGAGACTTGGTACTACGTCGACCTTGTCTTCGTCATCGTATTCCCTTCTAACTACATGTCTTCTCCGTCAAGTACTAACCACATATATAAAATCCCTTTTCTCCTTGAAGTTTCCTAAGTCTTCCTCGGTTCTGGGGTCTAGTTAGGCAAACTTCCTTCCGTCAGCTCTAATCCATCGAGTTTTATTCAGTCAACTCTATTTAGTCTGGAGGGATTATAAATCACCTTTTTGCTCAAATCTTAGTATACCAACCTAATGGTCTCACGATGAACACATGATGTATCCCAGGGTGCGAATTCCCAGTGTCGTCCTCCGGTAAAGAGATACGGTTACCAGGTTTCCAACAATTTCTCTAAGGATATATGGTATGTCTATCATATGAGTAGTTAGATCTAAGATGTCAATCCTCTTGTTATTACATCTATCTTTAGGGTGACTCCGGATATAATCACTGACTATGGTACTTTGGCCTCATATGTGACAGATACCTTCTTCCAAATTGGTCCACTTTCTTGGCTTATCATCAACCCACAACAAACTAGACTCTTCTCCTATAATTCTATTGTTCTTCTGAACAATGAACTCCGTGTTCACACTTTTCTACAGGGTTGTTATGGCTTCTTTGGACTATCAACGTGCTTCCATCTTGGTACTTCACTTAATTTCCTAATCTCTTACTTGCTTATACGCATTTGACAGATGTCTTATTTACCCACTCTTTCTTGTCCATTGTCTCTGTATTCCACACAAAGTTATCTCCTTGTCAATGTCCAATCTCCAATCATGAACTCATGTTTGGCAGTTATTTTTGCTTCTTCCGTCGTTGGTGATGTCTACAGTGGACGATCAACTCCCTGTTTATTCTTCCAGAACTGGAAATATCCACATTCTTTCTGTCTTCATCCTCCTTTGTCTTCAACCTTATCATACACTTGAACACATAAATTTTGATAAACTTCTTCTCATGCTTGATCCCAGTTGTATCAATATCTCCTCATTGCTTAAACAATACACTCTTCCACCAAGTTTCGACAATCTCATCAACATGTATCTGCATTTTATTGCTTCTTCTTTCAAGGTCTTTGAATTTCCCTTGAGTCTCTCTCAATCAAGAACCTCCATCCTTTGGTTTGACAGCCTCAAAAAGGACTTCATGACTTGCTTGGCAAGAACTTCATAACCTACCTTCTCGGGTATGTCTCCTAATGTAGCTTTACTTGCATCATCTTTGGTAAATCTTTGTCCAACTTCTTGTGACGCTCTTAGTGAAGCTTACTTTGTTCACCCATCCTTCTTAATACTAGTGAGATTTGTCTCCAAATCCTAATATGAAGTGGAATATAGTCCATCCCCATTAGTGGCTTCATCGACTTTTGTCTTCCTTTGATTCCTTTCTCTTCACGAGCTTTCATTGCTGCCTCAAATCTCATCACTCAGAACGCTCTCATACTAACCTATGTACCCTCTAGACCGGTAACATCAAGAAAGAACAAAATGTTGCAACATGCATTTGCACATCAAGTTCAAACTTCATGCTCGGATCTAGTCAATCGAAAATCCAATAAGAACCAATAAAACCCAAATATAGTTATATATCACTCAGGAAACGTTAGCCAATAAAATAAGTAGTACTTTGAGTACAAACATCTCAAGTACCAAGGCTCAGATACTATACACTACAAGTCAGGTATATATTACCTTATAGACCTATTCCATATAACAACTCTTGCCTCACCGGCTTATGGGACTGCTAAGTGCTGGCAAAGTTGGCGGGGACTAATCTTCTTATGTGTCTTTAGTGCGTTCCCCGGCAACGGCGCCAGAAAAGAGCTTGATTGCTACTGATGAAGAGTTGGGTGGTGCCCCAAGCGAAGGCGGTGATGTAGCAAGCAGCAGTTTTCCCTCGATAACGAACCGAGGTTTATCGAACCAGTAGGACCTTGAAATCAACAACAAAGTGAATATTGAAGATCTCTGGCGCTTAATCTTCAACAGACGTGGACCTGCACACACACTCAACCAAAATACTTTGCCCCCAACGGCGGAAAGGTTGTCAATCTTTCCGGTCTCGCAGAAAACAAAGCAGTTAATTGTATAGTGAAAAAGATGAATTATAAAAATGGACCAGAGGAGTAATGATGATGAAAAGTGATGAATAAAGGTTGCAATCAATGTAAAAAGATGGACCGGGGGCCATGGGTTCACTAGTGGAGTCTCTCGAGTAAATAGAACATTCATATGATGGGTAAACAAATTACAGCTGGGCAATTGACAAAATTATAACACAAACATAATCTATCTATGACAAAGAGAACATGATAATATTTAAGTAGGCATCACGACAATGAACAAAGACCGTTGATTCCAACTGCATCTTTGTCTAAAAAGTCCACCGTGGGATCGTTATCCAGCCTGTCACCCATCGGTATTAAGTTGCAAGCAACAGACATTTGCATTAAGTAAAGCGCATGAAGTAAGCAATATTAAATATCAAAATAGACTTTAACACCGCTGTTTTACCCTTAGTAGCAACAACACACCCTCGCCCTTAGACGTTTCTGTCACTCGTGCCCAGGAACAAAAGGGGGCATGAACCCACTATCTAGCATCAATACTCTCTCTTGGAGATACACACAATCACTTGGCCAAAGTAACTACGCACATCGGAGAGCCTGCAAGAACATAAATCAACATATAAGAATCATGCACAATCTGGTCATAACTTTATAATCCATCGGATCCCAGCAAACACATCACATAGCATTACAATAATCGATCTTGATCATGTTAGGCAGCTCACAAGATCATAAGACATGAAGAATAAGAGAGAGAGACTACCATCTAGCTACTGCCATGGACCCAAGGTCCAAGGTGGGACTACTCACAAATCATGCCGGAGGAAGGCATGGCGATGAAGAGCCCTCCGGGATCGATCTCCCCTCCGGCAGAGTGCCGGGATCTGCTTCAGAATCACCCCCGAACTAGGGTTTGGGTTGACGGCGCCTCGGGATGACTTTTCTGGAAAATAATGGCCGCCCCGTCGTTTTTAGGTTAAGAGGGATTTTATAGGCGTCGGAGGGGCCGAGGGGACGCCCCAGGAGCAGGGGTGGGTCCCACCCGCAGGTCCAGGTGGGGCCATGGCAGGCACCCGCCTGTGGCCCCTGGGTGGCCCCCCAGGCTGCCCTTTGGTCCACAGGTGTCTTCCGTCAGATAAAAAATCTCCGTAAATTTTCAGCGCAATCCGACGATATTTCCTGAAGTGACTTTTCTGAAATACAAAAATAGCAAAAACAGGAAACTGGCATTGGGCATCTTGTCAATAGGTTAGTCTGACAAAATGCATAAAAATGATTAATATGATAATAAAAACATGTGACAACATCACAAAACTAGCATGGATCAATAAAAAATTATAGATATGTTTGACACGTATCAGCATCCCCAAGCTTAACTCCTACTCGTCCTCGAGTAGGTAAGTGATAACAAAATAATTTTTGATGAGACATGCAACCAACACAATCGTGATCAAGATAGTAATGCAAAGCATAGGATGTGAATGAAGTGATACAAAACAATTGTCTATAGTTGATAGCAAGAAAGCAATGAATAACCAAGTTGAATCATTCAAGCGAAACCTTTCATAAATAGTACGTTAAAGACATGAAAGCAACGTGATCCAGATATTTGATTAATTCACATAGGTAAAAATTCCATGACAAAAGTGTTTGAGAATCAAAACAAAGAAGATGTAAGTTTTAGAAAAAAGCCTCAACTTCCAACGATAAAGTCAATATAAAGATTCATGTTTAATCTGACGATGCAATATGATCAATGATACCCAGGGTCAGTGCTAGATGTTTGCTTTGGTGGAGATAGAAGGAAGAGAAAAACTGACTCAACATTAAAAGTAAAAGAAAGGCCTTTCGCAGAGGGAAGCAGGGATTAGTCATGTGCTAGAGCTTTTTATTTTTATGAAACAGAAGTAAACAATTTTGAGACATGCATGCTTTCGTCAACGACTTCACAACAGAGAAGCTATCTAGTCCCCCATAACAAGCAAGGCTTTTGGACGTGTGAGAGCAACTGGTTTTTAGAGAAGCGAGTACGCTCCTCTTTCTCCTTGGTTTCACCATTGTCCAATGTTTAGAGCTAATTTCTCAGATTTTCATTGCGCGGAGGAGAATGGTGAGTTATATTTATATTTTTGCTTAAGCTGCTCTCGAGTTGATTCAAGTGAAGACGTAATCCATCGACACCGGGTGAAAGGGGGGAAATGACCTTGCTCGTCATGAGTTATATCTAACTCTCTACTGCTCCCTCATGAGCTTAAAAACAGAGGCACAAAAAGGAATATTTTGAATTTTTAAAGATAGTGAAAGAACAAACGATGTCCCGATGTCACCTAGAGGGGGGGGGGGGTGAATAGGCGATTAACACTTTTTCTATTTAGGGGCTTGATAAATGCGGAATAAAACTAGGTGTTTAAATTAAAAAGGCACCAACCTAAAATTCTAGGTTTACCTAAAGTGCACCAACAACTTATGCTGAACAAGGCAAGCAACAAGGTGATAGCTAGATATAAACTTCAAGCACGAAGGCTATCACAATGTAAATTGCATAAGTAAAAGCTCGGGTATAGAGATAACCGAGGCACGCGGAGACGAGGATGTATTCGCAAGTTCCTCCTTGTTAAGGGAGTACGTCTCGTTGGAGGGGTGTGAGCTCACCACAAGAGGCCTACTCAAGATGCCACAAAGGCCTCACCCTATTCTCCGATGAACCGCACCCAAGGGTTTGGTTCACCTTCCACTATCGGAATCCTTCGAGGCAGATTCCGGAGCCCTTTTACACCATTCTTGGGGCACACACCCACAACTCAATTGGGGGCTCCCAAACTCGTGCCGAAGCTTCACAACTCGAAGTCTTCGCGGCACCTCCAAACCGTCTAGGGTACACAATGCACCCAAGAGGCACAAAGCTCTTGGGAACACAATGCACCCAAGAGTAACAAGCTTCTCAACCTTCAACTTCACGTATCACCGTGGAGAGAGCAACCCGATGCAACTAATGCAAGAGGCAAGAACACACAAAGTCATCAAATCCTTCACTCTCAAATTCCAACCAAGCAACTAATGCTTTGGGGGGATAAGAGAGGAAGGACAAAGGGGATGAACACAAAGCAACCATAAAATCTAGATCCACAAGTTTCCCTCGCTTAGAGGGGATTTTGATTGGTGGAAGGGTAGATCTAGATCTCCTCTCTTGAATCCCTAAGTTTGGGCAAGAATCATTGGAGGGATTGAGAGGAATCAAGCTCACAAAGGTTAGCAACAATGGAGGAGAGTGAGAATTAATGAGCAACCAGGTTTTGGGGAAGAAGGAGGCTTTTTATAGCCCTCCAAAAACTAGCCGTTGGAGCCTGTCTAGACCGGAGACTCTGGTCTAAGTGGCCGGAGACTCCGGCCTGCTGGATCATCGGGGAGGTCCGGACATTCCGGTCGAGGGGGCAGAGACTCCGGCCTGGCCGGAGACTCCGGAGACCCTCCGGGGGTGCTCCGGACCCCTACCAGAGCCGCACCACACAAAATCGAAACGGCTGAGAAAAACACGGGGCCGGAGATTCCGGGTCCCTTGGGCCGGAGACTCTGGTGGGCCGGAGACTCCGCCCCATCTCCAGAGTACCTCCGGACCGAGTCCAGAGATGCTCCACACAAATTCGTTTGGCAGTGAAAAGAGGAGGGGCCGGAGACTCCGGTCATTTGGGCCGGAGACTCCGGTGTGACTGGAGACTCCGGGCCATCTCCGGGGTAGATCCAAACAGCAAAAAACAGACCCCATAACTTTTGCAAGTGAACTCCGTTTTCGATAATCTTGGACTCGTTGGAATCATCACAGTGGGCACAACAAGATTATGTAGAGAAACCTCATAGTCCAACAATATATTCTAAAACCAAATGGGGAAAGTTTAAAAGCTCTTTTTCGCAAACTGAAAAACCGTTTCTTTTGCAATTGAAGTCCGAAGGAAGTAAAACCAATTTTGTTGGAAAGAGGACGACAAAAGCAACCTTTGAAAATGGAAAATGGCAAACAAGCAAAGGAGATTTTGCAAAGGATTGGAAAGGTGAAACCTTCCAAAGGGATGAACCGGCAAGATCTCCAATACCGGAAACGCAAATGAAGACGCATATGAAAACCATTTTCGGTGAACTTAGCCTTGTCATGACGAGCACGACAAGCACCAAGACCACATCACGATAAGAGACAAATAAGAACCAATAAAGATGATTGCATGGATGCAAAGGTTTGTGCTCTCTACGGCGATATGATCACGATATTCGGTCGAGAGCCCCTCTTGATAGTACGATAACTATCCTATAACCCGGTCTCTCACTAAACATCATGAGACCGGTAAAATAGAAACCCTATCAAGATCATACCTTTGCCTTGCGCTTTTAATCCACTTGAGGTCGATGAAGACGATCTTCATCTCCACAAGATGCACCACCTTTCTTCAATTGCACTTCGGTGAAGATTCACATGATTCTCCCCCATACACCAAGATGGGAGAAGCACTTCTTCGGCATATCTTCACTTGGACTTGAGTGTTGATCAACACGCACTTAGCCTTGATCAACACAAACTATTCTTCTTTTTCTTCCCTTAACCTTGATTCCAACATATGGAGATCAAGCAACGCAAATGGACACACCTACAAATATAGCTCAATGCAAACAGTAGTCCATAGATATTGTCATTAATTACCAAAATCATGCATGGGGGCAACCATGCACTTTCAATCTCCCCCATTTTGGTAATTGATGACAATCCCTTATTAAGAGGGTTTATATAATGAATAAAGCATCCTCGCAAGACAAACGAGCAAGGATGCAAGCGCATGTGTGGCAAATGCAACAAAAGCATAAAACCCAAATTCCCTTAAACCCTCTAAACTTCTCCCCCATTGGCATCGATTGCCAAAATGGGAAGAAAAATTTAGAGAGCCAATATAATACGAGTTCCTCCATAAAGGTGATGACAATCCCTTTTAACGAATAATTAGAGGAAATCAAACTATATTGAGGATCAAAAGATTGCAAAAAGATGAAATCATTTTAAACATCTCCACAAAGGAGACAAGCAATCAAAAAGATCCAAAGCGAGAGTTCTAAATAAAACCGGAGAAGCTCCCAATGTTTATGCACTATTGAGGAGTGCACAAATATGGCATCCTTGCTCCCCCAAAAATCATCTAGAACACGCAACACGTGCAATAGTGCATGATGCAAAAGCAAATCATAGCACTTGCACCAAAGATGTGGTTGAGCCATAAGGAGATACCAAATTTCAAAAATTCATCATAAGATAGGCCCAACCGAGATAAAAAGATCTTTTAGAGAAATATGTTCACAAGCTTAGGGATACCAATTGGAAACTAAAGCCAATTGAAAATGCCAAAAGCTAGTGAGATCATTTAGCCAATAAAATTCAACATGCTCACCAAGGTAAGCATGAGGTAAAAGATCTTCAACAAATACATGAGTGTGCAAAGATACCAATAAAAATAAGACAAGCACTCATGAGACAAATTTGGAGCCACCAAAGAATTATAGATGAAAACAAGGTAGCTCAAAAGAATTAGGATACCAACTAAAAGGTGACCTCTCTCATATGTATAGGTTTCTAATTGGACAAACCATTGAAGATATACATCCGCAAAGAAACATATACATACGAAATGGTTTGGGAAAAAGAGGACAAGGTATCCAAAAGGAAGTCATAAATATACAAAAAGATATTATCACTTAAAAGCATAGCACATAGCTCAAATTTATCTCATTGTATATGAATGAACTCCAAATATATCAAATGCATCACACATATCACTAAGGGAACAAGAGATAGTGGAGATGCTTTGAGTTAGGCAACAAGTATCACAAGGAAATAATATCAATTGAAGAAAACGTTTTTGCAAATTCAACACACATATCACAAAGATATATTAAGTGAAGGAAAAGGCCAAAACCACGACAATTGCACATAAAAGCTAACATGCCAAGAAGCAACCTACACAAGGTTGAGACTAGAAAAGTATGCATGGGATAGATACTTGTTACCGATATGACATTGATGATGAAGAAGATGATTCTTTGTTAGTCATCAAAGCTTGACTCCTAATATCTCATGGTGAGAACACCTTTCTTATGAATGAGGCAAGCATCCAATGCATATCCATTGTACCTAAAACAAAATTCAAGCACAAAATGGTTCCCAAACACATTGGGTCCCATAGTAGTTAGATAAACTACAATATATAGGACATACTCCACATAAATATGTGCATATAGATATGAAATTGAATTTCATGCACATCTTAGCCGATTTAGGATTCGGTGGAGTATCCCCTATATATTGGATCAAGAAAGACTAGCATGCCATATAAAATATATATTAGTAAATATGCATGCATAGATTTACAAGAACCGAACGAGACATAACTTGGACGAAAACACCAAGTAAACCAAGAAGGGAGCACACCAAAGTGTGACACAAAAGGTTGTCCAAATTATATCAAAATCCAAATCAACACATGATTGAGGAAAAATCAAATCAACAAATGATTGATTCCAAAACACATCAACACATGAAGTGTGATATCAAAAGGAATCGAATCAACACAACAAATGATCGATAAGACACCAATTGAAAATAAGATACCAATTAAGACAAAAAAATCAACTAGGAGAAAAGATACCAAGAAGGATGATACTTGACCGAAATCAAGTAAAGTAAAATAAGGCAAACATGTATCAAGACTCCCACAATAAATATCAATTGGAACAAATATCTATGAAGGAGATATTAAATTCCAATTAATACCAATTGAAGGTACCAAAACATAAGATAAAGAATCAAATGCCAATTGAAAGGATCAAATATTGATAGATATAATAGTGTTCGAAATAAAAAGGAATGCTCCCCCAAGATTACTGCATTATCTTAGATATTTGCATTTGAATACAAAATGCACACACAAGGGATCATTACTCTCCATATTTTATCTATAACACTAAACACTACCGATTGAAAAAATAGGATCCTTGCAAGAGGCAAAGAAGGCAATAAATAAAGCAAATCAACGCAAGAGCCAATGTGAAGATGGTCTACAAAATCCACCACAATTACTAGTATCACTTGTCATGGACAAGGAGTATATAGAGATATTTCTCGGTGGTATTTAGGAATGATGTTCAAGACCAACTTCACAACAAATAAGCATATGGCAAGAGATAAGAATTAAAATGTAAGAAATGAGAAATATGGCGTTTTATTTAAAAAAAAAGGTTTGTTGGTAGTTTCAACTATTCGAACCAACCGGATAAGCCATGGTTAAAATAAGATGAAACAAATGGTTTCTCAACCAATATATGGAAATGGATATTAGAGAAAAACCACCCAAAGCAAACTCACGCAAACAAGAGCCAAAAGATAACCACAAGAAAATTTGGAACTTGTTCGAGCAAACATGCCACATAGGAATAAGATAATTTACAATATCAACTCTAAGTGGCAAACCTCAAATATTCACATTTTTATGAGATTGTAATATGCACATAGCTTATTACTCCCCCATAATGTGATAATTCATTTTATCTAAGCAAGAGGCAAATAAAACCAACTAGAGAAATTAATGGACATTGTAGAATTTGAATTTCTCATGAATATGACATACCACATAGTAGCTAGATAATATTGAAATATCAATACTAGGTGGTGTGCCTCATGTACACACATTTTTTGGTTTGTGAAGTGCACAAAGCACATCACTCCCCCAAAATGGAATAGTCCATTAATATCTCAGAGAGCCAAATGAAATCCACACAAAATTCAATAAAGCTCAACACAAAGTTACACATACATGATACACAACTATATTACATAACCTTGAGTAACAAGACAAGTAGGAAGGTAGCATATCACATACAAGCACATGCTAGGAACAAAACTAACACATGCAAGGGAGCAAGCAACTTTCAATGTATATATGAGTTAAATACATGTTACCTGTGGCACCCCCCTCTGGCACATGTCACCAGAGAGGCGGTCGCCCCGTGCGCCAGCCCAGGATATCCGGCCGCACGTTACGACAATGCAACATAGCAGAAATATCATTACACAATCAGGCCCAGAGGGCTACAAATGGTTTTACATGGCCATAAAGGCATGAGAAATTCATGGCCAAGTATGGCACGGGACAGAGTTTTTAACTGGCAGCGGAAGACGACTAAAGCAACGGCTTGGAGTGGCTCCATTCCACAGGCATCTGGCTGGGCTACTGATCCTAGCACGCTCTTGCTCCATCTCTTTGCTATGGTAGAAAATGAATCCTCTCCACGTCCGGCCACATGAAAAGCCAGTTTGAGTACAATGACGTACTCGCAAGAAAATAACCACAAGACATGAACAGTCAAGCAATCAGGCAACAAGTAGCTAGCAACAGAAATAATCTAAACATGGCAAGTGTCTACTTACGGCAGTCCAAGTGGGTAGCAACATGGCAGCACAACAAATCATGGCATAAGCAAATAATAGGGGTAACACCAGTACAGAGTCCAAGCCAGGTGGGGTTGGATCGTATGCCGGTGATCACACAAGAGAACTTACCTGTGACGATTAACGGGAGTGCCCATTGGTACCAAATATTAAACATCACATATCATCACCACTAGGCTCAACGGCCTTACAGCATATGTCAAACTGCTAGGCCCACTGGCCTCATATCTCTGCTCAGGGCATACACGGCTGACGTTGGCTCGGGCCTAACTCTAGGCTCCCAACGATCACACCGTCACCCCCAAACGCGGGTAACCATCCACGACTCAAGTAACATTCCCTGCATCAACCTATTGTAATCAGGTTGTTCATCTTTCTTTCAAACCAAACTTAAGTTTAACCTCCGGACTCGACAAAGGACAATAGTGTGACCGACACTGAACTGTTCCATGACCTAGGAACGAGGCTAGCTGCTAGACGACACACTCTCGAGAGGTTGCAGTTACCACCCATCTAATTGCACCTCACCTGGCCAAGGCAAGATACACTTACATCACCGTTCACTCTACCAAGACACTCCCTGTATAGCTACCGACATAACTCTATGTCTTATGACGAAGTGAATCCGGCACGTCCCCAACTCATGAGCGACGCCTAGGCGATGGCTCTCCCATTTGGGCGACAATGGTAGTGCGTTCAAGGTTCAGATTGGTGGCACTATGGACTGACCCTATCGAAGTTTGGAGGGGGTTTCATTTATTCCAGTTTCATTTAACAACAAGTCCAAACAACAGAGGATTAGTCCAACACAACAAGTATAATATATCATTTCAACATAAGACCATAAGCAAACATAAGCCACACAATAGTTCAAGCAATAAGCAACAATAATCATGCAATAATTCAGCAAAGATGAATAACTTCACCCGGGCGATGGCGGAGTTGCCTCCGGCCAGTAACATACACAGGTTGAGTAAAGAAAATAAAATAGCACAATCAACCGGGCGAGGACGGAGATACTTCCGACCAGTAGCAGCCACAGGTCGAGGAAGTAAAATAAAATAGCACAATTGGTTAGCGTCAACCGGGCGAGGACGGAGATACTTCCGACCAGTGATAGCCACGGGTCGACTACAAAAGTTAGTGGAGGCGTCCACGCGATCCCGTTCCTCCATTCCATTGACTGCGGCGTTTTTCCCAGTCCATCGTCGCCGGAATGGGGAGTGGTGCATGGTACCGTCCAACACACGCCACAACTCTACAGAAAAGTAGACGAGATTCAATCCACGTGGGCGGGGCCCAACATGTATTTAGTCGTCGGCCGGAACTCAACCTACACTTGATGGGTTTATCGTATTGCAGGAAAGTAAAGGTACATGAAATAATAATACTGAAAGTAGGCGAGATTCAATCCATGTGGGCGTGTAGTCTCCAAAATGAACCGAAAAGCAATCATAAGAAAGAAAGCATCCATTCCACTCGAGTATTAACTCGACGTGGTGTCAGCAATCTTGGCAAAAAGACCCAAATGAAAAGCCAGCGTCCCAAGCGTCGCAGTCAAAGCGGGCATACGCCAGCCAAGTTTGACGGAGGGAGAAGAAGCAAATAACTCTTTGGCAAATGCCCCAACTCCGAGGATCATAAGACGACATTCGTCCACTCCTCACCTCGGCGAAGGAGAATAAGCAAACAATCATGGGAACGCATGTTTTATAGTTATCCAGTTAGAGGGTTCGACACAGCCACGCAAATGCGAGGCGCACAAATTATTCACACGTCATTCTAACACACACATGGATGATGAGTGAAGCATGGCGTCGCTAACTATACTGGAATTGAATCACGACGTTGCTATCTAAGCTCGAAATAAACATAGCAAGCAAGTACACACATGGAATCATCTGCATCGAATAGCCCCAACATAAAATACCACGCATGACATGATAATATGCAACAAACTGCACCTCTTGAGTGTTCATAGCAAGTGGTTAGCTTGCCTTCGACGATCGACGCTATTTGGCTTGAGGGTCACGGACACGTCGTGGGTTAGGGTCTTGATTCGCCGGTACTGCGAAATACACCTATACATGCATACGCGGGTGCTGAGCATATAAACATTTTACAAAAAAGTAAAACCCATACCGCTGGATAGAGCTTTTAAAACTAAAAAATTAGAAATTTGAATCACCTCAAACGGAGCTACGGTTCAAAAGATATGGCCGGGCGATGTTTAACTATTTGCTGCTCACTCTGAAAAAAAAACACAGAGCGGGCTGCTTTCTGACTGGGCTGGGCTGTTCGCGTAGATCCGGGAACTACGTCTTCTTCTTTAGAAAGCGTAAAGCTGTGAAAAAAAACGAAATACGCTTTTAGCTAGCACATAATGAACGATCGGGAGCTTTTCTTCTAGCTTCAGCTCGTACAGGAGCTTGCTTGGGGAGAGGCGGACGCCGGCGACTGGCGGCCGGGGCGGACGCCGGCGACGGTGGACGGCCACGCCGGGTCGGCCGTGCCCGTGGAGGAGGCCAGGGACGCCGGGGACCGCGGGGGCGGCCGCCTTGGTCGACGCGGGAGTGGCCAGTACGGGGCATCGGGAGGCGACGACGCGGCGGTGGAGGTGGCTCGGCAGGCCGGCCGAGGATGGCGGCGAGGTTGCCGACCTCCACCGCGTCCGAGGAAGGCGCGGGCGGGGCGCCGTTGACGCCCTCGTCCCCCAACCTTGCGAGCACGCGCCCGGGGACGTACGCGACGGGCGCCGCCGACTCCGACCGACGGGTGCCCGAGAGCACGCGGCGACAGCGGGGACGGGAGTGCCGCACCCGTCTGCGTTCGCGAGGAGGGCTAGGGAGTGGGGAGGCCTGTGGGTGGTGACGGTGCGAGCTCACCCGAGGCTCGGCCATGGCGGCCGCGCACAAGCTCAAGCAGGGGCTCGGGCGTGCCGAGCTCCACTTGCTCCAGTGGACTGGGAAGTAGGGGGAAGGCAGGGGAGTGAGAGGTCTCGCGCGGGTGGAGCTCGAGCTGCTCCTTAAATATTAAGCCGGGAACGAGGAGGCAGCGGGTTGCGTCGTTTCAACGCAACGGCACAGCTCCAAAAAGAAAACCAAACAAAGGGGATAAGGACAGGAGTTCGATAGGGACGCCGAGCTGGATGCACACCACTCCACAGTGAAGTTACTGCGCGGGATTAGGCAGGGTTTAGGGTAACCAAGATTAGGTCGCGCCAAAACGCATATGTCCAGGACGTCTAGAGCGCGACGCGAGCGACCTCGTCGCGTTCCCGTTGACTCGGGGCATGAAATGGAAAACGGGTCGCACCACTGGGTTCGTAAAGACGAGACCAACACAACAAAACTAGAATCACTCAAAGGAGACAAACTTTTATGTATAAGATTTTCAGAAAACCGGGGTTGCGCCAAGTGTTCGATGAAATGACAGAGGTCTTCCCCATCTCAGAAAAATCCCCAAAATTCACAGTAGGCTAGGATAGGTGTATGTAGTATGTTGGTGAAGTTTGAGCCCAATTGGGTACCTGGAGGTTGGTCAAAGAATTTGGTGTCCAAAAATGCCCTAATGGCATGGGTATGCCAAATGCACTTACTCAAATGATATTGTCCTGATATTGTGGATATGGGGTTGTATATGGGATCTTGTCAGCTTGGCAAAGTGGCAATGACAAATGATTTTTGTATCTAGGGGTTGCTTTGGAAATTGCAATTAGGCAAGAAAAAGGCATTACAAGGGAAGTACCTCAAATATTGCTCAAATGAGGTTGGGCCAATGGAGTGAAATGTTCAGGAGGTTAAATCATGCACCTCACCAAAATTTCAGAATTTTTGGATGAGTGGAAGGTGTCCAAATAATTTTTGGATTGAAAATGGCATAATAGGAAATATGAATAAACTTGGAAATATTGCATGGGACTATGGAATATTTTTGCTTGGGAGGGGTGTATCTGTTTGAGGGAACCATATGGTAGTTTGGTAGAATTTATTTCGCGCTATAATTGGGGTGGTGGCTTTTGGTGGGATCGATGGGAGGGTTTTAGAATGTTCAAATGGAATCAATGTTCGACCGGCAAAACAATGGTATGAAGTTATGGTGAGGGTCGACAAGTATCGGGAAACTGCTGGGAAATTTCTAAGAGAGCTAAACCAAAGTCAAGTCAAAGACCAACATGTTCAAAGAAAACATTTTGAAAATAGGAAAAGTTTTTTAGGCGCGATAAAATATTACTAACATTAGGGACGAATTTTCGGGATGTGACATTACCGCAAGGAGGAAGCATTGGATATGAGATAGATATGTGATCCTCCAATTGACTTGGCTTGAGAAATAAAACCATGAAGATCCCTTAATTCTTCAAAAATAGCCAAGTCACCAATGTCCTCCATTAACACCTATTGATCAAGTTGAAGCTTGTTTGTCCCCAACCAAGTTGGGTCCTAAGAGGTTAGTCACAATAGGCTTGGGAACCCAAATGGTGATTTTCTTGACACCACTTTGAGCTCCCATAAATTTGGCAAACACATTGCCAACTCTATCCTTCCCAAGAGAATAAACATCATCAATTATGATAGGGTTGGATGAGGTACCGTTAGTGCATGAAGAAGCAAAATGACCTTTACCACGGCAAAGGTAGCAACACCGACTCTTCTTCTTCTTAATAGGCTCCTCAACTTGAGGATCATTGACTTGAGTCTTCTTAGGACGTGGCCTTTGTTCAACTCGTGGTTGAGCACGAGATTGAACAAGAGGCCGCTTCCCTAGTTGCTTCTCACTAAGAGGCTTCTTCTTCTTCATTGGGTAGTCCCGAACACGGTGCCCATCTAGCTTGCACTTGAAGCAAATGATGTTGGCCGGATTCTTGATTTGAACTTGGCCCTTCCTCTTCTTCTCAACCTTGGACTTGTTCTTGTTGTTGAAGTTGAATCCAAGTCCACTCTTTTCATTGGGGGATTGTTGCACACTCAACATGTTGTCAAGTGCACGCTTCCCTTCATGACGCTTTTCCAAGCCTTTCTTCATATAAGTGGCTTGGGCCTTGAGCTCTCCTCTTTTCTCTACATGGTTAGTGATAACACAAGAACTAGAGGAGGTAGATGCATCATTGTTAGAGCACCAAGGCAAAGAAACTAATTCATCACATGATGTACCAACATTTTTAGTGGATGAACTACTAGGACTAGCACATGGCAATATAGCATTTTTGGTTAAGGTTGCGCTATCATCCACATGAGGCTCACAAGATGTTACCTTGGTAGTGAGGGCCTCATGAGCTAACTTTAGAAGATCATCATTAGAGCTAGATAGCTTTTCATGACTTTCTTCCAACTCCCTATACTTGCTAGTTAGCAACTCAAGTTGAGCCCTTAGCTCAACATTCTCCTTCAACGTAGATGCTTCAGAAGAAATAGAGTTAGTAGCAGAAGCATCTTTGACATTAGGAATAGAGGAAGACAACTTGGCAAGATCATCATTTAATTTAGCATTTTCATTTTTCGTGACTTTATATTTAGCATGAGCATGGTCACGTTCTTTAATGATTTTAGCAATTATTTCATTGTGAGACTCCTCGATAGATTCTAGTTTCTCCTCTAGAGAGGCCCGAGTCTCTTGCTCTTCCTCAAGAACTTCTTCTGACGATGCCTTCTCCATAGCATCATCTCTTTCAATCTTACCTTTTTCTTCAAGGCTTACTTCCAAGGCATCAATAGTTTCCCCGCGCTCAATTAGCGTTTCCATAATTTCAAAGAGGATAGCTTGAGTATTTTTATTATTAGGGAGGGCTTTAAGAATTATTAGACCTTTATTTTGAAGGAGAGCATTAACCTTTTACATATCATCTTCTTCATCATTATTATCATTATCATCACTACTAGAAGATTTAGCCATAAGGCAATGATTGATGGATGAAGAAGAACAATTAATTTTTGAACTACTCAAGTTCACATCTTGTTCCTTAGTTGATTGGGTTTCCTCTACATTATTGTTCATGTAAGAGTTAGAGGGAACACAAGCATTTTTATCATGGGAACAAGATAAAGCAAGCAAATCATAAAGAGATTTATCTAAGCAATTTTTGGATGATATGCAAGGACTATCAACACTAGCATGTATGACATTTGGAGTGCTAGAATAGTTTAAGTCCAAAGATGAGGCATTGCAACAAGATAGAGATAAAAGATCATCAAAAATGAGCTCACTATCTATATTGCAAAACCTATCACTACTCACCATCACATTAGTTTGTGGCTTACCACATTTTGGTGAAGTAGACGAAGATGAGAAATCGTCACGGTTGGAGGTGGAGGGAGAGCAATCCTCCTCAATAGCGTTGGACACTCCATATTTATCTTGAAGCTTGTTCCAAAGCTCATGAGCATTCCGTAGAGGCAAGATTGACTCGAAAACTACAACACTCACAAATTTGCAACACTCATTAGAAGCTAGAGCATCTAGATATAAGTTTTTCTCATCCTCTAGAGTCGTACTTTCGTAATCCTTTGGAGGAGAAAAACCTATATCTAAGATACGCTCAATATTGGGGTCCAAGACCCGTAGGTGACTAAGCATATGAGTTTTCCAAACAATAAAATTTGTGCCATTGAATATAAACAAGTGATCGTGCACTAAACCTCTAAACGACATCTTTACTCTCTAGGCGGTAAAGCCAAACAAGAGAGACGAGGCTCTGATACCAATTGAAAGAACAAACGATGTCCCGATGTCGCCTACAGGGGGGGTGAATAGGCGATTAACACTTTTTCTATTTAGGGGATTGATAAATGCGGAATAAAACTAGGTGTTTAAATTAACAAGCCAACAACCTAAAATTCTAGGTTTACCTAAAGTGCACCAACAACTTATGCTGAACAAGGCAAGCAACAAGGTGATAGCTAGATATAAACTTCAAGCACGAAGGCTATCACAATGTAAATTGCATAAGTAAAAGCTCGGGTATAGAGATAACCGAGGCACACGGAGACGAGATTGTATTCCCGAGTTCCTCCTTGTTAAGGGAGTACGTCTCGTTGGAGGGGTGTGAGCTCGCCACAAGAGGCCTACTCAAGATTCCACAAAGGCCTCACCCTATTCTCCGATGAACCGTACCCAAGGGTTTGGTTCACCTTCCACTATCAGAATCCTTCGAGGCGGATTCCGGAGCCCTTTCACACCATTCTTGGGGCACACACCCACAGTTCAATTGGGGGATCCCAAACTCGTGCCGAAGCTTCACAACTCGAAGTCTTCGCGGCACCTCCAAACCGTCTAGGGTACACAATGCACCCAAGAGGCACAAAGCTCTTGGGAACACAATGCACCCAAGAGTAACAAGCTTCTCAACCTTCAACTTCACGTATCACCGTGGAGAGAGCAACCCGATGCAACTAATACAAGAGGCAAGAACACACAAAGTGGTCAAATCCTTCACTCTCAAATTCCAATCAAGCAACTAATGCTTTGGGGGGAATAAGAGAGGAAGAAGAAAGGGGATGAACACAAAGCAACCCTAAAATCTAGATCCACAAGTTTCCCTCACTTACAGGGGATTTTGATTGGTGGAAGGGTAGATCTAGATCTCCTCTCTTGAATCCCTAAGTTTGGGCAAGAATCATTGGTGGGATTGAGAGGAATCAAGCTCACAAAGGTTAGCAACAATGGAGGAGAGTGAGAATTAATGATCAACCAGGTTTTAGGGAACAAGGAGGCTTTTTATAGCCCCCCCCCCCCCAAAACTAGCCGTTGGAGCCTGTCCAGACCGGAGTATCCGGTCTAAGTGGCCGGAGACTCCGGCCTGCTGGATCATCGGGGAGGGCCGGACATTCCGGTCAAGGGGGCGGAGACTCCGGCCTGGCCGAAGACTCCGGAGACCCTCCGAGGGTTCTCCGGACCCCTAGCAGAGCCGCACCACACAAAATCATAACGACTGAGAAAAACACAGGGCTGGAGATTCCGGGTCGCTTGGGCCAGAGACTCCGCCCCATCTCCGGAGTACCTCTGGACCGAGTCCAGAGACGCTCCACACAAATTCGTTTGGCAGCGAAAACAGGAGGGGCCGGAGACTCCGGTCATTTGGGCCGGAGACTCCGGTGTCACTGGAGACTCCGGGCCATCTCCGGGGTAGTTCAAACAGCAAAAATAGACCCCATAACTTTTGCAAGTGAACTCCGTTTTCGATAATCTTGGACTCGTTGGTATCATCACAGTGAGCACAACAAGATTATGCAGAGAAACCTCATAGTCCAACAATATATTGTAAAACCAAATGGGGAAAGTTTAAAAGCTCTTTTTCGCAAACCGGAAAACCGTTTCTTTTGCAATTGAAGTCTGAAGGAAGTAAAACCAATTTTGTTGGAA
Source organism: Puccinellia tenuiflora (assembly GCA_012064385.1). Lineage (NCBI taxonomy): Eukaryota > Viridiplantae > Streptophyta > Magnoliopsida > Poales > Poaceae > Puccinellia > Puccinellia tenuiflora. Next base: position 301,910 of record QRDG01002040.1, read on the forward strand.
AGAGGATGACAAAAGCAACCTTTGAAAATGGAAAATGGCAAACAAGCAAAGGAGATTTTGCAAAGGATTGGAAAGGTGAAACCTTCCAAAGGGATGAACCGGCAAGATCTCCAATACCGGAAACGCAAATGAAGACGCATATGAAAACCGTTTTCGGTGAACTTAGCCTTGTCATGACGAGCACGATAAGCACCAAGACCACACCACGATAAGAGACAAATAAGAACCAATAAAGATGATTGCATGGATGCAAAGGTTTGTGCTCTCTACGGCGATACGATCACGATATTCGGTCGAGAGCCCCTCTTGATAGTACGGTAAACTATCCTATAACCCGGTCTCTCACTAAACATCATGAGACCGGTAAAATAGAAACTCTATCAAGATCATACCTTTGCCTTGCGCTTTTAATCCACTTGAGGTCGATGAAGACGATCTTCATCTCCACAAGATGCACCACCTTTCTTCAATTGCACTTCGGTGAAGATTCACATGATGCTCCCCCATACACCAAGATGGGAGAAGCACTTCTTCGGCATATCTTCACTTGGACTTGAGTGTTGATCAACACGCACTTAGCCTTGATCAACACAAACTCTTCTTCTTTTTCTTCCCTTAGCCTTGATTCCAACATATGGTGATCAAGCAATGCAAATGGACACACCTACAAATATAGCTCAATGCAAACAGTAGTCCATAGAGATTGTCATTGATTACCAAAACCATGCATGGGGGCAACCATGCACTTTCAGATAGCACATGACAAATTTACTTGGAATGGCAAGAAATACCATGCATAGGTAGATATGGTGGACTCAGCTGGCAAGATAGTTTGGCTTTGGGATTTGGATGCACGAGTGAACCATACACTCAGTACGAATTTTTAGGCTTAGCAAAGAATGTATTTGAAGCAAACATCTGATATTAACCGGTAACAGAGTAACATAAGACATTAGTCAATCATAACCATAAAAGCTCCACACCGTCTCCCTTATTGACCAAACAATTCTTTTGATGGAAAGATTAGCTTAATGAATTAACAACTACGAAACACCGCACAATTTCAAGCTTTTAACAGTATTTCTTTACTAATCAATTCCACTAAAATAACCAGCAAGTTTAAGCATTCATCTTAATATCTCAAAACAAATGATAAGTATCAAGTGTCCACACAATGATCTACAATACCATGCAGTCTTTCGTTTCATTCCACTATCACATGACTAGCATTTTGTCACTTTGACAATTCAAGCAATTTATCAATAACAACTCTCCAAAAAATATAAGTGAAGAACAAGAGAGTTTAACAACAACTACTAGCAACTCTAAATAAGATAAAAACTAAAAGCGGGAGCTTACTAGCAAACAAACAGTAGCTAAGAATACTCAACAAAATATAAGCGAAGCATAGGAGTATTCAAACGAAAAAGCGGGCGTGTCTCTCCCCCACATAAACAAAGCAAGGATCCAATAAGCATATGACAAGCAAACAAACAAACAAAACTGAAAGGAAAAAGATGCTCCAAGTATAGCACATAATATGTATAGTGATAAAAACTTAGTTCAACGAAGACGACCTCATGATAGTCGATGAAGAAGAGGGGATGCCTTGGGCATCCCCAAGCTTTTACGCTTGATAGTTCTTGATATTCAGAGGAGGTGCCATGGGGGCATCCCCAAGCTTGATCTCTGATCCATCTTCAATTTCTTCATTATCCTCTCCTTTGGAACTTAAAAACTCCCTTCACACAAAACTTCTCATAAACTGATTAGAGGGTTAGTGCTCATAAATTAAAATGCACATGTGTTCAACTCAAGACAAATTGCAAAACAACTTTATTAGGCATTAGCTACTGTTTACTAAGCCTCAATGTGGCACTCCACCTATAAAGTATCACATTTGACGATAGTAAAGAGACGAATACAAAATAAAAGCAGAATCTGTCAAAATCTGAACAGTGTGTAAAGATTGAATTTTTCGAGGCACTTCTGTAGCTCAAATCAGAAAACTCAAAACTAACAAAAGATAGATAAAAGTATCAGGCTTGCTGTCTAAAAATTTCAAGAAAAGATAAATTCAGAGATTTTTTGGATTTTCGAACAGTGAAGGCCAGAAATCTGTTTCTGGACAGCAAAACAACACCTCGCACTTTCAATGCATTAGAGGCTAAACTTGGCACAAAAAACCAAAAGAAAAAGATACAATGAAGTTGCTACAGAGGCAACAACTTCAAGACTCAAGAAAAGTAAAAAGCAAACTGAAAGTAAAAGATGGGTTGCCTCCCAACAAGTGCTTTTCTTTAACGCCTTTTAGCTAGGCACAACGCCAAATATCAAGTTTTTTCGGAGGCCTTTGCAACATCAAGAGCATAACTTGACCTTATGATTGATTCAAAAGGAAGCTTTTTCTCTTTCTAGGGAAGTGCTCCATCCCTCTTCTGAGGGGGAATTGAAATCTTATATTTCCCTCCTTCATATCAATAATGGCACCAACGGTTCTCAAAAACGGCCTCCCCAAAATAATAGGACAAGAAGCATTACACTCAATGTCCATAAAAATAAAATCAACGGGAACATAGTTATCATTAACAACAATAAGGACATCATCAACTCTACCCAAAGGTTTCTTTTTAGAAGAATCAGCAAGATGAACATTTAAATAGCACTCTTCCAAAGCATTTAAATTGAGCATATCATAGAAACTTTTAGGCATAACAGAAACACTAGCACCAAGATCACACAAACCATTACAATCAAAGTCATTTATTTTCATCTTAATAGTGGGTTCCCATCCATCTTCTAATTTTCTAGGAATAGAAGTTTCTAGCTTAAGCTTTTCTTCCCTAGCCTTGATAAGAGCATCGGTAATATGTTTGGTGAAGGCAATATTTAATTGGGCAAATTATCCTTCTGCCATCATTTGTGTCGATATGCTCAGTTTTGCCCTCAGTTGCAAATCATCCTCAGTTTTACCCCTAGTCTGTGCGCAACGACTTATTCCGTGAATCTTGCCATCTCCGTTTGGTCAAGGTAGTTGACTCGGGCTTGTAGCCACTGCTTGTGGGACCCCCCTGTCGACCGTTCCTGAGGGCAAAACTGAGCAAATGGGCACACACTGATGGCATCCCGTCGACCGTTGCCGGCGCCGCGTTTGTGATAAAAGCGGCGTACGGCGCCCCCAGAGCTCGCAGGGGAAGCAAGAATTAGCGAAGCGGGGTTGGAGGCGGCCACGCGCAGAGGTGGGCGGCGAGCAAGGAACCGGGCGCAGAGGTTAGCAGCTCGGAGCCGGGCGCTGGCAACCGAGAGGGCGGCGTCGAGGGGGAGCGCCGCCGACAGTGGTAGGGCGCGGCCGTGTGCTACAGCTACAGGTGATGTGTGCGGATGTGGTGAGTTCCCCTTCTGCTCCGGGCGTTCGCGAATCGAGCTCCATGTCTTCTTCTAGCTCCCGTGCCACCCCGCGGATGGTGATCCTGGCGTGCACGGAGATGCCGATCTTCGTCTGTCCGCGGTGCCGGATGGACGTTGGCCGGAGGATATCGCAGACACCGAGGAACAAGAATCGTCCGTTCTACGTGTGCACCAGCGCGATTGGGGTAAGAATCGGGGCAATTTCACAATTTTCATGGATCGGCATCCTTGAGCAATCCATTTGATCCTTGACCCGGCCTCCAGAAGAAGAGACGGAGGGCGGAGCACGCATTGATATAGAGGTTGCTGACGAGCTAAGGAGATTAAACCAGAAGATTAGGAAGCTCGAATATCAAGCACAAATTCCCATTTGCATTTGGGCATTTGTAGGGGGTATGTTAGTCGCAGTGGGTGTAATGTTGAAATTGTATGGAATAGCATGAATTTGGGAGGAATTTATAGGAGTAATTTGGGAGAAATTGTATGGTAATCGCACTGGCTGGGTGTAGTAGGAGTTTGTAAGCTTGAAATCTTATACTTACTAATTGGAGGCACCATACGAGATTCCACGTTAATCCTTGGGATTAAGAATTTTTGGCCCTCCGATCTACATGTAATCAGTCTAAAGCCGTCAGATTTAAGTCGTCTCACGCGTGAGCCTCCGAGGTGATCTGCTGGCCACGAGTTCGAATCACGTACCATCCCCAATACCAGCCCATAATTAATTAGTCTCTTTCCAATTGCGCGTCTCCGCGGCTGCAGTGGACCAAACCACAAACCACAGTAGGGAGGCATCAGCTCAGTAGTTTCATGCGCCAAATACTCGGCTTCAAGACCAGTCTTTCTGATCTCAGGTAAGACTCCAGCAGAACGCCTCTCCTTTTCCCAATCAGACTGATTCGTCTAATAGTTCGATCTAGAAAATTGAACGCTCTTTTGTTCCCCGTTAGATCTGTATGATACTTTGATCAATAAAAAATAGAGAGAAGTAGTTTAATTCTTGCATAGATGCGTTGGTCGGATCCTCTCAGAGGACACACCGGCAATAAACACTGCTCTATCCTGCAGATTACACTTGCCGCTCAACACAGGATCCAGATCAATATTTCTTCTTTTCTCAATCAAGTTAACTGTGCTTTTTTTTAACTTCTTCAGACCCGAATATGGTTTTCACTAACCAAATAATTTTTGCCATGCAAACAGATATAAGAGGTTGTGCTCGAAGCCTTGAACTACAAACTTAGTCTATGTCAAAACAATTTAGTTTTTCCTTAAGGAATTTATAAAATCTATTTGGATTGGTAAATTGTTACGTGATCTGCGATTAGTAGTTCAATTAAATCTTTCTAAATTGTTCGGTCACACTGTCTCTTAGAGTGTCTATGCAGGTACATCATTAAATCATTATATTTGGTCAAAATTTTACTTTCTTCCTCCATGCCTACATGTGTTTGCAATTATATGACCAGTAAAGACTTCACTGTGGCGCCAAATCAAGACTTGGTTAGTTGATGTCTGAACAAAGAGGCGGTCGTGTGTTGACCAAGCGAATACAGTGCAAATATTGCTAGGATCGGTGGCGCCGGTGGAAGGGACGTAAATCAAATATTTAAATGCTTCATTTATATTTACTCATAGAGAAAACTAAACAGGAGACCAAATGCATATACACTAGGGAAAGATAGATAGAGTCCTCAACCTAAAAGAGGATAAGATGTCAGAAGTGCAATTCATAAAATAATATTTTCACATGCATATATAACCTTTTAAGTTGATATCAAGTTAACAAAATTATAGTTCAATGCTGCTAAAAAAATTAATCTTTTACTTTCAACCTAAAAGAGGATAAGATGGCAAAAGTGCAATTCATAAAATAATATTTTCACATATATAACCTTTTAAGTTGATATCAAGTTAACAAAATTATAGTTCAATGCTGCAAAAAAATTTATCTTTTACTTTTGTATGTGTGCTTTGAATAGACAGAGGATGTTATGTGCAAAATAGTGCAGCTCGCATGTATCCATATGCTAATTTTAAATGATGAGTTTTTTTTTGAGAGCATGCAAAATGCATGCTTTTGATTTATAGAAGGCAGAAATATTTTACAACGCACCACATGCTTGAATGCCGAATAGGAAACACTAATGGAAACTATGGCATATTTAGTATTAGTATTTCAATGTTATATTAGAAGTACAAAATTATGGTTATGTTTTGGTGTCCCAAGTAATTTAATATCGGTTTTTTGCATATGTTCTTGGCACATGTCGAAGGAAACATAAAATTTTCTTATGCACGCCTGGTAATGGGAAAAAATACATTTGAAGGGAAGATAAAAATATTTCTATACATAGTGGTAGTAAAAATATTTATGGTGTTTTAAGCATTAAACGTTCGAGGCTTATCATAAGTTTTTGTATTTGTCACTCATGCATTTTTAGACCACACTACTCCTTTAAAAAAGTTTTAGTAATGTACAGTTCAAATAACTAGCCGTGCAGGTGCACGGGTTAACGACTAGTGGTATGAATAAAGGTTGAAAGAAGGGAAAATAAATGGAAAATTCGGAAGATTCACTATGGTAAATAACTCTTGTGCGACATTTTTCATCGGAACGGTGAAAAATGCGACATCGTTCGAAGAAATAGCTACTGTGCGACGTTTCTGACGGCCAAAATAGCCAGCGCATGACATGGTTGATTAATCAGTCATAACGTTGGATTGATTCCGATAGGTGGGTCATAGACTCGTGTGCTCACGTAGTTGTGCTCATAGATTTAGATTAACCAAGGACATGATTATCTATTTTTTATAAGTTGAAAAGGACGATTAGTCAGAGCTCGAAAACGAAGGCCGTGAGATATGAAGGTTGGAAAAATGAAATGATTTTCAATTCTTTTATAAGTTGAAAAAGAGGATTAACCAGATATTAGTGTCCTATATTTAGGATATAAGTCACCAATACTGGTTGATTAAACGGTCGTAATGTTGGATTGATTCCGACAGGTGGGTCATAGAATCATGTGCTCACTTAGTTGTGCTCATAGATTTAGATTAACCAAGGACATGATTATATATTTTTTATAAGTTGAAAAGGACGATTAATCAGAGCTCGAAAAAGAAGGCCGTGAGATATGAAGGTTGGAAAAATGAAATGATTTTCAATTCTTTTATAAGTTGAAAAAGAGGATTAACCAGATATTAGTGTCCTATATTTAGGATATAGGTCACCAATACTGGTTGATTAAACGGTCGTAACGTTGGATTGATTCCGACAGGTGGGTCATAGACTCGTATGCTCACTTACTTGTGCTCATAGATTTAGATTTACCGAGGGATATTCAGTTATTCCGACAGGTGGGTCCGAACTATTTTGCCCTCCCCCACCGGCACCCCCTAAACGGCCAGACACCGAACATAGTTTTTCGTTGAAATATAAAATTTTCGATACAATTTTCGATTTAAATACAAACTTCGATACAATTTTCGATTCAAATACAAACTTCGATACAATTTTTTATTCAAATACAAACTTCGATACAATTTGATATGATTCAAATACAAACTTCGATACAATTTTTTAAAATATAAATTTGGATACATGCGATCCAAGCCTTAACCCTAACCCCGGCCAGGAGCTTTGGGATCACCCCTTTTGGTCAAGTGGCCGTTTTGGGCTGGCAACGATCGCTATGTGTCAACCCATGGACGATGAGGCTGGCGACGCTCACAGGCCTTGCCTTCCATGGATTGAAACCAGACTCGGAGGCTTTCCCGGTGCATTGATCGAGCTACTGCTCACTTATAAAGTGAAGTGCTCATCACCAATGCATGGATGAGTCTCTAGGCAAATAGGGTTGAAATATCCGGCTACGTCGATATTAATGACCGACGCGGCTTGTGGAGAAACCACTGCTTGCCTAGAATCCTAGAAGCCCTATGTCTAGCCGTTATCGATATTAACGACCGGCGCAGGTCGAAGGCGGTGCTGCCTCCTCGTCGTCAGACGACTCCACGGGAGCCGGCTCGTCGTTAGTGCGGCTGGTGGTGGCGAAGCTGTGGAGGCGGCGGGCGTGCTCGGATCGCACGATGTAGTCCCAGTAGGGTGCCGACGCATTGAACGGAGGCACGCGGCTCTGCTCCTCCTCCGTCACTGCGCCGGTGTCCGAGTCCCACATCGCCCGGATGTAGTCCAGCCTCGCCTGGCCGGTAAGGGGTGGCGCAACCGGGACATTGTCGATGTTGACCAACCAACCGTCCGGCAGGCGACGGTCGGCGGGCAGAGGGAGGTAGGCGCGCACGAGCTGCTCCGCCTCCTCCACCATCATGGGATGAAGGTCGTCCTGCGGGGGTGTAGGAGGCGGAGCAACTCGTGGTGGTTGCGTACCCGCAGCCCTAACCGCCGCAATATGGATCCCCTGGATCCGGCGTCGCTCGTTCAAACATTGGCACCGGAGCAATGAAGCCGCGTCAAGGCGGCGGCGTCGCTCGTGGTCCTCCTCCGTCGGCTGGTAACCTGGCCCGCGGCGGTGCATCCTGGTTGTGCGAGTGGCGAGTGGATGGAGAGGGAGAGGAGCGGTGCGGTGGTGGTGTGTGTGAGGAGAGGTCCCGTGGTGGCCTTTTTAAAGCCGGTCCAAGGAGCGTAGTGGTCGTCACCATCAACGCCAAGACGGCATGCATTCCGCCGCGTGGCCTTTGCGGCGCTGCTACGAGGCGATGGTTCACTGCACCGCCCAACTAGCCACTGAAACGATGCGCCGCCTGACGGCCCGTGCAGCGATGCGACGACTCGCCACTGAAACAATGCGCCGCCTGACGACCCGTGCAGCGATGCGACGACTCGCCACTGAAACGACGAGGCGCCTGCATGGTCATGCATGCAACGGGCGGCTGCGTGGAGGCGAGCACACAGGAACGACACGAAGTCAAACGCGCATACGCTTGTTCCATGCACCGCGTCATTCTAGGTCGCCGGATCTCATTGAACGGCTTAGATCGAACCAGCGGGCCGATCCAAACCCCATCTATCCAGCCAATCAGCGCATCACATGCCCACGAGCCAATCAAATTGCCGAAAGAGCGGACACGCGGTCGGCGCGTCACCTGCGCACATGCGGATCGGTGCGTCACCTGCGCACATGCGGATCGGCGTGTCTGATCCCAACCGTTCACTCACCAGCGATCAACGGTTCGGAAGCGGGAGGGGTTTCGGATGGGGTTTATGGTTAGGGATTTCCGGGTTTTCGGGGTTTAGGGTTAGTGTTTCAGTGAGGTAGGGTTGAGCATAACTAATTAAAAAATCAAAAAAATATAAAACTTTCGCACATTGTTGTATTATGCAACTAAGTTGCTAAAAAATATAAAACTTGGATTTTGAGTCGGTCAACTTTTTTTGTGAGGTTTGACCAAACATTAAAATGAGCACAAATAATTCAAAAAAAATCGTAAAAACGTGAAACCAGCGCACATTGTCGTATTATGTGACATAGTTACGATAAAAAATAATAAACTTGGTCTATGTGTATTTTCATGAGAAAGCCTTCACACAAATGACTTACCACGATCGATGTTGCAGAGAGTTCAACTCAAAGTGAGCAGAAGTGGTTTTGAATTTGGAACATGAAATTTTCTAAAACATCACCAAAGTTTCATTTTGGAGTGCTAAGAAGGATCCATGCTTAGTTTTTCATTTTCATGTTTCAAACTTGTTTAAATGTTGGTCAAACTTAGGTTTGACCAAATTTGTAATGAGCATAAAAAATTCAAAAAAATCAAAAAATGAAAAACCAACGCACATAGTCTTATAATGTCATATACTAACGATTCAAGTTGATAAACAAGGTCTACATACATTCAGACGAAAATTAATGGATCTTGGCTCATATCGCCCAATCTCAAACTCCGTTGCATTGAAATGAGTATAAAAAATTCAAAGAAAATCAAAAAATGAAAAACCAACGCACATAGTCTTATAATGTCATATACTAACGATTCAAGTTGATAAACAAGGTCTACATACATTCAGACAAAAATTAATGCATCTTGGCATCTCAAACTCCGTCGCATTGAAATGAGCATAAAAAATTCAAAAAAATCGAAAAAATGGAAAACCACCTCACATAGTCTATATATATGGAATAGATGTGTAGGTAAGTTATTTGGCTGATTTAGACAAGGTTGAAAAAACCTTGCTTAGAAATGAGGCCATTTACCCTACCTTTGGAGCTCGTTTTTTGAATATTTTTCATGAATGTGAGTTTACTTCGCAAAAGGGCTCGGATTGATGACCAAGTTCGAACAAGAAAGTTCACCATAGTTTGGAAAGCATTGCAACATCCAAATAGCATGTCAATTTTTAAGTTTGGATCAAATTTGAAGTTTGGTTCACATATTTTAATCACTCACCCATTTGGCCCTCATTTTCACACGAATTGCTCAAAACATGTACCATCATCATCCAAACACCATTAAAACATAGTAGTAGCATAGGTCCAACATCACTCAACATAATACAACATCATTCATAATGTTTCATAAATTCTACTTGGTACCAACTCAATCTACAAAGCGCGTCGGGGCTTCTTTTTTATCCATGTGCTACTTGCCACCACTGTGCTCCTTGTGCTTCTTGCCACCATTGTGCTCCTAGTGACCCTTGCCACCATTTTGCTCCTTGTGACCCTTGTGCTCATTGCTTCTTCTCTTCTCCTTTTGGCAGTCTTCTTCGAAACTACCACAGAGCTGTACAAAACATAAAGGGCAGTGAGATAATGTCAAGTGATGAATGTACTAGTATTGGCAAGATTGACATACCTAGCAGAACTCACAACCACAGAATGTTGTGAACCATCTAGAGCATCATTTGGAGCCTCATGATCAAAATCATTTGGAGCATCATTTGGAGCCTCATGATCAAAATCATTTGGAGCATCATTTGGAGCCTCATGATCAAAATCATTTGGACCATCATTTGGAGCCTCATGATCAAAATCATTTGGAGCATCATTTGGAGCCTCATGATCAAAATCATTTGGAGCATCATTTGGAGCCACATGGTCATCATCATTTGGAGCCTCATGATCAAAATCATTTGGAGCCACATGGTCATCATCATTTGGATCATCATTTTCAGATGGGTCCTTTTCAGATTCTGTTCCAACCGGCTGTTGATCATCATCATTTTCAACGAAACACTCTCTGAACGCTCGATCTACTGCGTTATCACAATACCTACCAAAATGAACAGACCCACCACACCTTGTGCACTTTCTCTTCCTCGCTCCAAGTCCAGCTCCTTCGCTGCGAGTTCTGTATCGACTCTTCCTTGGTCTACCTGCTGCTCTCTTCAGAACTGGAGCACAAAGCTTGAATCCAGGGTCCACTACATCCCATTGATGTTTTCCCTCCAAAGCAGGTAAAGCAAGTGCATATGTGTCTTTGAACCTTGCAACAGAGTTGTACTCATGCACATATTGTTGTATGTTCCCTGCTGGACCTGACAGAGTGGTGATGAAAAACAATGCATGAATGCATGGCAACCCAGTTATCTGCCATTGCCTACAACTGCAAGTTCTAGATTCTAAATCCACTGGATTTCCATTCCCTCTTCTCTTTATCCAAAAATGATACCTCTGCTTTGGTAGCTGAGCAAAGTTTCATTTCCATGTCCAAGCCTTGAGTTTTTTGCTTCAATTCATTCAACACGGCAGGGATCACAATGTGGCCCATGAATTTTGCCTTGGCTATTCCTGCACAAAAATGAAACTTCTGCATGTATTCTATTCTTATCTTGTCAAGCAAATCGACCATATAAAGACCCTTTAGTTTTCGGATCATTGAGTTGAAAGACTCTGCAAGATTGTTGTGCACATAGTCAAGTTTGCTCAGTTCACTGAATTGGCTTCTGGCCCATAACTTGGAGTGGTGTGTTTCCAAGTATTCCTGCACTTTGTCATTCTTGTATAAGTCCCTCATGTGATAGTTGTGCTTCTTAACACTGCAAGTCAAAGATGCTGGCCATAAATTGTCGCTATACAACTTTCCTTTGAATTTCTTCACAAAATTTGCAGCAAGGTGACGCATGCATTCCCTATGCTCTACTCCAGGGAACACATTGTCCACGGCCACTTCTAAACCCTTGCAGGCATCAGTATGAATTACCAACCCATTGGGATGTCCAATAGCCCGGTGCAGATTCTTGAAAAACCAAGTCCAGCTCTCCTCAGACTCTGTCTCCAGCACACCATATGAAACTGGAAATACGAAACTGTGTGCATCAACTGCACAAGCTGCCACTAACTGTCCTTTAAACCTCCCTGTCAGAAAAGTAGCATCAACAGCCAAATACGGCCTGCAGCCTACCAAAAAACCCCGATGACATGCCTCAAAGCTGACAAAAATCCTCCTAAAGCATTCCTTGGTCCTTCTCACTCCCTTCAATGTGTACTCCACCATGTGGTGGTCAATTTCTACAATACTACCTGGGCTGATCCTCTCCACGTCAGCTTTGAATGCATACAACAATTCAAAACTTTCCTACCAATTACCATAAATAGAATCCATAGCATGATTTTTACCATTGAACACCCTCATGTATGGTAAATCTATCTTGAACTTTTCTTTGATGTTCTTCATCAATTGCTTTGTACCTATTTGATTATCTTCGGTCACCCACTTCTTTACTTCTTCAGCCACCCATCTTGACTTGGCTCTAGTGATTGTTTCCTTCCTAAGTGTTGATTCCTGGCATGTGTGCCTAAATGGGTTCACTTTGACCTGAATATTCGTGCTATTTCGCATTTTAGATGCGTGCATCCTCCATGGACAATTCTTAGCCGGACAGTGCACTCTGTAACGAATTTTATCGCTCTTGACAACTTCGAACGTACATTCTGCCTTGATGCAGTACGTCACAAGTGCATTTCTACACTCACTCATTGATGAAAAAATGGAACCTTCTTCCATCTGGGGGTTCTCACGGTCCCATTCAAAAGCTGGAACGTCTTCGTCCTCATCCTCACCCACAACTGCATTGTCTTCGTCTACACCCACCGCGTCAGCCTCATCTTGGTTTTCAGCCCAAGATGCACGTCATAGATTCTAAACAACATCAGAATATAGCCTCTCTTCTTCATCCCCACAATTGGATTCATCAGGCTCCACTTCAACAGGGACCCTTCTGCTGCTGCCCACGCTTGTCGAGCCAGAACGTCCTCGTGCACTACCTGAACTTTTCTGGCTGGAGCTGCGATCACGAAGACATGGTGCTGCCCGGAATGGTCCAACTGCCGGCACAACCACATTATTTTGCAACCTCAAATGAAATTTCTCTCTCCTTATGCTTAGCAAACATGGTAGCGAGCTCTTCATCATTTGTAACTTTCACCCATTTATTTCCCCCATCGTAGTATTTGAATTTCACTTCATCATGCAAACCCCAAGGATATGGGCTGCAAATTACCTCCCCAAATTGTCTAAAACTCCAATTGCAATCCATTGGCAAAGGATAATCGAAACCTCCCGCGAATTTCTTCTTATTCTTTGTATCCACGAGGTATCTGTCCCTTCTAATATTCACCAAGAAAGCAAACCGCAATTCCATCCTAACCCACGAAAAGCAGAGACGAATTCAGCACACCAATAGCAAAATCAACTAAAACCAATGGCATCTCATGTCTAATCGAATGTTCAAATGCACAAGCGAGCTCAAACTTACCACTCGGGAACCTAGTCATGGACGCGGCGGGTCTCCGGCCCGACGTTTGCCTCGCCAGCTACTCCGGGGTCGCTGCTGCTCGCCATTTCGCCCTAGAGTTAAACCTCTTACTTCCTCTACCTCGCCAGCCCCAACGCTCCCGCCGGGCGCACGGAAGGAGCCCCCGCCGTGGGTCGAGCAGGTGGCGGGCGCAGTGGCAGAACGAGCGGGACAAGCTGGTGGCGGTGGAGCTGGTGGCGGTGGAGCACGTAACGGTGGAGCACGTTGCGGTGGAGCAGTTGGCTATATACGCGGGATGGACGTGGCGATGCAGGTGGTGGCGGCGCAGGTGGTGGCTGTTCGGGAGCAGGGGTGGTGCACGGACAGATCGGGGGGTAGGGTTCAGGTCGTTATTTTTGGCGCCGATGCGTGGTCCCACCTGTAAGGCGTGGTCCCACCTGTAAGATGCGGACCCACTTCACTAACGCCTACACATGTAATCCGCTTCAGACTGGCTGTTTGGCCTCGCCATAGCAGCTGTGACTGAAGTAGTGGCAAAACTGAGCACCATTTCGAACTAGTGGCAAAACTGAGTCGTACCAAGCCTCTAAGGGCAATCTATTAAATGTCCCTATTTAATTTACTAGCATCCGGTGACTTAGCAAGTTTTTGTAGGAACTTTATGACTTCAGTAAGATTGCAATTATCAAAATCAATTTCATCATCTTTAAATAGGCTAGGCGGCTCCTCATTAGTAGTTTGGATAGTATAGACTTTAACAGTTTTCCTATTCATTTCAGCAATTCTAGCTTCTTCTTTCTCTCTAGCCCACCTAGCTTTCAAGTGAGACATCATCCTTTCATTCTCATTAATTTGAATAGAAATAGCATTTAAAGATTCAGTAGGCTTGTCTTGAAGAGGAGTGGTTCTAATTTTTAAAATTTCAACATCATGAGCAAGATCTTACACTTTAGAGACAAGTCTATCCAGTTTTTCAAGTTTCTCTTCGACAGTTTTGTTGAAAGCTTTTTGCGAAGTGATAAATTCTTTTAAAACATTTTCAAGATCAGAGGACACATTCTTATTAGGGTTATAAGAATTACCATAGGGATTGTCATAAGAGTTGCCATTATTGGGAGGATAAGGCTTATAGTTGTTAATACCAAAATTATTTCGATAAGCATTATTGTTGAAGTTACTTCTATTAAGAAAATTAACATCAACTTGATCCTTTTCTTGGGCAATTAATGAAGCAAGTGGGACATTATTATGATCAATATGGGACTGATTGGTAGCAAGCATAGACATAATCATATCAACCTTATCACTCAAAGAGGAAATTTCCTCGACAGAATTTACCTTCTTACCACTTGGAGCTCTTTCGGTATGCCATTGTGAATAATTTGTCATCATCTCATCCAAGAGTTTAGTTGCTGCACCTAATGTTGTGGACACGAAGATGCCTCCTGCGGCCGCATCCAAGAGGTTCCTTGAAGAAAAATTCAAACCTGCCTAAAAAGTTTTGATAACCATCCACATAGTTAATCCATGCGTGGGACAATTTTTAACCATAAATTTCATTCTCTCCCAAGCTTGAGCAACATGTTCATTATTAAATTGTCTAAAGTTCATAATGTTACTCCTTAATTGTATGATTTTAGCAGGTGGATAATATTTTCCAATAAAAGCATCTTTGCATTTAATCCAAGAATCAATGTTATTTCTAGGCAAAGACAATAACCATTCTTTTGCTCTCCCTCTCAAAGAGAAAGGGAAAAGCTTCAGTTTTATGATGTCACTTTCTACCTCTTTATACTTTTGCATATCACATAACTCAACAAAGTTATTTAAATGAGAGGCGGCATCATCAGTACTAGCACCAGAAAATTGCTCTTTCATAACAAGATTTAACAAGGCAGGCTTAATTTCATAAGATTCCGCTTTAGTAGCGGGTGGAGCAATTGGAGAGCATATGAAATCATTGTTATTAGTGCTAGTAAAGTCACACAACTTGGTGTTTTCAGTGGAAGACATAATGATAAAATAAAATAACAAGACATGAATAAAGATTACACTAATTTTTTGGGGTGTTAAAATTTTGCAACAGGAAAAATAAGCTAACGAGAAATAAAACAAGCAAGACAAAAACAACGTAAAGTGATTGAGAGTGTGAGACTCCCCTTGCTGTAGCTCCAAGATCCCCGGCAATGGCGCCAGAAAAGAGCTTGCTAAGTGCTGGCAAAGTTGGCGGGGACTAATCTTCTTATGTGTCTTTAGTGCGTTCCCCGGCAACGGCGCCAGAAAAGAGCTTGATTGCTACTGATGAAGAGTTGGGTGGTGCCCCAAGCGAAGGCGGAGATGTAGCAAGCAACAGTTTTCCCTCGATAACGAACCAAGGTTTATCAAACCAGTAGGACCTTGAAATCAACAACAAAGTGAATGTTGAAGATATCTGGCGCTTAATCTTCAACAGACGTGGACCTGCACACACTCAACCAAAATACTTTGCCCCCAGCGGCAGAAAGGTTGTCAATCTTTCCGGTCTCGCAAAAATCAAAGTGGTTAATTGTATAGTGAAATAGATGAATTATGAAAATAGACCAGAGGAGAAATAATGATGAAAAGTGATAAATAAAGGTTGCAATCAATGTAAAAAGATGGACCGGGGGCCATGGGTTCACTAGTGGAGTCTCTCGAGTAAATAGAACATTCATATGATGGGTAAACAAATTACAGCTGGGCAATTGACAAGATTATAACACAAACTTAATCTAGCTATGACAAAGAGGACATGATAATATTTAAGTAGGCATCACGACAATGAACAAACACCGTTGAGTCCAACTGCATATTTTTCTAAAAAGTCCACCGTGGGATCGCCCTCGCCCTTAGACGTTACCCATAGGAGCAACAGCAGACCCTCGCCCTTAGACGTTTCTGTCACTCGTGCCCAGGAACAAAAGGGGGCATGAACCCACTATCTAGCATCAATACTCTCTCTTGGAGATACACACAATCACTTGGCCAAAGTAACTAAGCACATCGGAGAGCATGCAAGAACATAAATCAACATATAAGAATCATGCACAATCTGATCATAACTTTATAATCCATCGGATCCCAGCAAACACATCACATAGCATTACAATAATCGATCTTCATCATGTTAGGCAGCACAAGATCATAAGACATGAAGCACAAGAGAGAGAGACTACCATCTAGCTACTGCCATGGACCCAGTGTCCAAGGTGGGACTACTCACAAATCATCCCGGAGGAAGGCATGGCGATGAAGAGCCCTCCGGGATCGATCTCCCCTCCGGCAGAGTGCCGAGATTTGCTTCGGAATCACCCCCGAACTAGAGTTTGAGTTGACGGCGCCTCGGGATGACTTTTCTAGAAAATAATGGCTGCCCCGTCGTTTTTAGGTTAAGAGGGATTTTATAGGAGTCGAAGGGGGCCGAGGGGACGTGCAACTGTATTAAAATAAGTTGGGTGGTGCCCCAAGCGAAGGCGGAATTGCAGCTAGTAGCAGTTTTCCCTCGTTTAACGAACCGAGGTTTATCAAACCAGTAGGACTTTGAAATCCACAACGAGGTGAATGTTGAAGATCTCTGGCGCTTGACCTTCAACAGGCGTGGACCTGCACACACTCAACCAAAATACTTTGCCCCAAACGGCGGAAAGGTTGTGAATCTTTCCGGTCTCGGAGAAAACAAAGCGGTTAATTGTATGATGAAATAAATCAAATATGAAAAGTGACCAGAGGAGTAATGATGATTAAAAGTAAGTAAATGAGGTTGTAAACAATGTAAAAAGATGGACCGGGGGCCATGGGTTCACTAGTGGAGTCTCTCAAGTAAATAAAATATGCATGTGATGGGTGAACGAATTACAGCTAGGCAATTGACAAGATCATGACACAAATCCAATTTAGCTATGACAAAAAGGACATGATAATATTTATGGAGGCATCACGACAAGGAACAAAGGCCGTTGAGTCCAACTGCGTCTTTGTATAAAAAGTCCACCGTGGGATCGCTATCCAACCTGTCACCCAACGGTATTAAGTTGCAAGCAACAGACAGTTGCATTAAGTAAAGTGCATGAAGTAAGCAATACTAATATCAAAAGAGACATTAAGACCGCTATTTTATCCTTAGTAGCAACAGCCCACCCTCACCCTTAGACGTTTCTGTCACTCGTGCCCAGGAACAAAAGGGGGCATGAACCCACTATCTAGCATAAATACCCTCTCTTGGAGATACACACAATCACTTGGCCAAACTAACTACGCACATCGGAGAGCATGCAAGAACATAAATTAGTCATATAAGAATCATGCACAATCTGAACATAACTTCATAATCCATCGGATACCAGAAAACACATCACATAGCATTACAATAATCGATCTTGATCATGTTAGACAGCTCACAAGATCATAAGACATGAAGCACAAGAGAGAGAGACTACCAACTAGATATTGCCATGGACCCGTAGTCCAAGGTGAGACTACTCACAAATCATCCCGGAGGAAGGCATGACGATGAAGAGCCCTCCGGGATCGATCTCCCCTCCGGCAGAGTGCCGGGATCAGCTTCAGATTGGACCCCGAACTAGGGTTTTCGGTGACGGCGCATCAGGGTCGAGTTTCTGGAAAATAATGGCAGCCTCGACGTTTTTAGGGTAAAAGGCAATTTGTAGGCGTCGGAGGGGGACGAGGTGAGGTCCCACGGGCAGGGGCGGGCCCCACCCGCGGGTGACCCCCAGGCCGCGCCAGGGGGGCGCCTCTACCCTATGGGCCTCCCCTCCGGCTCTCCTTCGGACAGGTACTTCGTCGTGGCCAATAAAAATCCCCGTAAATTTTCGTCCAATTCCGAGAATATTTCCAGAAGTAAATTTCTGAAACAAAAAGACAGCAAAAACAGGGAACTGGCACTTGTCATCTTGTCAATAGGTTAGTCCGACAAAATGCATAAAAATGATATAAATGACAGTAAAAACATGTGACAATACCACAAAACTAGCATGGATCACTCAAAAATTATAGATACGTTTGAGACCTATCAGGACGCCCCAGGAGAAGGGGCGGGTCCCACCCGTGGGTCCAGGTGGGGCCGCGGCAGGCACCCGCCTGTGGCCCCCGGGTGGCCCCCCAGGCTGCCCTTTGGTCCACAGGTGTCTTCCGTCGCATAAAAAATCTCCGTAAATTTTCAGCGCAATCCGACGATATTCCTGAAGTGACTTTTCTGAAATACAAAAACAGCAAAAACAGGAAACTGGCACTGGGCATCTTGTCTATAGGTTAGTCCGACAAAATGATTAATATGATAATAAAAACATGTGACAACATCACAAAACTAGCATGGATCAATCAAAAATTATAGATACGTTTGACACGTATCACGGACAGGTTTATCCTTCACTCAAAGTGTGACTTATACGAGCATTTACCACAATTGACCATTCGCAATTTGAGTAACTCTGACCTGGTGTCGAGGTATACCTATCTCCATCTTAGTTTAAAAGTAACTAAGTCTTCTTGGCCTTGAACTTCGTCTTCGTGCCTTGGCATATTTCCGTACATCTTCATATCTTCAAGTGTAACCACACATTATAACTCTCGATCACTCGTGTAGGTACTATTGATATATATGAATACCATAATACTGTACTTTTGGCAAGTGCACTACTCCATATCCTTCTTGAAATGGTATCTAATTATCCGACATGCTCTTCGGACATGAACCATGTTAAAGTGGCATACTTACCATAATTTACATGGCTTAGTATATCTAACTCACCATTATTCTATTCTTCTCTTGTCCTTCCATCACCAACTCTCAATAGGGTTCTACTTCATAGGATGGCATCCTCAATGATACCACATAGATATCACTGACATGGATATACCTTCTTTGGTATAGCTATTGCATAGGTCATTCTGATGTAGGGGTAGGCCCGATCTTCACGGATTTGAGTGGAAAAGGGGATGAACACGAAGAACACGGAGGGGTAGCGAGGGAGATTCGTGGGCAAAACACAAGGATAACTAGCAAATCCTGCTGAGAACTCCACCCAACAACAAACCCTCAAAAAGGTAGCCTTTGGATCGAAGAATCAAAGCCAAACTTACTCTTGTTGAAACCGATTACTCTTACCGGCCGGTCCACCGATCCAATAGAATCACCGCAGTGAAAGATTGGGTTGCACTACTAGAGACACCTCAGTGAAAGAGTAGCAACAACAAGATCCATCCTCTAAGAAGAACCCTAGCACAGAGGGATGAGGAGCATGGCTCACAAGTCTCAAATTCAGTCTAACCTTCGAATGGGGAAAGTGGAAAGCTATTTATAGTCTATTACAAAACGGGGCAGGAAGGTGGGGACCCGGCCTGGGGGTCGGCCTAGGCAGTCCTAGGCCGGCTGGGAGGCCGGCCGGCTCAGGTGGGTGACCGGCCTAGAGACCGGCCTAGGCCGGCCGGGAGGCCGGCTGGGAGGCCGGCACGGGGGCCGGCAGCGTCGGGGTGTGGCCCGGCCTGGGGGGCAGCCTGGGCCGGCAGGGGGGCTGGCGGCCTCGGGTGGGAGCCCGGCCTGGGCCGGCTGGGAGGCCGGCCGCCTCGAGTTGGAGCCCGGCCTTGGGGCCGGCCTAGGCCGGCTGGGAGGCCGGCCACCCTGTCTTCGCCTCCTTCCTCCTCTTCTTGCCCATCTTCTTGGATCTCCTCTTGTTCATCTTCTCCATCATCTTGGACCTTCTCTTGGTCATCTTCTTGACTCCATTGTGGGTCATCATCCGGGTGGACCCTGAGTATGCACAAGGTACCGGCATGAAGTAGCAAACCATTCAAAGGGAGGTCGAGATCACACATCGAGAGGAGCGAGGTCACCTTTTCATGAAGAGCCTTGACTCTTGATCTTGTCATCGGGCCATTTGGTGTGGTGTCCATGGTGTTGTCCACATGTGGGGCTACATCATCTCCCCCCCCCCTTCGGAAAGAGTCGTCTTCGACTCGCCATCCTCTTGAACGCTTCCATCTCCGTGGAAAGGTGATAGGTCGGCGACGTTGAACGTGTCATGCACCAAGTACTTGGAGGTTGGGATGTCGATCTTGTAGGCGTTGTCGTTGATGCGCTTGAGCACGTTGAAAGGCCCGTCGCCGCGAGGAGCAAGCTTGGATTTTCTTTCATCCGGGAAACGGTCCTTACGGAGGTATAGCCATACAAGATCTCCTTCTTCGAATATCATGGGCTTCTTCAACTTGTTGATCTTGGTAGCTTGGCGCTTGGTGTGCTTCTGTAGAGTTGCTCGAGTTGACTCATGTAATGTATTCATGTAGTCGGCTCTTTTGTCGACGTCCATGTCGGTGCGCTCGTGTAGAGGAAGTGGTAGGATGTCTAGGGCGGTGTTGGGGTTGAACCCATAGACAACCTCGAAAGGGCTTCGCTTGGTCGCCCGGTGAGAGGCACGGTTGTAGGCGAACTCGGCGTGCGGGATGCATTCCTCCCAACCTTTGAGGTTTGGCTTGATTAATGCGCGAAGGAGAGTTGATAAGGTTCGATTCACCACCTCGGTTTGGCCATCGGTTTGTGGGTGGTAGGCGGTGGAGAAGAGGAGCTTGACTCCTAGTTTGGCCATCAATGCCTTTCAAAAGTAGCTTGTGAACTTGACATCTTGGTCTGAAACAATGGTCTTCGGCACTCCATGTAGACGGACGATTTCCCTAAAGAACAAAGTTGCAATGTGTGAAAAAAGCATCGTTGGTCTTATTGCAAGGAATAAAGTGTGACATTTTAGAGAAGCGATCGACAACAACAAATATTATTGAATCTTTGCCATTTTTTGTTCGGGGTAATCCTAAAATGAAATCCATGCTAATGTCGGACCAAGGTGTGTGTGGTATTGGTAAAGGCATATAAAGACCGTGAGAGTTCAAAGTGGACTTAGCTTTGAGGCAAGTTGGGCAACGACGCACCAAACGCTCCACATCACGCGTCATCCGTGGCCAAAAGTAGTGTGTAGATAGCATGGCAAGTGTCTTGTCACGTCCAAAGTGTCCCATGAGGCCTCCACTATGTGATTCCTGTAGAAGTAACAAATGGAGCGAGGACTCGGGAATGCATAGTTTGTTAGCCTTAAAGAAGAAACCCTTGTGCAAGTAGAAATCATCGCATCCTTTGTCAATTGTGCACTTGGTAAAGATAGGACCAAAGAAAGAATCGGAAGCATAGAGTTCTTTAAGGTCATCAAGACCCAAAACGTTGATTTCAAGTTGGGTGAGTAAGATCATCTTGCGGGAAAGAGCATCCGCAACTATATTGTCCTTGCCTTTTTTGTACTTCACCACATAGGGAAAAGACACGATGAATTCAACCCATTTGGCATGCCTTTTGTTCAAATTGGCTTGGGTTTTCAAATATTTCAATGATTCATGATCGGAATGGATAACAAACTCTTTGGGCCCAAGGTAGTGTTGCCACACTTCCAAAACACGGACTAAGGCATAGAGTTCCTTGTTGTAGATTGGGTAGCTTAGGCGAGCACCATCAAGTTTTTCGCTATAATAGGCAACGGGACGGCCACATTGCATGAGGACGCCACCGATGCCAAGGCCACTAGCGTCACACTCAAGTTCAAAAGTTTTGGAGAAATCCGGCAAAGCAAGTAAAGGAGCCTCGGTCAATCTCTTCTTGAGTTCATTGAAAGCCGATTCTTGAGCATTGCCCCAAATGAAAGGTGCATTCTTTTTGGTAAGCTCATTCAATGGGCAAGCAATTGTGCTAAAATCTTTCACAAAGCGACGGTAAAACCCAAACAAACCTAGGGTGCTACGAAGTTGAGCAAGATTAGTTGGCGGTGGCCAATTTGTGATTGCCTCAATCTTAGAGGTGTCAACTTCAATCCCTTTGGAAGAAACCACATAACCCAAAAACACAAGTTTGTCGGTGCAAAAGGTGCATTTCTTGAGGTTTGCAAAAAGCGAAGCATTACGAAGGGCCAACAAAACTTGCTTGACATGGTCGACATGTTCATGCAAAGATTTGCTATAAACAAGGATGTCATCAAAGTAGACAACCACAAACTTGCCAATGAAAGCGCGCAAGACGTGATTCATAAGACGCATAAATGTTGAAGGAGCATTGGAAAGACCAAAGGGCATGACAAGCCACTCATAAAGACCAAGTTTTGTTTTGAATGCGGTTTTCCATTCATCTCCTTCATGCATACGGATTTGGTGATAGCCACTTTTCAAATCAATTTTGGAGAAGATAGTGGCACCACTAAGATCATCTAGCATGTCATCAAGTCGTCGGATAGGGTGTGGATACCTCACCGTGATATTGTTGATGGGACGGCAATCCATGCACATTCGTAGTGTAGGGCTAGGCCCGATCTTCACGGATTTGAGTGGAAAAGGGGATGAACACGAAGAACACGGAGGGGTAGCGAGGGAGATTCGTGGGCAAAACACAAGGATAACTAGCAAATCCTGCTGAGAACTCCACCCAACAACAAACCCTCAAAAAGGTAGCCTTTGGATCGAAGAATCAAAGCCAAACTTACTCTTGTTGAAACCGATTACTCTTACCGGCCGGTCCACCGATCCAATAGAATCACCGCAGTGAAAGATTGGGTTGCACTACTAGAGACACCTCAGTGAAAGAGTAGCAACAACAAGATCCATCCTCTAAGAGGAACCCTAGCACAGAGGGATGAGGAGCATGGCTCACAAGTCTCAAATTCAATCTAACCTTCGAATGGGGAAAGTGGAAAGCTATTTATAGTCTATTACAAAACGGGGCAGGAAGGTGGGGAACCGGCCTGGGGGCCGGCCTAGGCCGGCTGGCTCTGGCGGGGTACCGGCCTAGGGGCCGGCCTAGGCCGGCTGGGAGGCCGGCCGGCTCAGGTGGGTGACCGGCCTAGCGACCGGCCTAGGCCGGCCGGGAGGCCGGCTGGGAGGCCGGCACGGGGGCCGGCAGCGTCGTGGTGTGGCCCGGCCTGGGGGCCGGCCTGGGCTGGCAGGGGGGCCGGCGGCCTCGGGTGGGAGCCCGGCCTGGGGACCGGCCTGGGCCGGCTGGGAGGCCGGCCGCCTCGGGTTGGAGCCCGGCCTTGGGGCCGGCCTAGGCCGGCTGGGAGGCCGGCCACCCTGTCTTCGCCTCCTTCCTCCTCTTCTTGCCCATCTTCTTGGATCTCCTCTTGTTCATTTTCTCCATCATCTTGGACCTTCTCTTGGTCATCTTCTTGACTCCATTGTGGGTCATCATCCGGGTGGACCCTGAGTATGCACAAGGTACCGGCATGAAGTAGCAAACCATTCAAAGGGAGGTCGAGATCACACATCGAGAGGAGCGAGGTCACCTTTTCATGAAGAGTCTTGACTCTTGATCTTGTCATTGGGCCATTTGGCGTGGTGTCCATGGTGTTGTCCACATGTGGGGCTACATCACATTCTCTCAAGTGGTATACCAGTTTTAGAAAGAAACAAGATAGATAAGTACTATACCTATAGAAGACTAGATAAGAACACTCTATATACGTATGATGTTATTATTCTCAAGTGAATAACCATCATAGGTCATAGATATATATATAGTTTAGATAACATAACTTCCTATAGTCTTTACCAACCTACAAGTCTCCTAAAAGGTTTCAGACCTAAGGTCGCTTTGCTCTCATACCAGCTGCGGTGACCCAACACACCACTGCATGGTGTAGTGTGCAAGTCGTTAACATAATACTCACAGAAGAACCTATCCATGAATATTACATCCCTCAGGGTGGTACAACAGAAACACAGCAGGTCCAAGGTAACACTATAGGATTACAACAATACTCATTACAAAACTTCGAGAACTTCCTCGATACATAGAGGATACTCTCGTGCAAACGAAATCCAGAAAAGATCCAATTCGTATCACTAAGCTGGAGATTAACTCTAGCTCTAATTCCTAATCCACTACTGCTGTTGCCACAATATTAATCTACTCCATCTAGAATTTCTTTATCCAAGATAGGACATGTCCTTCCGTTCGTTGTTGACTCCTCCATTGTCATTGTGGTCGTCGATCATCAGTTGTTGAAGTTGCGGTTGATTCCTTCTAACTCTACCAAGTTGACTGGATCGTTGTGGAAGACCTTCCCGACGTTGTTGTGTATAACTGACATCTCTTCTGGTGGCTCCAAAAATCTAAGCAGGGGTCAAAAGGGAAAGGGTGAGTAACCAGCATTACCCAGCAAGTCCATTATGTACGATGGGAAGTTTGATGCACTAGCTACAGCTTTAGACTCCAGGAAGTCTTAAGCTTAATGCAAGGTTTTTGTAAACATTTCTTCAAGAGGTAGCTTTTATTCTAAAAACTATGCCCGTCATCCTTCACAGGGGCTAGAATTTTCATGGAGTTCCTTTCCTGCAGCGTTCGCAGCTCCTTCCCGGAACAGGGAGTAACATGTTACACTTTTTTACACTCTACAGAGGTGCGTTACTTTACCCATAAGAGATCAAGACTTTGTTGCACAATCGGACGATCTTTCCCGTCCACACTCTCTTTGGTGTGGGGCCCAGTTTTTGATCCAAGTCATTCACTGTGCTTCTCCGCGCAACGCATGCCCACCCAATTCATGCATAGCAGAATCACCCCTGATGCTCTACCCCTCACGGTAGACACCTAGGCACCCTCTTGCAGACCATCATAGACACCAGAGTCCATGGGCATTAAGGGATCCCACCCATGTTGCATGTAGTTGCACATGATCTAGAGCGTACGACTCTGGCTGCCCGATGACATGCGAACGAGAGAAGTATCACAGATGGCATTTCCCGTCCCATTCCAGGTCTTATGGTTAACGCGTCTTTATGGCGCAATCATTATGACGGCATTTGTTGTTAAATCCTAGGTAATACTTTCCCTTGCAAATGGAACCTCCGGACCTATTCTTCTTACCATGGTCCCATTTGCCAACCATAATAGGTTACCACCACTCAGGTAGATAGCCAAATAGTCATATTATTAAAGAAATAGGTTTTATGCTTTCTTTTGTATAAAGGTGATAGTATATTAAGGTTTTGCAAATAGTTTTCTAACAAATATTTCAAGAGGTATGAGCAAGTGATGAACTTGCCTGTAATAGAGGTGGCAGTTCATGCCCTTCGGGGTTCTAGGGTTGCGTCAGAACCCAGAGATCTGAAAACAGCAAAGCAGTCCGGGTAAGGACTACTAGAAACACTTGCAATATGCTATTATGCATAAATATGAGATGCATCGTATATAACCCAAAATACCCAAATTCATAAGTAAGCGCTTTGCGTTGTTGATTACTTTGTTAACGGCGAAATACTTTGAGTTGTTATAGCATTCCGACTTAAGTGTTTGCTATGATTAATGAAATAATGCTTTACATGATTGATAAACGACTTACAGGTGCTTATTCAAGAATTGTATTCGTTCTATAACTTTATTTTATCTAACTACTTTAAAAAAAATATTAACATTAGAATGGATGAAGTTCAAATGAACTCTTCTTTGAGTGTTTTACCTAGGATGAGTAACGGGACAATCATTTACAGAATGGTAATAGAGTTCAAATGTTATATTTTGAATTTATATCTCAAATTGTCTTTCTTTTAGAAAATAATTGTTCTTTGAAAATAATTCAATTCACTTAGTGATAAAGACAAAAGTGATTTCATTTTTAAGACTTACAAGGAGCTTTGTTTTAATCACACAATTTTAGTTGAGTAATTGTATTTAGGAAAATCATAAATATTGTATTTTGAAGTATTGGAACTAATGGTTATATTTTCTTTGATTTAAAATACTTTTTATTCAATTTTTACTTGAATATATGAAATTATGTTAATATTTAACCAAAAGTGGCATTTAGGTAATTCTAGATAACTTGTATTTAAAATTTATTGAGCAATTATGAAATTAACATAATCAAATAGATTATATTTTTCTGGTCAGTTTGATATTTTATTTATATTTTTATGAATTGTAAATCAGAAGTTATGGATTTTACAAATTTGTATTATTTTCTATAATTTTGAATAAAGTTCAAATTCCTGACATGGGGTCCCACCGGTCAGGTTTTAAATAATTTCTAAAAAGGATAGGCTCGTGCTGACGTCAGCTGACGTCAGCATCTGTGACCAGTGGCCATGTCAGCCACGGGCTCAATGCTAGAGGGCGAGCGGGCTCACGCGACTGCGCACGTGAGACACGCGTTAGCGTGGACTACCAAATGTTGGTGGTGCCACCCCGCTTTGGTCGTCGGAGAGACTCCGGCGGCGCTCCCGTGCGGTGGCGGTCAGAGACGCATGGTGGCGGAGCACCATAGAGCAAGAGGGAGAGGGGTAAGGGGTCCACGAGGACGGCAAGCTCACCAGGAGCATGTAGAGCTCGATGACAAAGCGCGAGGAGGTCGGACGGCAACGAGATCGTCCGCGCACACGGCGGCCGAAGTTGGCGAAGAGGAGGTCGATTCGCCCGATTCCGTGCGTCCTAGCACGTACTGCTTGAGGAGGGAGTAGAGGACGTCGAGGCGGAGCTTCTAGACATGGTGGCTTGGTCCGGGACAGTCGGAGACAACGCAAGCATGACGGCGGCGACGACCGGCGTTGGGGATGTCGATCGCGTTCTCCGTCTGCAGACCCCCCCCCCCCAACACGCACGTCTTCCACCTAGAGGTCGAGGGCGACGAGGCGGAGCTGCTGGACACAGTGGCGAAGCTCAAGGTGGCGCCGATTACTGACGATTTGAGGGGACGGTGGCGGTAGTGTGATGGCTAGGGTTAGGGTTTCCTTCGTTTTCCTGGGAGAGAGCAAGAGAGAGGGAGAGCGATAGGGAGAGAGGAGGAGAAGGGCGAGATGCGGACGGCGTCTCGTTCTTATCCTTGCGAGAAGCAGGCAAGTAGGAGGTGGCAACGTCGGTGGAGACGTCGCTGTCGTCCTTCTGTCCGAAGGAAGAAGAAAAGGAAAGAAAGGGATTTTTGTAAATAACCCCCTGGGTTTTTATGTAATTACTAAAAACCTTTAAAACAAAAACTTCCAATATTTTTTTAGGCTTTTAGACAAGTCCAAAAATCATGGAAAATTCATGGATGCTCCTAGTATTATAGAGAATCTCCACATATTTTTATTTTGAATTTTTAAATACCCTAGTCACATTTAAAAATAGAGATATGTTTTAGTCATATAAATGTATTCACCTTTTATTTTAGATGCAACCAAGTTCTTGTGTTCAAAAGCATACTTGCCATGAACATGATCAACTATTAATCATTTTATTACAAGGTTGGGATGTTATACCAACTGTGTGTGGTTGTGATGAGTTCTACTAATTATGTCCCTGGTGTTGTGCTCTGTTCAACTAAATGATGAACATGCTGGTGCTTGTGATGCTTAATTAGAGTTGGTCTCTATGTCAGTGTGGTTAACTGAAGAATTTCAGTTATACTCCTGATTTATCTGGTTATTGAGCATAAACATGTATGGTTATAAGCTTGATGATTTGCTGGCTTTACAAAATACAGATTTATGGCTTTATCATTTGTTTGATTTTCTTCCTTGAGGATTAACTCCATTGGAGAAATATCTTAATGTGGCTTTCTTAGATAGGCACTTGATTAGAATAGAGATAGTGATAATTTGCCTTCTTTATAAATGGCTCAATGTCGCCTCTTGTCCCTTCTCTTGTATGATTCAAATGCTGCTTCTTACCCCTGTTGCCTACTTGACTCCAGATGATCCAAATGATCCAAGTCTTCTCCAAAGTCCATTGTTGCCTTTGAATTATTATTGATCCCTCTTGTCAATATTTGGATGTTAGGGCAAGCTCCTAATATTCATTACTTAAGTTCCAAAATTATATTGCCTCACCCTTGTGGTGAAGAAAGACATTTTGATCACAAGGAACTGTCTTTTTATCCTTATTTATTTTATTTGACATTCAATTGCTTTTATGTATACAAAAGAAATCGTTTAAAAAGGTAGTTGACCTTGTTACCAAACTACTTCTATATAACACAAAGCCTTTGAATCTCACCAAGTTTCTTTCTTATATGTTTTGTCTTCCGGGAATGAGTTTGGGAAGATTTGAAGATAAGAAGCTAAGGTCAGATGAGAAGATCAAGTTTAGTTTTAGAATATAAGATTACTAAAGCATTTATATTTCTTTTATGTTAGGGCAATGTAAAGACAATGTCTACTGGTACTCGTCCAATTACATTATTTACTTTGTTTTAATAACTCATTGAGTTGTGATAGGTATTGAGTTGGTATTTATTTATGAGTTATTTGCTTATTTGTATAAGCATGTATAACTTTATTATTTATCTAAATAAGTTCTCCAATTCAATATCATTTATATATTCCAATTTGGATATGATTTCCCGCAACCAGTAAAAATGCCTGGAGGTCATGTCAACATTCACCTCAGATGAGCTAAACTCTATTCATGAGGGTGAATGATCTCCAATCCCTCCAGGGTTTTATTTTGCGAAAAAAATTTCGGGTTTTCAGATGCATGCATGCAGATGCACAAAATCCAACTTCTACCCTTTATTGGTTGCTAAATGCCGGGGCATTACAGTCTTCCCCCCTTAACAAAATCTTCGTCCCGAAGTTTCGGCTCCTCTCACGTAGAGATAAGTAGAAAGAATTTCTGCTAATATTGATTCACTCAAATTCCCTTCTGACATGGACGCAGATAATGGTGATCCTTTGTCCCACATACTTCTCTGCATCTTCCCTTGACCATACTATCCATCTCTCAACTTTCATCTAATATTTATTAAATTCTGGCGATTCTATTACTCCTTCATGTTTCTTGAATCGTCTAATTCTGACTCCTCGCATTTCCATGGCTTTATAGCCCTATGTTGAAGATCTTCATCTACATGCTTATACGACCTTCCAATATGTTTGTTGGTTCACTTCCCTATAATCCCAAGACTAGCAAGACTTTATTTCTGATAGTAAACTATTGTCTTTCGTTTCAGAACCTCTGGGTTAACTGTTCTTTCCAGCTTTATAGAACATCATCCATAGAGACTTGGTAATACGTCGACCTTGTCTTCATCATCGTATTCCCTTCTAACTACATGTCTTCTCCGTCAAGTACTAACCACATATATAATTCCCTTTTCTCCTTGAAGTTTCCTAAGTCTTCCTCGGTTCTGGGGTCCGGTTAGGCGAACTTCCTTCCATCAGCTCTAATCCATCGAGCTTTATTCAGTCAACTCTATTTAGTCTGGAGGGATTATAACTCACCTTTTTGCTCAAATCTTAGTATACCAACCTAATGGTCTCACGATGAACACATGATGTATCCCAGGGTGCGAATTCCCAGTGCTGTCCTCCGGTAAAGGGATACGGTTACCAGGTTTCCAACAATTTCTCTAAGGATATATGGTATGCCTATCATATGAGTAGTTAGATCTAAGATGTCAATCCTCTTGTTATTACATCTATCTTTACGGTGACTCCGGATATAATCGCTGACTATGGTACGTTGGCCTCATATGTGACAGATACCTTCTTCCAAATTGGTCCACTTTCCTGGCTTATCATCAACCCACAACAAACTAGACTCTTCTCCTATAATTCTATTGTTCTTCTGAACAATGAACTCCGTGTTTACACTTCTCTACGGGGTTGTTATGGCTTCTTTGGACTATCAACGTGCTTCCATCTTGGTACTTCACTTAATTTCCTAATCTCTTACTGGCTTATACGCATTTGACAGATGTCTTATTCACCCACTCTTTCTTGTCCACTGTCTCTATATTCCTCACAAAGTTATCTCCTTGTCAATGTCCAATCTCCAATCATGAACTCATGTTTGGCAGTTATTTTTGCTTCTTCCGTCGTTGGTGATGTCTACAGTGGACGATCAACTCCTTGTTTATTCTTCCAGAACTGGAAATATCCACATTTTTTCTGTCGTCATCCTCCTTTGTCTTCAACCTTATCATACACTTGAACACATAAATGTTGATAAACTTCTTCTCAAGCTTGATCCCAGTAGTATCAATGTCTCCTCATTTCTTCAACAATAAACTCTTCCACCAAGTTTCGACAATCTCATCAACACATATCTGCATTTTATTGCTTCTTCTTTCAAGGTCTTTGAATTTCCCTTTAGTCTCTCTGTAACATCCCAAATTTATAATAAGAATTAACAAGACCCAAAATTCAGAACCAACAAAAACTTTTCGAAATTACTACACTAATGATTGTGTTTTCCTTTATATTGTTCTGTTTGACCTTGTGTGACTTGTTGTTTATGTTGTTTGACTAGTAAATATTAATCCAAGAATCCAGCCCAAGTAAAATATATTAAACTTGGTGCTCATGTTATGACAAGAGTAGATTCCATATATCTTTTCCAATCTTATTTTGGCCAAAGTCTATTTCAATGATGTTTGATTTCAGCAAATAAAATACCCTTCCGTTGAGAAAGTAAAAGTAATTCCAAAATTATGTGTTCCCAAAAATATGGGGATCTATATGTTATCTCCTATCTATTGCCAACCATGATATTTTGCATGTATATGCAACTCCCATTTTATAAACTCTGATTTCCACTCAATTTGAAAACAACACTAGTGGGAAATATATTACCCCACATATTTCCTTTCCCAAACCTTTTTGAAAACTATTAAGTGGTGATCGGAGATATTCTTTAAACATCATCTTGTCATAATTAAGTGTGATCATTTTATAAGATAGTATTGTTAATTATGGAAATGGTGGTGTGATTAATTCATGTGGTTTGAATTGTGTGGTCATGGTTGTGATGTGAGTATTGTTGTGTTTTATTGCTTGATGTGTGTGATTGCTAAGCAAAGGTGTGAATGAAAAGGAAAAGAAATAAAAGCAACACCACCACATGAAATAATGGGACAAGTTCCATACAAAAATTTCCCTAAGAAAGAAATAAATATTTCTCTTAAACCAAAAATCAGTGGGGTGACATGATGATCACCTCCACATTACTCTTGTACCTCTTCCCTCTTCAAAAGATATTTTCAAAAACCTAAATTTAAAATCCTAAATTCTTTCTTTATCATTGAAAAATCACCAAATGTGCCATGAAGTACTTATCAAATGAATTATGTCATGGCACCAAAATCTCTATTAATACATAGGGAGCCAATTGTGGAAGAAAAACTCAAAATTTTGAATTAAAATTTCGTTGACACATTTTGTCGAACACCTGGAGGGCAGAGCCCGAGTTCATCCCCAAACCGAAGAACTTCGGATCAAATTGGAGGATTCGAGTTGTTGTTCTTCGATTCCTTGCGCCACACCACTCCCCTGCACATCACGGACCCGCCCAGCGTCTTAAACCCGCGCGGGAACAACCCTAGCCGTCGCATTTATCATCGCCATCCGAGGGAGCACGGCCACTGTGGCCATGCCGCCCTGCCACGCCGTGGAGGAGGCCGTCCCCCACTGGCCTAGCTACCCAAACGCCGCTCCCTACCACCCCTCCTGCCCCCTCTCGCGCCCGCACCACGCCCAGCAGGAGCCCAAACCCGCCGGGAGCTCGACACCCGTGCGTGCCCGTGCACCGCCCGAGCTCGCACAGAGCACGCCGCGGCCGTCCCCCACCTCGAGCTCGCCCAGCTCACCTCCACGCAGCCCCCCTTGCTCCCCTCCATAGCCCAGCACCGTAGCCGGCCTCGCGCCAACCCTACGGACATGCCTAGCCGCCCGCTGGACCGCCCCAGCACCGTGTCCACCATGGACCGAGCTCCGGTTATAAAAGGAGCCGCCCCGAGCTCCAATTCCTCCCACGCCACTCCACCCCGCCTCGCCACTCCACTCCCCTCCACTTCACCCTCACCGTGCACCGCCAGGAGGGCGGAAATCGTGGCCGCTAAGCTGCTGTCGCCCTGCAATTTCTCCGCCGAAGCCGAGGTGGACGTCGGGCACGAACTCGTCGTGCCATTGCTCCCCTCTCCCTCTCAGCCCTCCATTGCACTCTCCGAGGCCACCCCACTCACCCGTATCCTTGTCCCCTCTGTATTTTGCACAGGACCATCACCTGGAGCTCGCCGGAGTTGCGCCAAGGACACGGACGCGACGCGGAGCTCGACGCCGACGAACACGACCACCCCAGCACCTGCAACTCACCCTATCGACTTCCCTTCGCATCCGCCGCCGTTCTGCACCATCGCCGACCTCTCCCGAGCCCCCTAGGTGAGCCACCCATCACCACCGTGCCGCCGGCGCGGTGGCGCCGCCCATTTTTGGTCGCTGCCGATCCTTTGAACTTGGGCCGTTGGATTTAGATCCAACGGCAAGATACCGATTCGGTTATTTCAGAAAAACGGCTAAGTCTGGGAAACAACAGATTAGGTTAGCCCACTTTGCAATTAAATTGTGGAAAATCTACTGCGCCAAAATTTACAAACTTTGTATGGATGGAAAGATCTAGATTCATAGATTCATCTGCAAGTCTTTTATATCCAAAATGTTTAGTCTAGCATCCTCAAATAGATAGGCAAAGTGGCTATGTTCTGTCTGTTCCAGAGAAATTTCTGAAACAGACATTTAGTTCTGTTTTTAGCTGATGATATTAATTTCCCTAAAATTATTTAGGAGTTTGTCTTGGCATGACATGTTAGTATAGTGAGTATACTGCCATGAACAAGTATTGTGAACCCCAGAATAAAATCTGTGTAAAAGATTTAAGATGAAGAAGATAGCTAATCAGTTTAGTACCCCACATGAAATAACAGACATAACTCATTTCCCATACAAATTGCTACTTAACCAGAGGCCTAAAAATAGCAAACTAAAATCTGATAGCAAGTACAACATGCCGTCTTCACAGAGATGCAAGCCATGATCATGTAGGGTAATTCCCTGATTTAAAATGAAGGTGACAAATGTGCTAATTGATAAACTTAAAATGGGTAGATTTCTCTGTCAGAAATTTGATTAGAACTTTGAAATTCAATATCTTGAGATCTATGAATCTAAAAATAGCAAATGAAAATGTTCTGGAAATCTTATGAAATTATCTAACTCACTAAAGTGGTTTCACCCCATTTAGGTTATTAAATAAATAATGATAATCAAAATGCCACAGAAAGTATAAAACCTAAACTTGTTTGTTTCTGATACTCTACTAATCCAAATGAGGTCAAACCAATTTTGTTAGCTCACATATAAGCAATACTAGTTATCCCTAAGAGGATTTAACTTTTGAGTAAAATTAACTTGAGTTGTAGCAAAAACAAGAAAACCAACATTCTGGATTAAAACATTTATACAGGGAGTTTAATAACTCAAATTGAATTAAATCCAATTGGATTGTCTTCTAAACTTCAATAGCTTTCTGTAGGATTTAGTTCATATTTTTGTGATGAACAGAACTTAAAATATGAAATTATACACAAAACCCTAATTTCTGCCATAATTGTGACACCACTAAGTAATGGGTAATTAAATCAAATTGAATTCAAATTAGGTTGCCTTGTGTGTGTAGTAGCTAATGTGTGACGCTTCAGAGTTGTTGTGATGCTTGATTGAGTAATTTAGAAATGGTATATATTGCTTGCCTATTTTGATGATTATATCACCTCGTGTGCTTAATATAACTGTCTTGCTTGTTAAACTTGGTTGTATTTAAGTTGAGACCTAGCCTGAGTATCTTGTTAATGCCTCTACATTAGCTTGGTAGAATACTTGAAATTATAGAGATTATTTGATAGCTTAACTTTTGTCTGAAGTATTTGCTATTTAAATAAAGATGCTTAATCACAACTTTAATCATAATTCTTAAACATGAGTAGTGAGGTGATTGTCAAACTTGTTTGTTACTAATAGTTTTCCATCATGATTGTTGTTTGTTAGTAATTGTTTGATGATTGTTGTTGGAGTGCTCTACTGTATGTTGATTGTGATCTTTCCTTTTTACGACGTTAGATACCAACGCTATCGGAGTAAACCGTGGGAAGGATTTATTGGAAAGCAATCAGAGTTTATTTCTTTGATCAAGAGTAGCAAGTCCAGAGACATTACGCTGGAAACAGGCAAGCTACTTCACTGAGCTTGCATTTATATTCATCTATTTGATCACCTGAAGTATTCAAAAGTAGCGATGATTTTAAAAACCTTTTTACAAAGATATGAAAAAACTATTTTGCCAAGAGTAGATATGTATAACTATAGGATGGAAAAATATGATTTATTCCAAAACTCCTTTTCAAAGTACTTGGAAGAATGTGGAATGCCGAATGGTCGGCATGGAAGTGGAAAAGAGGTGATCGGTAATGTTTATGAAAAATGCACATTGTGTCTTAGTACTATGACGACCAGCCAATAACCTGTGCGACCACATCTACCCAAATATGGGAACGGGCGTAGTCATATAGTTTGCTCGTGTTAGTACTGGATACCTCATCGACGGAGATGACTCCGTTATGCATGAGGGGATGGTCATGGCGACCTACCCCCTGACCCGGGTCTCGGCAATCTGATGGATTGAGGGATTGAAGGTCCACCTTTGGGTCGCCGGGCAAAACTTACGAGTCCTTACATCTAGGTTCCTCGACGGAGGATCCTGTACTAGGTGTTGAAGGAATGGTGAAATCGTAAGGGCAGGGTCCTATACTAGCATGAGCAAAGGAAAGGCTATGGCCGGTGGCTCAACTTCGCATACACCTTGTATGGCGGGACGTGGCAGACACGGTGAGCTACCGGATGGGTGTGGGAAAAGCGTGCTACCTCTGCAGAGGGTAAAACTATTCGAATAGCCGAGTCCTCGGATATGGACAGTTGGGAGGCTGTACTAGGCCTATGTGCAAGTTTTGGAAAAAGGTTTGAGATTTGAAAGAGAAAATGATGTGAAGGATGTTTTATGCAACTATGCCAATGTGCTGGTATGAGTTGTTGGAAATAATTGGACCATGATGAGACATGGTCGGGAAAAAGGAGGAGTTTTGGATAAATAAACAAAATGGTGATTTTTCCAGGAAAAACATTTTAAAAAGGGACTTCTTATTTTAACAAACAGCTACTTTTCGGGAAAAATGTTTTAAAAGAAAACTCTTTACAAAGACAGTTTTATGGAAAAAAAAAAGGAATCTAAAGCCTTCTTTTCGTTTTCTTTAACAAAGGCTATAGATGTTTTGAAAAATACACAAGGTTTATGAAAAGTTATAAAATTTCTCTTATTTTACTTCAACCAAAGTTATGGAGTTTTCAGACAAGTTTTATTGAACAAAAGTCTATCATTCTCTTTTCAATAAAGATTAGAGTTTTCAAAGCAAACAAAGTTTTACTCAAACTATAAACAAAAAAAAAGAAAAGGGTAGTGCATGCTCTTTCGGGGGTAGTTTGCGAGTACAATTCCCATTGTACTCATAATGGTTTCGTCCCTGGCTATTGTCTTAGCCAGATTTTAAAGAGGAGCAGCTTGAAGAAGGAGACGGAACTGACGTCAATGCGAACTAGGGCGCTTCCCAGTCAGTTGCCTGTAGGGTTAAGGCGAATGACTTGGGCTCCACGTTGTTTGGTGATTTCCGCTGCAAGTACCTATTGAAGAGTATGACTTCAGTCAAGTAAGTAAATTCCTTCGGTATTTATGGATTTTCTTTGATTACCAGTTTGATTGTGCTCAGCGACACACTGATCATGGATCGCTGATGTAGGCACAAGGGTATTTCGGACTGCTAGTCCGGGGTCCCCACAGACTTGGTATCAGAGCAATCCTGACTGTAGGAGACCTTAGTTAGCATGGACGTTAGTTAGGAAAGCAAATATATTTGTTAAAAATATATTACTACCAAAATATATTTTTATCTAGAGAAGTCCTAAAAATGGCTTCGCTCTTCTCATCTTCTCACATATTTCAACGTCTTACCCCTCTATTTTAAGATTTTCAAAGGCATTCTTCTATTATCTTACCTTCATTCAAAACCTACATATATACTCGACGATGAACCCAAGTGAGACCTAACTGACCAGTAGCCAGAAGGAGAAGAAGGTTCCATCCCAAATCCTCGACATTCAACATCAGGGTGGTTGATTCGCAAATGCCAAGATCGTCAATGTCAACAAAGCAACAAACCTCCGAAGACCTCAGCTCAACATCAACAATTCTACTCAAGTTGCAACTTCGACGACCCCAATTTCTCCAGCAGAAGACTAAGGTGATAAGATGAAGACTCCACCAACCATGTTCGACAAAGACCCATAGGAAAAACTTATGATAGGAACGTTGGTTACCCCGACTACCACGAGTATTTGGTGTCCAGTAGTACTAAATGTACCTTGTGCATTGTTGGTTGTGAGTTCTCTGCTGGTGTGTTGTTTCTCCTGTGTGTTTTGCAAATCGCGCCTAGTTAACAAACCCATAATGCTTACCTATTAAAAAAAAAAAACCAAAAAAAAATATATCAGGTATGCTAATCACGGTAGTCTTGTTGTATTTAAACCAAAAAAAAAGTGTTTTAAGCTATCTCTACAAAAATTTGTTTAACTCAATTGCGGCAACCATAGTTCCCCAGACGGAAATGTCGCGGGCGCACCCCTACATCGGTTCCGGTTTTGAAGCAACTCAAGGTCCTCCGATCGAAGCCGCTCCAGGAGCCCACTTGACAACCTTTGAAAGAGAAGAGTCACACGCGTATAAGATCTGCCCAAAAAAATTAGAGAGGACGTCATCAGAAGTCAAAGGAACGGACCCCATGGCCATAGAACAACGTTGGTGCTACACTTGCAAGGAACACGGACATATGACTAGGAAATGCCCCCTTAGGTACATCATAAAGAGGAAACCACCCAAAGGAAAGGCTTGTAGTCAGTGCGGAAGGGGTGGACACCCGGCAAGTCAATGCCCCGGCAGATGCCCAAACTGTTTTCATTTTCATCCACATGGCAAGTGCCCAACCGCTAGCATCACGTGCTACCTATGTGAAGGGAATGACCATGTTCCGGCTAAGTGTCCTCTGGAGTTCCTAGCAGATGCAGTAAATGAAGCTCATGAGAAGATTGCTCAAGACGCCATCCATGCTCCGACAAGGACGCTCACTAGAGCATCTAGCCCCTATCAGAATCTGAAGCGCCAGAAGGATAGGCACCCCAAGGAGCCAACACCACCCTTAGAAACATATCACCAGTTGTGCCTACGCTCTGGAAGAACCCTTCGCAGGAAGAAGCCCTGCACTATCCAGCAAGCCCCCAAGCTTGCCTATCAATCCCCGCAAGCCCCACGCCCCACCTTTCCTAACCACCCAAACAAGTCCAACCGCGCCAATGTTGTCTGCTTTGAATGCGGCACCAAGGGTCACTACTCCTACGAATGCCCCAATCTCAAGGAATCAATTCAGCGCCCCTTAAAGAAATGCAGTATTTCCACGTCAAAGGAAAGTTAGCGCCACGGTGTATTGGTCCTTTCAAGATCATTAGTCGTCGAGAAGAAGTATGGGTCCTATCTAGTTAGCAGTATTTGGGGTCAATGTAAGGTCCGTCTCTTTTAATGAAATCCCTTTTAGACTCTTAAAGAAAAGAGATGTTAACATGCCTAAACACGAGCCTCACCTTGAAAAAATATATATATATATATAATTACTGGTGAAATTACAGGTATACCATCACTGACTTAACTTACCAAATTCTGGATTAACATCTAACCCCAGTTGTGGCGATACTAACTAGCCTTATCTAACCACAAGTTCTGACAAGAAGAGAGGTGATAAAGAAACAATCACTTATAGCTGGTAGTGAAAAGATCGCCATTAACAAGGCTGAAGTCGACCAACATCGAAGACCATCTGCGCGGAATTGAACCAGGAAGCTAGCGCCATCAACGTTAGCTATCGAGCAATCATCCTTTTCAACTTGGCTCGACCAATCACACCGAAGGAGGATTCAAGAAAGCACGAGCATCGACTGCTGACATGAAGCTCTTTCTCTAACTTATTTAGGCTAAATGAGAACGCAACCCTTGTACCCTCGTCGGACAGCAGACCAAACCACTTACCTTTAGGGTCCTTGTACTGACTCTTAGATTCCTCTGGAAGCTCAATGATCTAGACTGTACTTCTTAAGATTCTTACCAACGCTTCATGAAGCTCAAGAACCAAGGAAGTCAGCAATGAAGTTCCTCCTTTACTCAGCTAAGAAGGAAAGGCATGAAGACAAATAACCAGCGGATACCCAGAAGAACCAAACGACGGAAGCACCTGCGGTGGACAACGTCAACCACCAAGCAAGTTTAGACGCCCTTAGCAGTTGTTAACATCCTTCATCTACCACGAAAATCGAAGAGAGTTGAGTACGCAGACTCGACGCAACCTGAAAACCACACGTCCCCATCTACGACCCCTGTAAGGTGAAAAGGGTACAAAATGATATCTGCACCGACACCAAGCACCAAGGAGTGGCAACCGAGACGAAGATCATCAAGAAGAATAATGCCTCCAAGTCAACTCCAGCTGCAAACTTCAGCAAGACCGATTAAAAACCCCTTTTTAAGGGGGGAAGACCTGCAATAGGTATACCAGAACGTGGTAATAATTAGTTCCTTGCGCCTCAGCCTCGTAGAAACTGGGAACAGCCAACCAAGACTATCCATCAGCATAGATCGTCAAGTCAACCCTAACATCTAGGATCTGAACCCACCAGAGAAAATTATCGACAAGGAACGACCTTGCAACATCCATTTGTCAATAGCTCACCTGGTGATCTCACTGAAGAAGCAACGACCTCGGAAGAATAGCCAGCCCAAAACCCGTGCCCTCGTACTCCCCTGTACCCCCGGGCAAATCTCGGGACGAGATTTATTTTAAGGGGGGAAGGATTTGTAACATCCCAAATTTATAATAAGAATTAACAAGACCCAAAATTCAGAACCAACAAAAACTTTTCGAAATTACTACACTAATGATTGTGTTTTCCTTTATATTGTTCTGTTTGACCTTGTGTGACTTGTTGTTTATGTTGTTTGACTAGTAAATATTAATCCAAGAATCCAGCCCAAGTAAAATATATTAAACTTGGTGCTCATGTTATGACAAGAGTAGATTCCATATATCTTTTCCAATCTTATTTTGGCCAAAGTCTATTTCAATGATGTTTGATTTCAGCAAATAAAATACCCTTCCGTTGAGAAAGTAAAAGTAATTCCAAAATTATGTGTTCCCAAAAATATGGGGATCTATATGTTATCTCCTATCTATTGCCAACCATGATATTTTGCATGTATATGCAACTCCCATTTTATAAACTCTGATTTCCACTCAATTTGAAAACAACACTAGTGGGAAATATATTACCCCACATATTTCCTTTCCCAAACCTTTTTGAAAACTATTAAGTGGTGATCGGAGATATTCTTTAAACATCATCTTGTCATAATTAAGTGTGATCATTTTATAAGATAGTATTGTTAATTATGGAAATGGTGGTGTGATTAATTCATGTGGATTGAATTGTGTGGTCATGGTTGTGATGTGAGTATTGT
The DNA here is from genome assembly GCA_012064385.1 of Puccinellia tenuiflora. Taxonomy (NCBI): domain Eukaryota; kingdom Viridiplantae; phylum Streptophyta; class Magnoliopsida; order Poales; family Poaceae; genus Puccinellia; species Puccinellia tenuiflora. The sequence continues at coordinate 341,497 of QRDG01002040.1, forward strand.
TGTGTTTTATTGCTTGATGTGTGTGATTGCTAAGCAAAGGTGTGAATGAAAAGAAAAGAAATAAAAGCAACACCACCACATGAAATAATGGGACAAGTTCCATACAAAAATTTCCCTAAGAAAGAAATAAATATTTTCTCTTAAACCAAAAATCAGTGGGGTGACATGATGATCACCTCCACATTACTCTTGTACCTCTTCCCTCTTCAAAAGATATTTTCAAAAACCTAAATTTAAAATCCTAAATTCTTTCTTTATCATTGAAAAATCACCAAATGTGCCATGAAGTACTTATCAAATGAATTATGTCATGGCACCAAAAATCTCTATTAATACATAGGGAGCCAATTGTGGAAGAAAAACTCAAAATTTTGAATTAAAATTTCGTTGACACATTTTGTCGAACACCTGGAGGGCAGAGCCCGAGTTCATCCCCAAACCGAAGAACTTCGGATCAAATTGGAGGATTCGAGTTGTTGTTCTTCGATTCCTTGCGCCACACCACTCCCCTGCACATCACGGACCCGCCCAGCGTCTTAAACCCGCGCGGGAACAACCCTAGCCGTCGCATTTATCGTCGCCATCCGAGGGAGCACGGCCACTGTGGCCATGCCGCCCTGCCACGCCGTGGAGGAGGCCATCCCCCACTGGCCTAGCTACCCAACGCCGCTCCCTACCACCTCTCCTGCCCCCTCTCGCGCCCGCACCACGCCCAGCAGGAGCCCAAACCCGCCGGGAGCTCGACACCCGTGCGTGCCCGTGCGCCGCCCGAGCTCGCACAGAGCACGCCGCGGCCGTCCCCCACCTCGAGCTCGCCCAGCTCGCCTCCACGCAGCCCCCCTTGCTCCCCTCCATAGCCCAGCACCGTAGCCGGCCTCGCGCCAACCCTACGGACATGCCTAGCCGCCCGCTGGACCGCCCCAGCACCGTGTCCACCATGGACCGAGCTCCGGTTATAAAAGGAGCCGCCCCGAGCTCCAATTCCTCCCACGCCACTCCACCCCGCCTCGCCACTCCACTCCCCTCCACTTCACCCTCACCGTGCACCGCCAGGAGGGCGGAAATCGCGGCCGCTAAGCTGCTGCCGCCCTGCAATTTCTCCGCCGAAGCCGAGGTGGACGTCGGGCACGAACTCGTCGTGCCATTGCTCCCCTCTCCCTCTCAGCCCTCCATTGCACTCTCCGAGGCCACCCCACTCACCCGTATCCTTGTCCCCTCTGTATTTTGCACAGGACCATCACCTGGAGCTCGCCGGAGTTGCGCCAAGGACACGGACGCGACGCGGAGCTCGACGCCGACGAACACGACCACCCCAGCACCTGCAACTCACCCTATCGACTTCCCTTCGCATCCGCCGCCGTTCTGCACCATCGCCGACCTCTCCCGAGCCCCCTAGGTGAGCCACCCATCACCACCATGCCGCCGGCGCGGTGGCGCCGCCCATTTTTGGTCGCTGCCGATCCTTTGAACTTGGGCCGTTGGATTTAGATCCAACGGCAAGATACCGATTCGGTTATTTCAGAAAAACGGCTAAGTCTGGGAAACAACAGATTAGGTTAGCCCACTTTGCAATTAAATTGTGGAAAATCTACTGCGCCAAAATTTACAAACTTTGTATGGATGGAAAGATCTAGATTCATAGATTCATCTGCAAGTCTTTTATATCCAAAATGTTTAGTCTAGCATCCTCAAATAGATAGGCAAAGTGGCTATGTTCTGTCTGTTCCAGAGAAATTTCTGAAACAGACATTTAGTTCTGTTTTTAGCTGATGATATTAATTTCCCTAAAATTATTTAGGAGTTTGTCTTGGCATGACATGTTAGTATAGTGAGTATACTGCCATGAACAAGAACTGAGAACCCCTAAATAAAATCTGTGAAAAAGATTTAAGATGAAGAAGATAGCTAATCAGTTTAGTACCCCACATGAAATAACAGACATAACTCATTTCCCATACAAATTGCTACTTAACCAGAGGCCTAAAAATAGCAAACTAAAATCTGATAGCAAGTACAACATGCCGTCTTCACAGAGATGCAAGCCATGATCATGTAGGGTAATTCCCTGATTTAAAATGAAGATGACAAATGTGCTAATTGATAAACTTAAAATGGGTAGATTTCTCTGTCAGAAATTTGATTAGAACTTTGAAATTCAATATCTTGAGATCTAGGAATCTAAAAATAGCAAATGAAAATGTTCTGGAAAGCTTATGAAATTATCTAACTCACTAAAGTGGTTTCACCCCATTTAGGTTATTAAATAAATAATGATAATCAAAATGCCACAGAAAGTATAAAACCTAAACTTGTTTGTTTCTGATACTCTACTAATCCAAATGAGGTCAAACCAATTTTGTTAGCTCACATATAAGCAATACTAGTTATCCCTAAGAGGATTTAACTTTTGAGTACAATTAACTTGAGTTGTAGCAAACACAAGAAAACCAACATTCTGGATTAAAACATTTATACAGGGAGTTTAATAACTCAAATTGAATTAAATCCAATTGGATTGTCTTCTAAACTTCAATAGCTTTCTGTAGGATTTTAGTTCATATTTTTGTGATGAACAGAACTTAAAATATGAAATTATACACAAAACCCTAATTTCTGCCATAATTGTGACACCACTAAGTAATGGGTAATTAAATCAAATTGAATTCAAATTAGGTTGCCTTGTGTGTGTAGTAGCTAATGTGTGATGCTTCAGAGTTGTTGTGATGCTTGATTAAGTAATTTAGAAATGGTATATATTGCTTGCCTATTTTGATGATTATATCACCTCGTGTGCTTAATATAACTGTCTTGCTTGTTAAACTTGGTTGTATTTAAGTTGAGACCTAGCCTGAGTATCTTGTTAATGCCTCTACATTAGCTTGGTAGAATACTTGAAATTATAGAGATTATTTGATAGCTTAACTTTTGTCTGAAGTATTTGCTATTTAAATAAAGATGCTTAATCACAACTTTAATCATAATTCTTAAACATGAGTAGTGAGGTGATTGTCAAACTTGTTTGTTAACTAATAGTTTTCCATCATGATTGTTGTTTGTTAGTAATTGTTTGATGATTGTTGTTGGAGTGCTCTACTGTATGTTGATTGTGATCTTTCCTTTTTACGACGTTAGATACCAACGCTATCGGAGTAAACCGTGGGAAGGATTTATTGGAAAGCAATCAGAGTTTATTTCTTTGATCAAGAGTATCAAGTCCAGAGACATTACGCTGGAAACAGGCAAGCTACTTCACTGAGCTTGCATTTATATTCATCTATTTGATCACCTGAAGTATTCAAAAGTAGCGATGATTTTAAAAACCTTTTTACAAAGATATGAAAAAACTATTTTGCCAAGAGTAGATATGTATAACTATAGGATGGAAAAATATGATTTATTCCAAAACTCCTTTTCAAAGTACTTGGAAGAATGTGGAATGCCGAATGGTCGGCATGGAAGTGGAAAAGAGGTGATCGGTAATGTTTATGAAAAATGCACATTGTGTCTTAGTACTATGACGACCAGCCAATAACCTGTGCGACCACATCTACCCAAATATGGGAATGGGCGTAGTCATATAGTTTGCTCGTGTTAGTACTGGATACCTCATCGACGGAGATGACTCTGTTATGCATGAGGGGATGGTCATGGCGACCTACCCCCTGACCCGGGTCTCGGCAATCTGATGGATTGAGGGATTGAAGGTCCACCTTTGGGTCGCCGGGCAAAACTACGAGTCCTTACATCTAGGTTCCTCGACGGAGGATCCTGTACTAGGTGTTGAAGGAATGGTGAAATCGTAAGGGTAGGGTCCTATACTAGCATGAGCAAAGGAAAGGCTATGGTCGGTGGCTCAACTTCGCATACACCTTGTATGGCGGGACGTGGCAGACACGGTGAGCTACCGGATGGGTGTGGGAAAAGCGTGCTACCTCTGCAGAGGGTAAAACTATTCAAATAGCCGAGTCCTCGGATATGGACAGTTGGGAGGCTGTACTAGGCCTATGTGCAAGTTTTGGAAAAAGGTTTGAGATTTGAAAGAGAAAATGATGTGAAGGATGCTTTATGCAACTATGCCAATGTGCTGGTATGAGTTGTTGGAAATAATTGGACCATGATGAGACATGGTCGGGAAAAAGGAGGAGTTTTGGATAAATAAACAAAATGGTGATTTTTCCAGGAAAAACGTTTTTAAAAGGGACTTCTTATTTTAACAAACAGCTACTTTTCGGGAAAAATGTTTTAAAAGAAAACTCTTTACAAAGACAGTTTTATGGAAAAAAAAAGGAATCTAAAGCCTTCTTTTCGTTTTCTTTAACAAAGGCTATAGATGTTTTGAAAAATATACAAGGTTTATGAAAAGTTATAAAATTTCTCTTATTTTACTTCAACCAAAGTTATGGAGTTTTCAGACAAAGTTTTATTGAACAAAAGTCTATCATTCTCTTTTCAATAAAGATTAGAGTTTTCAAAGCAAACAAAGTTTTACTCAAACTATAAACAAAAAAAAAAGAAAAGGGTAGTGCATGCTCTTTCGGGGGTAGTTTGCGAGTACAATTCCCATTGTACTCATAATGGTTTCGTCCCTGGCTATTGTCTTAGCCAGATTTTAAAGAGGAGCAGCTTGAAGAAGGAGACGGAACTGACGTCAATGCGAACTAGGGCGCTTCCCAGTCAGTTGCCTGTAGGGTTAAGGCGAATGACTTGGGCTCCACGTTGTTTGGTGATTTCCGCTGCAAGTACCTATTGAAGAGTATGACTTCAGTCAAGTAAGTAAATTCCTTCGGTATTTATGGATTTTCTTTGATTACCAGTTTGATTGTGCTCAGCGACACACTGATCATGGGATCGCTGATGTAGGCACAAGGGTATTTCGGACTGCTAGTCCGGGGTCCCCACACTCTCTCAATCAAGAACCTCCATCCTTGGGTTTGACAGCCTCAAAAAGGACTTCATGACTTGCTTGGCAAGAACTTCATAACCTACCTTCTCGGGTATGTCTCCTAATGTAGCTTCACTTGCATCATCTTTGGTAAATCTTTGTCCAACTTCTTGTGATGCTCTTAGTCAAGCTTACTTTGTTCACCCATCCTTCTTAATACTAGTGAGATTTGTCTCCAAATCCTAATATGAAGTGGAATATAGTCCATCCCCATTAGTGGCTTCATCGACTTTTGTCTTTCTTTGATTCCTTTCTCTGCGCGAGCTTTCATTGCTGCCTCAAATCTGATCACTCAAAATGCTCTCATACTAACCTATGTACCCTCTAGACCGATAACATCAAGAAAGAATAAAATGTTGCAACATGCATTTGCACATCAAGTTCAAACTTCATGCTCGGATCTAGTCAATCAAAAATCCAATAAGAACCAATGAAACCCAAATATAGTTATATATCACTCAGGCACCATTAGCTAATAAAATAAGTAGTACTTTGAGTATAAACAACTCAAGTACCAAGGCTCAGATACTATACACTACAAGTCAGGTATATATTACCTATTAGCCCTATTCCATATAACAACTCTTGCCTCACTGGCTTATGGGACAGGTTTATCCTTCACTCAAAGTGTGACTTATACAAGCATTTACGACAATTGACCATTCGCAATTTGAGTAACTCTGACCTGGTGTCGAGGTATACCTATCTCCATCTTAGTTCAAAAGTAACTAAGTCTTCTTGGCCTTGAACTTTGTCTTCGTGCCTTGGCATATTTCCATACATCTTCATATCTTCAAGTGTAACCACACATTATAACTCTCGATCACTCGTGTAGGTACTATTGATATATATGAATACCATAATACTGTACTTTTGGCAAGTGCACTACTCCATATCCTCCTTGAAATGGTATCTAATTATCCAACATGCTCTTAGGACATGAACCATGTTAAAGTGGCATACTTACCATAACTTACATGGCTTAGTATATCTAACTCACCATTATTCTATTCTTCCCCTGTCCTTCCATCACCAACTCTCAATAGGGTTCTACTTCATAGGATAGCATCCTCAATGATACAACATAGATATCACTGACTTGGATATACCTTCTTTGGTATAGCTATTGCATAGGTCATTCTCTCAAGTGGTATACCAGTTTTAGAAAGAAACAAGATAGATAAGTACTATACCTATAGAAGACTAGATAAGAACACTCTATATACGTATGATGTTATTACTCTCAAGTGAATAACCATCATAGGTCATAGGTAGATATAGTTTAGATAACATAACTTCCTATAGTCTTTACCAACCTACAAGTCTCCTAAAAGGTTTGAAACCTAAGGTCGCTTTGCTCTGATACCAGCTGCGGTGACCCAGCACACCACTGCATGGTGTAGTGTGCAAGTCGTTGACATAATACTCACAGAAGGACCTATCCGTGAATATTACATCCCTCAAGGTGGTACAACAGAAACATAGAAGGTCCAAGGTAATACAATAGGATTACAATAATACTCATTACAAAACTTCGAGAACTTCCTCGATACATAGAGGATACTCTCGTGCAAATGAAATCCAGAAAAGATCCAATTCGTATCACTAAGCTGGAGATTAACTCTAGCTCTAATTCCTAATCCACTACTGCTGTTGCCACAATATTAATCTACTCCATCTAGAATTTCTTTATCCAAGATAGGACCCGTCCTTCCATTCGATGTTGACTCCTCCATTGTCATTGTGGTCGCCGATCGTCCGTTGTTGAAGTTGCGGTTGATTCCTTCTAACTCTACCAAGTTGACTGGATCCTTGTGGAAGACCTTCCCGACGTTGTTGTGTATACCTGACATCTCTTCTGGTGGCTCCAAAAATCTAAGAAGGGGTCAAAAGGGAAAGGGTGAGTAACCAGCGTTACCCAGCAAGTCCATTATGTACAGTGGGAAGTTTGATGCACTAGCTACAGCTTTAGACTCCAGGGAGCCTTAAGCTTAATGCAAGGTTTTTGTAAACATTTCTTCAAGAGGTAGCTTTTATTCTGAAAACTATGCCCGTCATCCTTCACAGGGGCTAGAACTTTCATGGAGTTCCTTTCCTGCAGCGTTCGCAGCTCCTTCCCGGAACATGGAGTAACATGTTACACTTTTTTACACTCTGCAGAGGTGCGTTACTTTACCCATAAGAGATCAAGACTTGGTTGCACAACCGGACGATCTTTCCCGTCCACACTCTCTTTGGTGTGGGGCCCAGTTTTTTATCCAAGTCATTCATTGTGCTTCTCCGCACAACGCATGCCCACCCAATTCATGCAAAGCAGAATCACCCCTGATGCTCTACCCCTCACGGTAGACACCTAGGCACCCTCTTGAAGACCATCATAGACACCAGAGTCCGTGGGCATTAAGGGATCCCACCCATGTTGCATGTAGTCGCACATGATCTACAGCGTACGGCTCTGGCTGCCTATAGCGCCCCGACCCCGGAATTATACAGAGAGGCTACAGATTATGCTACACAATCGAAGGGCATGGGGTTACCACTCCCACTTAACACCTCGATCATGCCATAAACACTGGCATAGCTATCAATGTATAATAAAGAGATCAAGACTTGTGGAACAACTGGCACATCACAGGCTCTATGACACAAAGAGATCATATAGCAACTCATATAACGAGAAAGATACAAATTACACACAGAGGTCACAGACCCAACAGTACATCATGCGGAAGCGAGGTAGTTGTCTAATACAACAAGATCCAAAATATGGCCTAAGAGGCCTACAGATAAACATTTCCAACCAGCTTGTTCCACGATGTCCCAAGCTGCCACCTGGGAACCCCAGACTACTCGTCGATGTCAACGAAGAACCCACCTGTCTGCTCGGTGTCGTCCTCCTCTGAAACAATTAAATATTCAACAAAGAGAGACAGAGTACCACGTACTCGCAAGTTTAGTAGGGCGATATAGGCCCAATGATGACAAGGCTCTAAAGCTGTATAGTAGTTGTTTTGCATAAAGCTAGTTTTCATTTATAATGACATAAATGACTCATGGCATCGACTACTCAGAATGTTTTCATAAAGGGGATAAGATAGTAAACTTTCTTCGGTTCACATTGAACAAATTTGTAGCCAGAAACCTCTCATCTCCACCAAGGCACTCCCTCGAATCACCCTCGAGGAAATGAACCTTTTATCACACGTTGAGTTGCAACCTCTAGTTGCCAAGTTTCAATTTAAGATTAAATGTTTTTTATGAGCTAATCCGCCTTTCCCAAGATTTGTCCATAACCGTGGACACGGCTTTTCGAAAAGATTAAACCCTGCAGGGGTGTACTAATTTACCCACCGGTACCGTCCGACCCCTTGCCTGTACAATTAGCTCTCTTCCGAGGAAAGCCAGCAGGGCGGGCGCGGTTAAACCTTTACAATGTATGAGACTATCCAAGGGTCATCGTGGCGACAAGACAAGTTTACCCAGCCTATTTCAGCCCCTGCCCCCATCGCCACATCCTAAACACCACCATCCTCATCATTTCTTTTTACACCCACACACTCACACGCAAATGGAAATAGCAAACTAGAGGACCCTTGGATACGCCCGCACAAATTATTCGGTTAAAGGGGATTCCATATGTCCCCACCATTGGAAGCACGCTCGGTTCTTGGTTCTGGCTAAAAGCACTCTCAGCCTAGGCGACAAGAATGAGGCAAAACACCATCTCCCGATGGCAACTCATCCAAGCCTTTTAGCATTTTATTATTTAACACAAGTAACCACCATGTCCGAAATTTTCCATCAACATCATAATTATGGAAATAAATCACCGGACAATATAGTATTTGACTAAGCATGGCTAAGCATAGCTAAGCATATGGACAACAGATATAAAGTATCTCAGGCCAACACATCAACCTATGGTTAATAGGAGGGAAGACAGGTAATGGTTTAGGGGACAATGCATATCATAGGATACTCTATATCTTGAGCAAAAGTTGACCTTTGAATCGAATGCAATATTATGGGGGATAAAATACTTGTATAAACAATAGGATGCTATATGCCAAGAAGGTTAGGTTATCTCTTGCCTTGCTGACGGGGCGTGTAGTACGGCTCGTCGGGGTAGGTAGGGGAACCCTCGACTCCCGAATCTATCGATACCCAAATAATAACAGAAGAACAAATAAATAACACGAAGACAAGTGCAATGCACAATCATGATGTCATGTCAAGTTTATGCATTAATATCATCATATAAATTAGCTAACACAATTAAATGGAGTGCCAAATAATAAGTGCAATTATTTGGAAGCAACCCCATATTTAACTTAGTGATCACATGGTTTATAACTTATTACATTACTAAAAAGTGGCTTAAATATGCATGAACATGACATGAATAGATAGGTATTGTTCTTCTGATCATTTTGGTACCTCATTTGTGATTTTTCCAACTTACGATGATTAAATAGGGAAAAAATATAAATATTATTTGAATTTTAATTATTTTAACCAATTAGAGAAATTACACCAAAGTGAAATTGTTGTCATGATGTGATATTAGCATGATTAGGTAGCATTTGAATTGCTGATCGATTGGATATAGCATTTGCAAGATGTGAAAATAATAAAAAGAAGAAAGGTTATGATTTTCACAAGTTTTCATTAGCTGGGTCGGAATTTATCCGGATTGGTCAGGAATATTCCGGATGGTCCGGAATAATCCGGCTCAGTCCGAACCAATTCTGAGGTAACCTCAAAATGGTTCTGTTAGGGTTTTGGAATTTTCCGGAAAGGTCCGAAAAATTTCGGTCGGTCCGGAATGGATCCGGAATAATCCGGGTGATTCCGAACGACCACTTTTCGGTCAGACTACGACGGCGGTGGCGGCTGCGCACGGTGCAAGCACAAATGAGAGGGAGAGGGGGAGCGGGAGGACGCGCAAGGGAAACGCGGAGCTCACCCTGGCATGTTGGCGTGGTCGGTGAGGCCGGAGAGGGAAGGACAGCGGCGGATTTAGCTTGGCGGAGCTCGGCCGACGTGGACGAAGTCAAGGATGGCGGCATCGATTCGGGCGACCCCGGCTCGATTCCGCCGGTGGGGAGGGAGAGGAGGACGCGGTGGAGGTTTCTACCTGCTTCGATCTACGCAGGGCGGCTCCAGATGACGGCGACGAGCTCGGTAGCCACGGCGGCAATGGTGGAGCTTGGGAGGCAGCACGGGAGGGAGAAAGGAGAGGGAGCAGGTGGGAATGGCTAGGGGAGCAAGTGGACGCCTGATGACGGGATTGATGAGAGTGTTCTTCTCCCTCAACAACGCCAACAAGTACTCCTGATACACTGAAAGGAAGATAATATATTAGGGATAGGTTGAGCCTTCAAGTGCAGAGTATGTAGAAGTGGTAGTTTTCCCCAAGAAGGTGACTCGAGGGTTTAATATCGAACTCTCGGGGAATCAGTAGTGTGGGTTTTATCTTGTCCTTCTCTAGATTTCCTGCAAACAAAATAGATTGCTTTGTGCCCTCAACCTCACCAAGTGGTTGTCAAGCACAAGGTGTGACAATGATATTAAGATGGTAATGAATGCAAAACAGTAAATAAATATGCAATGGTGGTAAATAAGTATGCAAGGATGATAGTAATGACGATGGATGGTATTTTTGGGTTTTATATGTGAATGCAAGAAGTAAAAGTGTTTTTATATTTTCTGATTTTAAAATGGCTGAATGTAAAAGATGCTTAAAAGTGGTTGGAAAAGTGTTTCTTATGATTAAAAATGGACCGGGGTTCATGGTTTCACACATGCACTCTCTCTTTAATATAGTGTGGCAAATGAGTAGACATAGATTTAACATATGAGATTGCAAACAAGGTTAATGACATGTTACTAATTATATGGGCATCACGTCCTAACATAGAGACCTTTTGATTATTAGTCTCACTTATACTCCACCAAGATGTGAACTAAATCATGCACCTTAGTAATTAAGATAACATCAGAGTATAGCTTTAAGATTAATGACATGAAGTGAAAATAAACACATGATGGATCTAGTCTTAGGTAGAGGCATGTCACTCCTCGTACCCTACAACATGGTATTTTGGTTTATCCCTAGTGAGGTAACAAAGTAAGGTAAACACCCAATGGATCATGATATTAAGTTGTCAGCTTATCACTTCACCACCCCCATTACTCCAACTAATGCACACGTTCCCCCACACACGCTCTCATAAACATGCTTGATCATAACAAGGATACAAGAACGGGGTACATAATATGCATCTACTTTCATAACTGAAATATAACATTGCAATCTCAACATATATTAACTCGTAGAAAGATCCACCACAATGGTAATACAACGGTGACCGTAATCATGTTCAGCAGCTCATACGGTGCTAATTAGTGAAGCTCAAGAGAGAGAGAGAGAGAGATACATATGCTATTGCCACAAACCCATAGTCCAGAGGTGGACTACTCCCTCTTCATTATGGAGACGGTGGAGATGTCGATGGAGAAGAAGGAGACCTCTCCGGCAGGACTCCGCCGGAGTTTTCCCCCTCCAATCTGCAGCCTCCTGGTCTCTGTTTCTTGTTTCTCTCGTGTGGCGGCTCTCCCTTTGGAGAACGTCGGGGGGCTCTTTATATAGGCGTTTTTAGGTCACGAGGAAGCTTCTGGGCGAACGATCGACGCAAACGGGGCCACGAGGGCCAATTGGGATAGGCCCACGCGGCTACAGTACCTGGCCGCGTGGGACCCCCCCTTTTGGTCTTTCGGCCTCCGTTCGTTGACTTCTTTCGCTCCTAAATCTTCTCCTTCCAAAATAATGACCCCCGTAAATTTATAGCTCATTATGACGTCGTTAAGGTCCTGAAACAAATAAGGAAAGAAATAGGGTTTTCTGCCTGCGCAGGATTAATTCCATAAAAAGGGGATATCATCATAAATTACCAAAAATCATTAAATAACAGTAATATACCCCTTATATGATGCAAATATGATTGGAATATGACTATTATAGTGCAAAGTTCATGTATGCATTTTAGATGCATCAACATCCCCAAGCTTTGTCCTCGAGTATGAAAGTGATAAAACTAACATGAACTTTGCAATATAATCACAACATGGATATAAAAGACGATTGCTACTGCTACATAAAGTCAAATGATTCATTATTTCAAAGAAGTAGCAATATGCAAACAGTTTATAAGGTGATATCAAGTATTCAAATGAAAAGATGATCAATGATAGTTCACAAGTGCAACATAAAAGATAGTACTATGGACATTCTTACTTTTGCATACTTGTGGTCCATAGAGTGTAGAAAATCTGAATATAAAAGGTGGAGACTTTGGAAATGATATATAAATAAGTAGAGGTAAAGCATGCATAAGTTTCATCTATCCTCCAAACTATTCTACTTAAGTTATTGAATGCAATGGTAATACTTGGTGTCAAGCTCTCATTCCCCTATCATAGCATCTTGAATGATTAAAGTTGAATGTGGAAGCAAATATGAGTAGTGGCCTTGATAAAGTAAAGGTTAGATGTCTCATGCCCCTTGAATACAAGTGCCTACACCATGATTACTCAACTTGGGAAACAAAGCAAGTTTATGTTATCTATCATTGTAAGTAATAACGGTATCATCAAGAGTCTCAACTGGGGTACCTCTTGTCCCATGATATGGATCAAGCCCATATCAAAACAACAAGACAAACAAACATATTGAACAATCTCAACACCCTCTTTATTTAACACTTGATATAGCTTTTTATTGTAGGGTGTATCACAGAGGGTTCAAAATAGCATGTAAGTAAATTTCCACCATGAATGATGCATGGCTTAGATTAGCGGCCCAGGTTTCTCTCTAACCATTTATACAAACTCATTTAAACTTAACTCTATTTCCACATTTATTTCGTCATGATAGGCATCCATAGACAAAAGTACATGATATCAACTAGACAAATGATGAAACATGTTGAAAGCTTTGTATGTGACAGCACATATGGGCTAACTCCCAACCTTAAACATTTATCAAGCCACTATCTTCATAATATTAATCACAATGGTTCATCTTTTTGAATGCAATAAAAGTAAAGTGTGCATCAAGTTCGCGAGAGCTTTTTAACCAACTTTTACCATTACAATAAATAACATCATCATTTTCATTTAGAGGTATAGATAACACATATAACATGATAAACATACTTGGAATAGCATAAAGCTAATAGGTAGATATGGTGGACTCACTGGAAAAACTTGGGTTGAAGGTGTTGGAAACAAGTTTTTACTTGTTGGAATTTTTTTTGGGCTAGCAAAAGGGAGAAAGATGACCATCTAGATGCATGCATGAGTGTCCATAGAACTAACTAATTCATGTCAAACAAGGTGAAATAACATACAGCATCAAAACATGAATAAAAGATAGCTCATGATAAAGCACTTGCAAATTATTACTCATAAAGAGGCTCATGAATCATGCAACTATATGTGTCATTAAAAATCAACTTAGACATCCCTTTTACCAATACAATAAAAGCATGCAAGATATTTCAACCCAAATTTCCAGTAGCATTCTCATATATAAAAGATAGTGTGGTGGTCTCACAAAATAAAAATCAAAGCAAAACAAACTAAAAGACGCTCCAAGTTTATGCGATAAAGTGCAATGATAGAAAAACAGAAGTTAGACGTGTGCAAACCGAGAGTGTTTTGGTTCAGTGGGGATGTTCACATCCCCAAGCTTATGGTTTTCGCCATCCTTGGATAACTCATGGTGCATCCCCTCCAATCCCTGTGAAAAAACTTCAAAACACAATTTCTCCCATCTCTTTCCTGTGGGGTGATATTAATAGAGATAAATAAACAAGTTTCTTTGCTGCATATAATCCATGGATTAAAATTCATATGAATGACCATAGAATGTATAATGTTGTATGCCTACTCATAAACTTAATTGGATCAACTCAATAGTTCAAACTATGCATAAAACAATATGGGACAGAATCTGTCCAGAAAAACAGCAGCAGCAAAACGTATTTTTCTGTCCTACTTAAACTTGTCTACAAATTCTGAAAAAAATTTAGCCATGCAGAGGATGAAAAGTTGCAGTTACAGTAAAAATCTCAGCTCATTCGGATTTACAGAATAAGAATGAAAAATCAAACCGTGCACAGACTCTGTGCAGGAATAAAATCTCCGACGTAGAAATAGCAACTTTTTCAAACCAAAATGGGTAAACTTGGCACTTTATTAAAAATTCCAGAAACTAAACTAAGAAAACAACCTCTTGTTACAGCAATAGGACACAAAAAAAATCCAAATAAAAACAACCGAGCTGCCTCCCGTAAAGCGCTTTCTTTATAGCCATATAGCTAGGCTTACTTACTTGTTGTTTTACCGCAGATGAAGCTCATGAGGGAGCTTAAAAGTTGTGCCCTTCATCCTTGGGAAGTGTTCCATGCATTTCTTGTGTGGAAACTGAAACTTCACATTCCCTTCCTTTGAATCAATGATAGCCCCTGTGGTACGAAGAAAAGGTCTTCCCAAAATAATAGGACTAGAGGTTTTATTCTCCATATCCATGATTAGAAAATCCACAGGTACAAAAGTCATATGTAACTCTACCAAAACATAAATTACTTTACCTAGAGCATGTTTAATGGTATTATAAGCAAGTGCAAGTCCAATAGAGCATTTTTCAAGATTCTTTAATTCAAGTGATTCATATAATTCTTTAGATAAAACTGAGACACTAGATCCTATATCAAGTATGGCATGGTGTGTCTCTTTTCCAATAGTTACTAGCACCTTGGGGATCCAAGCATCCCCAAGCTTAGGTGGTATCATAGCTTCTTGATTGTATCTAGCAATTTTCTCTTTCAAGACATGATTAGCAATATAGGAACCAAAACCAGATTTGTTAACATCAATAGAAGGATCACTTGCAAATTTTTGTAAGACAGATATTAATTCATGCAAGCTACTATTCTTTAAATCAAGCAAGGGATCATTAACTTCACTTAGCATCTTAACTTCTTCAACTTTTACTCTCCTATCATAAAGATCAAATATTTCATAACGGTCATCAAAAACTTCTTCAGGTACTTGAGCTTTATCTAAACTTTCTTTAATTTTTGCTTCCAAAAGCAAGCCATCGAGTAGATAATAAGTATTAGAAGCAGACATATTCATGAAAGAACCTTCACATTCCTTATCCAAAAAGACTCTAGAGGTTTCAGATAATCCTATATAAAAGATATGCATGAGCATCCAATCTCTAAGACCATGAGCCATTCCAAAACCTATGCTTCTAAATCTTTCCCATGTTTTCACCAAAGGTTCATCTTCCTCTTGTTTAAATTTGATAACCATTTGTTTAATATTGCAAATCATTTCAATGGGACAAAATCTTTCAATAAAAGCAGCTTTCAAATTAAACCAGATGCTAAAGTTACCAGGTGGCCATCTTAATATCCAATCTAATGCTTTCCCCCCTAGAGAGTAAGGAAAAAGCTTAAGTCTAACATTAGGATGGTTCAGTTTTAGCATGTTGCATCTTTCATCAAATTTCTTAAGGTGAGCTAAAGGATCTTCCTTAGGTTTTCCATAGAAACGGTTTTCATAGATTGATTTCATTATCTTTGGATCTACCTCAGTTTCTTCAATAGGGACATTCATATCTTGAGGAAAATTCTTAACACTAAAAGGCCAAAAGGTTCTCTTTTCCATTATGCAAATTTTTATGTGTTTTTGAATTTTTAATGCAAAACTGAAAATAAAATGACACTAAAACAATGCAAACCGAATTAACTAATGCAAAACTGAAAATAAAATATGCAAACCGAAATCTAAATATGATATGCAAGACAAAAACAAAACAAAATAAAATGCTTGAAGGTAAAGATGGACAAGATGATGCTCACGTAGGTGCAGCCTCCCCAAGCTTAGGTGTTAGCACAAGTTGGTGATGAAGTTGACTTTGTTGTGATATCATTGGACAAACCCTTCCAGCTATGATTCCCCGGCAACGGCGCCAGAAAAACCTTTTGATGACGGGATTGATGAGACTGTTCTTCTCCCTCAACAACGCCAACAAGTACTCTTGATACCCTGAAAGGAAGATAATATATTAGGGATAGGTTGAGCCTCCAAGTGCAGAGTATGTAGAAGTGGTAGTTTTTCCCCAAGAAGGTGACTCGAGGGTTTAATATCGAACTCTCGGGGAATCAGTAGTGTGGGTTTTATCTTCTTGTCCTTCTCTAGATTTCCTGCAAACAAAATAGATTGCTTTGTGCCCTCAACCTCACCAAGTGGTTGTCAAACACAAGGTGTGAGAATGATATTAAGATGGTAATGAATGCAAAACAGTAAATAAATATGCAATGGTGGTAAATAAGTATGCAAGGATGATAGTAATGACGATGGATGGTATTTTTGGGGTTTTTATATGTGAATGCAAGAAGTAAAAGTGTTTTTGTATTTTCTGATTTTAAAATGGCTGAATGTAAAAGATGCTTAAAAGTGGTTGGAAAAGTGTTTCTTATGATTAAAAATGGACCGGGGTTCATGGTTTCACACATGCACTCTCTCTTTAATATAGTGTGGCAAATGAATAGACATAGATTTAACATCTGAGATTGCAAACAAGGTTAATGACATGTTACTAATTATATGGGCATCACGTCCTAACATATAGACCTTTTTATTATTAGTCTCACTTATACTCCACCAAGATGTGAACTAAATCATGCACCTTAGTAATTAAGATAACATCAGAGTATAGCTTTAAGATTAATGACATGAAGTGAAAATAAACACATGATGGATCTAGTCTTAGGTAGAGGCATGTCACTCCTCGTACCCTACAACATGGTATTTTGGTTTATCCCTAGTGAGGTAACAAAGTAAGGTAAACACCCAATGGATCATGATATTAAGTTGTCAGCTTATCACTTCACCACCCCCGTTACTCCAACTAATGCACACGTTCCCCCACACACGCTCTCATAAACATGCTTGATCATAACAAGGATACAAGAACGGGGTACATAATATGCATCTACTTTCATAACTGAAATATAACATTGCAATCTCAACATATATTAACTCATAGAAAGATCCACCACAATGGTAATACAACGGTGACCGTAATCATGTTCAGTAGCTCATACGGTGCTAATTAGTGAAGCTCAAGAGAGAGAGAGAGAGATACATATGCTACTGCCACAAACCCATAGTCCAGAGGTGGACTACTCCCTCTTCATCATGGAGACGGTGGAGATGTCGATGGAGAAGAAGGAGACCTCTCCGGCAGGGCTCCGCCGGAGTTTTCCCCCTCCAATCTGCAGCCTCCTGGTCTCTGTTTCTTGTTTCTCTCGTGTGGCAGCTCTCCCTTTGGAGAACGTCGAGGGGCTCTTTATATAGGCGTTTTTAGGTCACGAGGAAGCTTCTGGGCGAAGGATCGACGCAAACGGGGCCACGAGGGCCAATTGGGATAGGCCCACGCGGCTACAGTACCTGGCCGTGTGGGACCCCCCCTTTTGGTCTTCCGGCCTCCGTTCGTTGACTTCTTTCGCTCCTAAATCTTCTCCTTCCAAAATAATGACCCCCGTAAATTTATAGCTCATTATGACGTCGTTAAGGTCCTGAAACAAATAAGGAAAGAAATAGGGGTTTTCTGCCTGTGCAGGATTAATTCCATAAAAAGGGGATATCATCATAAATTACCAAAAATCATTAAATAACAGTAATATACCCCTTATATGATGCAAATATGATTGGAATATGACTATTATAGTGCAAAGTTCATGTATGCATTTTAGATGCATCAACGACCGGCGTTGGGGACGTCGATCGCGTTCTCCGTCTACAGATCCCCCAGCACGCGCGGCTTCCACCTAGAGGTCGAGGGCGACGAGGCGGAGCTGCTGGACATGGTGGCGAAGCTCAAGGTAGCGCCGATTACCGGCGATTTGAGGGGACGGTGGCGGCAGTGTGATGGCTAGGGTTTCGGTTTCCTTCGTTTTCCTGGGCGAGAGCAAGAGAGAGGGAGAGCGATAGGGAGAGAGGAGGAGGAGGGCGAGATGCGGACGACGTCTTGTTCTTATCCTCGCGAGAAGCAGGCAAGCAGGAGGTGGCAAGGTCGGCGGCGACGTCGCTGTCGTCCTTCTGTCCGAAGGAAGAAGAAAAGGAAAGGAAAGGATTTTTGTAAATAACCCCCTAGGTTTTTATGTAATTACTAAAAACCTTTAAAACAGAAACTTTCCAATATTTTTTTAGGATTTTAGACAAGTCCAAAAATCATGGAAAATTCATGGATGCTCCTAGTATTATAGAGAATCTCCACATATTTCTATTTTGAATTTTTGAAATACCCTAGTGACATTTAAAAATAGAGATATGTTTTAGTCATTTAAATGTATTCACCTTTTATTTTAGATGCAACCAAGTTCTTGTGTTCAAAAGCATACTTGCCGTGAACATGATCAACTATTAATCATTTTATTACAAGGTTGGGATGTTATACCAACTGTGTGTGGTTGTGATGAGTTCTACTAATTATGTCCCTGGTGTTGTACTCTGTTCAACTAAATGATGAACATGCTGGTGCTTGTGATGCTTAATTAGATTTGGTCTCTATGTTAGTGTGGTTAACTGAAGAATTTCAGTTATACTCCTCATTTATCTATTTATTGAGCTTAGACATGTATGGTTATAAGCTTGATGATTTGCTGGCTTTACAAAATACAGATTTATGGCTTTATCATTTGTTTGATTTTCTTCCTCGAGGATTAACTCCATTGGAGAAATATCTTAATGTGGCTTTCTTAGATAGGCACTTGATTAGAATAGAGATAGTGATAATTTGCCTTCTTTATAAATGGCTCAATGTCGCCTCTTGTCCCTTCTCTTGTATGAATCGAATGCTGCTTCTTACCCCTGTTGCCTACTTGACTCCAGATGATCCAAATGATCCAAGTCTTCTCCAAAGTCCATTGTTGCCTTTGAATTATTATTGATCCCTCTAGTCAATATTTGGATGTTAGGGCAAGCTCCTAATATTCATTACTTAAGTTCCAAAATTATATTGCCTCACCCTTGTGGTGAGATAGACATTTTGATCACAAGGAACTGTCTTTTTATCCTTATTTATTTTATTTGACATTCAATTGCTTTTATGTATACAAAAGAAATCTGTTAACAAGGTAGCTGATCTTGTTACCAAACTAGTTCTATATAACACAAAGCCTTTGAATCTCACCAAGTTTCTTTCTTATATGTTTTGTCTTGCAGGAATGAGTTTGGGAAGATTTGAAGATAAGAAGCTAAGATCAGATGAGAAGATCAAGTTTAGTTTTAGAATATAAGATTACTAAAGCATTTATATTTCTTTTATGTTAGGGCAATGTAAAGACAATGTCTACTGGTACTCGACCAATTACATTATTTACTTTGTTTTAATAACTCATTGAGTTGTGATAGGTGTTGAGTTGGTATTTATTTATGAGTTATTTTCTTATTTGTATAAGCATGTATAACTTTATTATTTATCTAAATAAGTTCTCCAATTCAATATCATTTATATATTCCAGTTTGGATCTGATTTCCCGCAACCAGTAAAAATGCCTGGAAGTCATGTCAACATTTATCACATTCACCTCAGATGAGCTAAACTCTATTCATGAGGGTGAATGATCTCCAATCCCTCCAGGGTTTTATTTTGCAAATAATTTATTCGGGTTTTCATATGCATCCATGCAGATGCACAAAATCCTACTTCTACCCTTCATTGGTTGCTAAATGTCGGGGCATTACACTAATAATCCACTCCGGGATCGCTATCCAGCATGTCACCCAAAAGTACTAAGTTGCAAGCAACAGATCATTGCAATAAGCAAAGTGCATAATGTAAGCAATGTAAATAACACAAGGAAATCACACCGCTGTTTTCTCCCTAGTGGCAACAACACATCTCTTGTCTTAATCGTTTCTGTCAACCCGAGCTCAGACAAGAGAGGCATGAACCCACTATATAGCATAAATACTCCCTCATACAACACTAATAATTACTTGGTCAAAGCATCCATTAGCATCGAAGAGCATGCAAGATCATAGATAAAACACAACACATAGATGAACAAAAGTAATGACTTCCACAATTCATCGGATCCATGCAAACACAATCATGTAGTAGTTATAGATAATATGATCTTGATCATGATAGGCAGCTCACAAGATCTAAGCAATGGAGTACAAGGAGGAGAGACAACCATCTAGCTACTGCCATGGATCCATAGTCCCGTGGTGGACTACTCACGCATCACTCCGGAGGCAGGCATGGTGGTGTAGATGCCTCCGATGTCGATTCCCCTCTCCGGCAGGGTGCTGGGAAGAGCTGCAGAACCCTCCCTAACTAGGGTTGGAGATGGTGGCGGTCTCGGACGTCTTCTGGAAAATATGATCGGTTTCTTAGGGTTTTCGGGGCGAAGACCAATTTATAGGTGAAGAGGTGACTCGAGGCGATGAAGAAGGGCGCCAGGTGGGCCCCAGGCGCGGCCTAGGGTGGGCCCACGCCTGGAGGGCGTATGGAGTCTGGGAGCCTCCCCTCTGGGCGTCCTTCGGGTTCCGTCTTTGTTTCAACTTGGAAATAAATCACGTAAATTTTCAGCGCGTTCCGAGAAACTTCACAGAACAACTTTTCTGAAATAAAAAGATAGCAGAAAATAGGAACTGGCACTGGACATCTTGTTAATAGGTTAGTTCCATAAATCATGCCAAAATGATATAAAAACATGTGGCATTGATATATAATCAAGCATGGAACATCAAAATTATAGATACGTCGGAGACGTATCACCGCCACAGTCGAGCTGGGCACACCGCGAGTGGGCCGCGTCCAGGCGCACCAGTGCTATGATGACCATGTGGCCATGGCTTTGGAGAGAAGGATGCAGAAGAGGCGCAACACGAGCTGCCCCTGCTCCGGCCGGAGATGCTCAGACTGGCCGAGACTCCACGGACATGCCCCTCCCTGATCTTGAAGGTGGTTGTCCTCGAACAGGATCTTGCCGGCGAAAAGTTCGAAGAGGAGGGTGTGGAGTGGTCATGGGCGGAGCAGGACAGGAGCTCGTCGAGAAGGCCCACGACAGCCGGCACATGGGGCAACATGCAGACGGTTTACTCACCGGTAGTCGCGGTGGGGAAGGTGAGCGGTGGGGAGAGAATGGAGAGGAGAGGGGGTAGGTGGGGATAGTAGAGGCTGACAGTGAGCCTGGACATTTGTGTCGGACGTTAATCTTGTGTCCGACACTATCAAGCGAATCCCAATACATAAAAGCATCTATAGTCACGACGGCAATAGATCGTCCGGTATTGACACCGTCCGGATGAGGTAAAATTTATGGAAAACGATACGTAGCATCCGGGGGATGGAACGTCTCGCGACCTCCACCTTGCCCGTGTGACGCGTGTCCCCTATGGACCCCACGCACGTGGGGTTTCATCCCCATCCAACGATACACGCATCTCTCCTAAACGCCATGGCTGCAGTCCAGAGCTCCCTTTTTTTCCTTCCTCACCTAGGAGCGACGGCCCTACCTCCGCCTCCATCTCCGGCCGCCGGTGTCGCGTTCCCTATGCACGCCTCGCACCGGCGACCGGCGCCACCTCTCCTTAGCCCGGCCTCTATCCTGATCCACCGCACAAGACGTGACGGCGACAGATCTTCTGTTGCGCCCACGCCCAGGCCGCTTGCCCCGCGCGCATAGCCGGATGCAACACCGGTGCCCCTCTACCGCGACCCCTACCTCAGAGCGACCTCACGCAGCCGCAAGACGTCAGCGTCGCCCATATTTCTACTACATCCCAGTAGGCTGGCTACGTGTCTCCACGACGTCCGCCGGTTCAGCCGCTCTTGCAACCATGCCGTTGACAATCCTGTCACCTCAACCATGGCAGATGATGCGAGTATGTGACCGCTGACGACCACTAGCTACGACAGATGCTTCCAACAGTGTCAGGCGGTGCTGCCAAACGCTACAACGACTGCTATGGACGGACGGTGATGCTACTATGAGATGGAGCCAGACTGATTTTGCTACAACATATTATTTTTCGTTTTGCTACATTGATGTTTTCAAAATACTGCAATATTAATTTATGCCAAAAAAAAAGAGAAGTTTTTGCTTCATATAACTGGGTACGAGATTTGGGAATGCAATAGCACAATTGTTTATTACAAACAAAACATTTTTTTGCTACATAGAAGCATTTGCGAGATTTTGTAGGAAATTTGATATTTGCTACGATAGTGTAAAATTCTTATTACAAACGAACTGTTTTTTTTTTTGCTACATAGAAGCATTTGTGAGATTTAGGAGGGAATTGGACATTTGCTACAATAGTACAAAACTTTTATTACACATAAACCTTTTTACTACATTGAAACATTTGCGGGATTTGGAAGGGAATTGGGCTGCACATTTGGGCTGCACATTGAAACTTTATTACACATAAACCTTGATCTGAGGGATTCTTACCACAAATTCACTGGGGACGCCTAGCACTTCCCAAAATTTATTGGGCGCCCGAACGAAACTGTTCCACAACCTTTGCCGGCGAGTCCGGTCCAAGATCGTGGAGCGAGAGCGTAGTCGTACACGCGGCACAATCACAGATGCGAAAAGTAAAAGGAGACACAGGAATATAGTCTGGACTGATATTTATTAATCAATTGTGTCTCTCTCCATACAATACAGGGGGTATATATAGGTGAGAGGGGTAGGTGGAGAGGACCAAACCCTAGAGGGAAAACCCCCCACCCAAGAAAGGGTGGGCCCACACGAGTCCACGCGTGGGAGGTTTCCCAACACTCCCCCTTGGTCCGTCATCCCGTATTGTCTATGTCTCAAAAACTCCGAAAACCCAGTGGGAAAAATATGGAGAAAGAGCACATAGTATACGTCTCCTCATGTTGCACGAATTGCCTCATCAAAAACCTCAATGTGAGAAACATCTGGAAAACTCACATAAGGGAAAAAGAGTACAATTCACTCAACATCAGGTTGAGTACTCGATCATCTGGATCGAGATTCACAGGTCGGGGTGTGAAGAATCTCCCCCTGAATCTGGCATCTCTCTAAGTCTCATCATACCGATTCCACGAACACACCTCTCAAAAGATGATGTTGGTAATGATTTAGTGAACAAATCAGCAAGATTTTCACATGACTTAGTATGCAAGATCCTCACTTCGTTCATCTTCTGCAGTGCATGTGCATAGAAGAACTTGGGGTTGATATGCTTTGTGAGATTACTCTTCACATAACCCGACTGTACTTGTGCAACACATGCTGCATTATCTTCATAGATAATGGTGGGGGTCTGTACGGTGTTCAATCCACACGTCTGCTGAATGTGGTGAATCATCCGTCGAAGCCACACACTCTCGTGATGCTTCATATAGCGCTATGATTTCTGAGTGGTTCGTCGAAGTCGATACAAGACTTTGCTTAGACGATTTCTAGGAAATTGCAGTTCCGCCACAAAGAAAAACATACCCACTACCAGGAAAAGCATTATAGGGAGGTTGCCTATCTGTGGCGCACCCTTAATTTATGCGCCACAAAAAATAATTCTGTGGCGCATGGCTGTCGATGCGCCACAGAAATTTGAACATTCTGTGGCGCATCCTTTGCCCATGCGCCACAGAATGTCCACTTTCTGTGGCGCATGGAACCACATGCGCCACAGAATGTCGATTTTCTGTGGCGCAGCAGCCATGGTGCGCCACAGAATTTTGGTGGGTCCCATGAGTAATCATTGAGGCCGGAGTCCAGATGGGTAAATTCTGTGGCGCATGGTGTTTGATGCGCCACAGAAAGTGGACATTCTGTGGCGCATCTGGCACCATGCGCCACAGAAATATGGTGGGCCTGGCACCAATGAAAAAATGCTGCAGAATTCTGTGGCGCATGGGTCCACATGCGCCACAGAAAGTGACATTTCTGTGGCGCATGTGGTTCCATGCGCCACAGAATTCTGCAGCATTTTTTCACCCCCGCACCCCCCCCCCCCCCCCCCGTGGATCGCCTTTTCAGTTTTGCACCTAGTGAAATAAAATGATAAAAAATTCAAAAAATAAAATCCTTTGACATGTAGTTAGGTTTGAGTGTCTAGTAGGTATAGAAATTTTGAAATATGAATTTTGACCTTTTTTGCAAAAACCCGTTAAAAAATGTAAAACGGGCATAACTTATGCATACGACGTCGAAAAAATGCGTATAATACCTTAAAAAAAACTAGAGAAAATTTCGGATTCGATCCCACCGCGAGTGGGCCGCGTCCAGGCGCACCAGTGCTATGATGACCATGTGGCCATGGCTTTGGAGAGAAGGATGCAGAAGAGGCGCAACACGAGCTGCCCCTGCTCCGGCCGGAGATGCTCAGACTGGCCGAGACTCCACGGACATGCCCCTCCCTGATCTTGAAGGTGGTTGTCCTCGAACAGGATCTTGCCGGCGAAAAGTTCGAAGAGGAGGGTGTGGAGTGGTCATGGGCGGAGCAGGACAGGAGCTCGTCGAGAAGGCCCACGACAGCCGGCACATGGGGCAACATGCAGACGGTTTACTCACCGGTAGTCGCGGTGGGGAAGGTGAGCGGTGGGGAGAGAATGGAGAGGAGAGGGGGTAGGTGGGGATAGTAGAGGCTGACAGTGAGCCTGGACATTTGTGTCGGACGTTAATCTTGTGTCCGACACTATCAAGCGAATCCCAATACATAAAAGCATCTATAGTCACGACGGCAATAGATCGTCCGGTATTGACACCGTCCGGATGAGGTAAAATTTATGGAAAACGATACGTAGCATCCGGGGGATGGAACGTCTCGCGACCTCCACCTTGCCCGTGTGACGCGTGTCCCCTATGGACCCCACGCACGTGGGGTTTCATCCCCATCCAACGATACACGCATCTCTCCTAAACGCCATGGCTGCAGTCCAGAGCTCCCTTTTTTTCCTTCCTCACCTAGGAGCGACGGCCCTACCTCCGCCTCCATCTCCGGCCGCCGGTGTCGCGTTCCCTATGCACGCCTCGCACCGGCGACCGGCGCCACCTCTCCTTAGCCCGGCCTCTATCCTGATCCACCGCACAAGACGTGACGGCGACAGATCTTCTGTTGCGCCCACGCCCAGGCCGCTTGCCCCGCGCGCATAGCCGGATGCAACACCGGTGCCCCTCTACCGCGACCCCTACCTCAGAGCGACCTCACGCAGCCGCAAGACGTCAGCGTCGCCCATATTTCTACTACATCCCAGTAGGCTGGCTACGTGTCTCCACGACGTCCGCCGGTTCAGCCGCTCTTGCAACCATGCCGTTGACAATCCTGTCACCTCAACCATGGCAGATGATGCGAGTATGTGACCGCTGACGACCACTAGCTACGACAGATGCTTCCAACAGTGTCAGGCGGTGCTGCCAAACGCTACAACGACTGCTATGGACGGACGGTGATGCTACTATGAGATGGAGCCAGACTGATTTTGCTACAACATATTATTTTTCGTTTTGCTACATTGATGTTTTCAAAATACTGCAATATTAATTTATGCCAAAAAAAAAGAGAAGTTTTTGCTTCATATAACTGGGTACGAGATTTGGGAATGCAATAGCACAATTGTTTATTACAAACAAAACATTTTTTTGCTACATAGAAGCATTTGCGAGATTTTGTAGGAAATTTGATATTTGCTACGATAGTGTAAAATTCTTATTACAAACGAACTGTTTTTTTTTTTGCTACATAGAAGCATTTGTGAGATTTAGGAGGGAATTGGACATTTGCTACAATAGTACAAAACTTTTATTACACATAAACCTTTTTACTACATTGAAACATTTGCGGGATTTGGAAGGGAATTGGGCTGCACATTTGGGCTGCACATTGAAACTTTATTACACATAAACCTTGATCTGAGGGATTCTTACCACAAATTCACTGGGGACGCCTAGCACTTCCCAAAATTTATTGGGCGCCCGAACGAAACTGTTCCACAACCTTTGCCGGCGAGTCCGGTCCAAGATCGTGGAGCGAGAGCGTAGTCGTACACGCGGCACAATCACAGATGCGAAAAGTAAAAGGAGACACAGGAATATAGTCTGGACTGATATTTATTAATCAATTGTGTCTCTCTCCATACAATACAGGGGGTATATATAGGTGAGAGGGGTAGGTGGAGAGGACCAAACCCTAGAGGGAAAACCCCCCACCCAAGAAAGGGTGGGCCCACACGAGTCCACGCGTGGGAGGTTTCCCAACACTCCCCCTTGGTCCGTCATCCCGTATTGTCTATGTCTCAAAAACTCCGAAAACCCAGTGGGAAAAATATGGAGAAAGAGCACATAGTATACGTCTCCTCATGTTGCACGAATTGCCTCATCAAAAACCTCAATGTGAGAAACATCTGGAAAACTCACATAAGGGAAAAAGAGTACAATTCACTCAACATCAGGTTGAGTACTCGATCATCTGGATCGAGATTCACAGGTCGGGGTGTGAAGAATCTCCCCCTGAATCTGGCATCTCTCTAAGTCTCATCATACCGATTCCACGAACACACCTCTCAAAAGATGATGTTGGTAATGATTTAGTGAACAAATCAGCAAGATTTTCACATGACTTAGTATGCAAGATCCTCACTTCGTTCATCTTCTGCAGTGCATGTGCATAGAAGAACTTGGGGTTGATATGCTTTGTGAGATTACTCTTCACATAACCCGACTGTACTTGTGCAACACATGCTGCATTATCTTCATAGATAATGGTGGGGGTCTGTACGGTGTTCAATCCACACGTCTGCTGAATGTGGTGAATCATCCGTCGAAGCCACACACTCTCGTGATGCTTCATATAGCGCTATGATTTCTGAGTGGTTCGTCGAAGTCGATACAAGACTTTGCTTAGACGATTTCTAGGAAATTGCAGTTCCGCCACAAAGAAAAACATACCCAGTCTGTGACTTGGAAGTGTGCGGGTCCGACAGGTACCCTGCATCAGCATAGCCTACCAATGATAGGTCTTGATTCCTCCTATAAAACAGCCCAAGATCTTTGGTCCCTTGCAGGTATCGGAAGACGTCCTTGATGCCTTTCCAATGTCTATTGGTAGGCTCAGAACTATACCTAGTAAGCAAATTGACAGCGAAAGCAATATACGGCCGTGTACAATTCGCGAGGTACATGAGTGCTCCAACGGCACTCAAGTAGGGGAATTCCGGTCCCAGAATTTTCTCCCCCTCTTCCTTAGGCCTGAACGGGTCCTTATCTTGCTGTAAAGATCTCCCGATCATTGGGGTCTTAGAAGGATATGCCTTATCAAATCCAAATCTCTCCAACACCTTCTGGGTGTAGGCAGACTGGTGCACTAGGATCCCAGCAGGGGAATGTTCTAGTTGCAGACCCAGACAAAACTTGGTTTTACCCAAATCCTTCATCTCGAATTCCGACATCAGGTAGGAACTCGCTTCCTCAATATCTCTAGGTGTACCGATTATATTCAAATCGTCCACGTACACCGAGATTATACAGAATCCATCTTGGGATCGCCATATAAAGACACATGGGCAGTCCTCATTGCTCGTGTAGCCCTTCTAATGAAGGAAATCGCTTAAGCGATTATACCACATCCTACCAGACTGTTTAAGTCCGTATAGTGACTTCTTGAGAAGAACACTGTATAGACCCCGATTTGCTATATCTTGATTCGGAATGGGGATACCCTCCAGTACCTTCATGTAAATGTCCGAATCAAGGTTACCATATAGGTAAGCAGTGACAACATCCATCAATTTCATTGTCAAGTCCAGATTTACTGCCATCGAGATCAAGTATCTAAAGGTTATACCATCCATGACCGGGGAGTAAGTTTCCTCAAAATCGACACCTGGTCGTTGAGTGAACCCTTGAGCAACGAGCCTTGCTTTGTACCGAACCACCTCATTTCTTTCATTTCTCTTACGATCAAAAACCCACTTATGGCCAACTGGGCGAATGTGGGGAGGAGTTAGACTAACCGGTCCAAACACCTTCCTCTTATTGAGAGATAATAATTCTGAGGTAACTGCCTCCTGCCAATCTTTCCAATCCGACCTCCTTTTACAATCAGCGAGACTGTTAGGCTCAGGGTCAGGATCTATGATTGAGACAATTTTCTTAGCAAAGTTAATGTCGACAATTGCCATTGCTCGGTTCATTGACTCTCCCGTACTGATATAATTTATGGCCATTTCGTCATGGGGCGCATCTGGCGCTACCTCTTGCTCTACCGTATTTCCCATTACAGGAGCGAGGTCCTTTAGCTTTTCCACGCCGATGTGTGTACTCACATCTCCGCTGGATGTTCCCTCAATAGGGACGTTCAAGTCCGGAATCCTGTGCACAGGATTTTCCGTACTTGTGCCAGGTCTCAAGTGGCTCCCCTTACTCTTTCTAGGGGCTTTGGTGACTGGCTGTGATAAATCTCTCTTATCCTTTTTCGCCGGGCGTCCCCGAGTACTTGAGATTTGAGAATCCGGATTCCGCGTCCTTTTAGGCCTTTGGACGGGGGCGGGTGTACCATTAGTTAACTTCGGTATCTCAACCCTCTCCGGTGCATTGCGCGCTGGCACATGCGACTTTGTCACAGTTTTCAAGTCACTAAAGTGATCAGGCAGTTGATTCGCTAATGCATGCAAATCTATTATCTTTTGGACTTCTTTATTTGTCTCAGCAGTGCGTGGGTCATGAGCATGGATCCCCGTGGCTTGCCACGTGATTTCTCGACTTTTATCATCAAGGGGTTGATTTCCTCCCCCTAAAGTCGGAAAAAGATCCTCGTCAAATATGCAATCAGCAAAGCGGGCCGTATGACAATCACCTGTCATGGGGTCCAAATACCTGATTATGGACATAGTCTCATAACCAACGTATATCCCCGACTTACGGAGCGGGCCCATTGCTGATTGCTGGGGAGTGGTATCGGTACATATACCTGGCAACCGAACCTGCGAAGGTGGGAAATTTTCGGTGCCAACCCCTGCGCAAGCTGCATAGGAGAATGGATGTTGTAGGCCGATGGTCGAAAATTTATGAGTTTAGCAGCGTGCAACACAGCATGCCCCCAACATGTAGTTGGTAAATTACAACCCTGAAGGAGCGGTCTGGCAATGAATTTAATCATTTTAATCAAAGCCTCTGCAAGTCCATTTTGCGTATGGACATGTGGTACTGAGTGCTCGACTGCGATTCCCATTGCCATGCAATAATCATCGAATGACTTTGAAGTAAATTCTCCAGCATTGTCCATTCTGATGGACTTAATACGATAATCAGGGAATCTATTCCTCATTTGTATGATCTGCGAGATCAATTTTGCAAATGCATGGTTCCGTGTTGACAGCAGACAAACATTGGACCATTTAGAGGAAGCGTCGATGAGTACCATAAAGTACCGAAACGGCCCTGAGAGGGGGCCAAATCGGACCGCATATGTCCCCTTGGATACGTTCCAAGAATGCGGGGATTTCATCCTTCAACTTTAAAAGGGATGGTCTAATGATTAACTTCCCCGTAGCGCATGCAGAGCACACGAAATCATCAGGATTTGGGAAGTTCTTCACATTAACATTATGACCATTCGAGTTGTTAATTATATTCCTCATCATTCTCAGACCAGGATGGCCTAATCTATCATGCCATAGGCAAAATAGTTTAGAGCTTCGGAAAACAGTCTTTAAGATAGTGTACACGGGCGGTGCTACAATTTTCGTGTAGTAGAGCCCCGTGTCCCATGAAGGAAGCCTTTCGAGGACATGGGTACCATTTTCATCGCGCCTTGTGATGAGGAGGTATTCCTTACCACCCTCGTCATCGGTCCCAATATGGAAACCATTGGCGCGAATAGCTTTGAAGCTCAAGAGAGTGCGAGTAGACTCTGGGCACAACAATGCGTCATTTATGACCAAAGTCGTTCGCATGGGGAGTACAATAGTGGCTCTTCCGGAGCCTACTATTTTCGGACCGCAGCCGGCGATCGTCATAATACTACCCGGAGACTTTTGAATTGACTCGAAGTACTTATCATCTCTCAAGATGGTATTTGTTGATCCACTGTCCGCAAGGCACGTTTCCTCCATTGGGGGCGCCACACGTGTTCTAAAATATTTGCATCAAGTTAACATAATGAAGCGAGGAAGTAGCGACATTACATAAGACATGCACACATATCTCAGAACATAACATGCCATCACATTCAAATAGAGGAATTAATGAACGATAACCAAATGTCATTCAAGCACCGAAATAATGAATATGTTTTGCTCTTATAGAGCTTACAAACCAAATGTATCTCAAATAGCCTAAGGAATCATGGTAGATAAAACGAGTGGAGTCTAGACGGGCGAAGAGAACGCGCCGTTCACTTCACACTCAATCTCCAACTTAGAGAACTGCTCCTCAGTGAGTATAGGATCATCATCAGTGCCAACCCTTGGTGCGCCAGGGAGCACCATGTGCTCAACCTCCATAGAGATGCCGACGTCCGACGGGACCGTCGGGGTCGTCTCCATGGGCACCATGGTTGATGCAGTCGTGGGCAGAGGTGGTGGCGGCGGCAGGAGCTCGGGCGCCACCGGGAGTGCCGGTGGTGCCTCCCACTGAACAGAGGCGAGGTGCGATTCACGCACCTTCTTACTAGCCTTGTATGCATCCACAACTTCCTTAGGCGCACGGCACTGGCGTGAGAAGTGTTCTGTAGAGCCGCACCGGTAGCAGTCCTGGGGCCTCTGCTCCCCCTTGCCTGGCTGATGTTGCTGAGCCTGGCGAGGAGGGCGAGGTGCCTTCTTGCCCTTCCTGCCCCTCTTCTTCTTAAGAGGTGCGCGGACCTTGAAGGCATTAGCATGGGCCTCCTGACGAGAACTCGCCCCAAGTGGTTGCGCAAGAGAGTTCTTTCGCAAGAGCTCATCCTGCGACTCCTCCACCTGGAGTATGCCCACAAGCTCTGCATACTGCGTGTACTTTCCCTGACGGTAATTCCGTGAGGACTGTACAGCATTGGGGTGGAAGGTAGAGAGAGTTTTCTCAATCTTCTGGCTGTCGGTAATGGTGGTACCACACAGCTGAAGAGAGGTGCAAATCCGGTGCAAAGCCGAATTATACTCTCCCACCGCCTTGAAGTCCTGAAACCTCAGACGAATCCACTCCGCCTCTGCTTGCGGGCCAACAGTGTACTTCAATCGCTCGAAACGCTTTTTGAGAGCATTCCAGAGGTCCAAAGCACTCCGTTCAGCCATGTACTCGTTTTTCAGAGTACCACAGAGATGGTGACGCAGAAAATGCAGAGCTCGGGCATTCTCAGCGGGGGTGGCATCACTTTTGATGCCATCAGCTCCCACGCTAATAGCCTGCTTCAGCTCTTTGGACGTGAGGAAGATATCCACATCCGATGCCAGGTCAGGTAGTTCAACCCGGTTTGTGCTAGCTCGGTGAACTCACGGTTGACGATTCCGGCCATCTGCGATTTATGCAAGATGTATTAGATTGTAATCCATTGCATAAATGTGATGAAAATACATTTGTTCATTAACATGGCGTTCCAATATTTTAAAAGAAATGACGGAAACATGTTAAGCGCATCACAAAGTGAAAATTTGACACAAAATTGACTTTCAGAAATCGTTTGAGCCTGAACGTGCGATTTTAGCAAAAACAGATAGTTTCAAGCCATGGCGGCGGTCAGCTGCCATCGGACTCCAGGCCGGGGCTACGCGGCGTGTGGGCACCGAGCGCGGGCGCGGCGGCCGGCCAGCAGGGCTCGGCGGCGCGGGAAGGAGCGGCGGCGCGCCAGCAGGGCGCGCGGCGGCCGGCCAACAGGGCAAGGTGACGCGTTGGGGGTGCGGCAATTGGAGGTGCGGGCGGCGCGTCGAGCGTGCAGCGCGAGCGGCGTGACGTCCGGCCAGCAGGGCCAAACGGCGCGATGGCGACCCGCTCGCAGCGGCGGTGCGCGGTAGTGTCTAGCCGGCCATGGTGCGCTACGCGCATGCGCGACCAGCATGCGGCGTTTCGTGGCCGTAGATTGCGCGGACGCGGGGGCGTGCACCGACGACGGCGTTAGCTGGTGCCGACGCGGCGGCTTGCGGGGATGGAAGAGGCTCGAGGTTCCCGATGTCGACGACGGAGCACGGTCATCTGGACCGATGGCGTCACGTAGTGCGCGGCTCGGTGTGTGGCATGGCGGCTCGGCCGACCTGGGCAACACACGAGTGGCTCTACGGCGGCCGACGACGGCGCTACGTGGTGGACGGCTCGGTGTGTGGCATGGCGGCTCGGCCGACCTGGGCAACACACGACGAGCGGCTCCACGGCAGCCGACGACGTCTTTTACGTCAACACCGAGAACATCTCGGTTGTCAATTTTCGTCGTCCGTTCATCTGGAATCGAGACGGCGCGTGGAACAGCTGGTGCATCGCGGCGGTACCGTGATCATCCGGATCACGTTCGTGTACCGACTCCATACAGTGTAGTCATCAAATCCGCTCATCTTGCGAGATCCATCGACATTGGTCGGCGACATCAGGTCTGCTCAGATCTCGCGAGGGAAATCCACACCGTAGGTACAAAGATAATCCGAATAAAACGAATCGCAAAACAAAATCATAAGAGATGGAGGGATTGTTCTTGCGATCGGATCTGGATTATACCTTCGCGATCAACGACGAGAGACTGCTTGAGGGAGGCTCGATGAGATCAGTTGGTGGAGCGGTACGTGCTGATAACGTGTTCCACAACCTTTGCCGGCGAGTCCGGTCCAAGATCGTGGAGCGAGAACGTAGTCGTACACGCGGCACAATCACATATGCGAAAAGTAAAAAGAGACACATGAATATAGTCTGGACTGATCTTTATTAATCAATTGTGTCTCTCTGCATACAATATATGGGTATATATAGATGAGAGGGGTAGGTGGAGAGGACCAAACCGTAGAGGGAAACCCCCACCCAAGAAAAGGTGGGCCCACACGAGTCCACGCGTGGGAGGTTTCCCAACAGAAACTAGGGAACAACGACTGGGTGCTGTTTTTTCATGTGCAGCCCAACAGTGGAAATGGAGATGCTCTAAGAAATGACCTAAGAGTTGGTATAAGAGCCGCAAATAGTCAACTGTATGTATCGGAAAAAAACGGAAACGAAGAAGAGGTTAAAAGAGAGGAGAAAACACCATGGCAGCCGAGGGCTCCGGCGGCGGCTGCGGCGGCCAGAAAATATCGTCGCCTCACAAGGCAAGAGAGCGTGGGGCGGCGAAATTCCTCGCCGGCTTGCCATCGCGCGGCAACTTCTCCTCCAGCTCCATCTCTTCCAACCTGGTATGGACGCGCCCCCGCTAAAACCATAAACTCTCTGATTCTCGTGGTGAGAGGCTTCTGAATACACGCTCGTGCTGTGACCTGCGCAGGGAGGCCTTAGGGTTTACGTCTGCGAGCACGACACAGATCCTCCAGGTCAGTTCGACCTTGCAATTCTCCGTTTCGATTAGCAGATTAGGTTAAAAAGTTATTCTTTAATTCATTTCTGATGACGAAGGGCATGGGGGGAATTTGATGTAACAGAATCTGTATGTTGGGTTCGGTAAGATATGTGAAATTACAATTCTTTGCTCTAGGGTTTGTGGGTCTCTTCTCTAGTTCCAAGTGAGACTTTTAGGGTTAAGTTTAGTTTAGTATTCTTGGTGCCTGAAACGTGAGACGAGTGTGTATTAATTTCAGAAAGGTGCATTGATAGAGAAGGTTCTGTATCCACTGTTCTTGGATTACCGTTCAGTTTATATCAGTGCTTAGTCTAGTGTAAGAGCCTAAGATGTAGAGATGTAATGTGAATGACCGGGATGTAGTTTTGCATCCACTTTTGCCTGATCGGGATATAGAGTTATGATGATATTGGACACTGATCATTTATAGATTACTGTAGGTCTATGTTGTGTGTCTGATGAGCATTTGCTCTGGAGACTGTTGTAAGTATAACTTTAGTGAATAGGACGCTGTGAATTTGGTTAAGATATTGTTCTTTTAGTCCCAATGAGAATGATCTAGCATTTCTAGAGTTGGAAGTATTACCGGGGCACACAGCGATTTAAGGACTGGGTATTTTATTAATTTTCCCTCATAAGGCTATTTCTCGATTTTCATGTTCAAAAAAATTGCTGGTTTAGAACATTTTTCTGGAATAAGAGCAACCCACATGGACAATTTAACTTCAATATTATGTGACATTTTGGAAGCAAAGAGTTTACATACAGACATGGAAACATAGTCGCGGAGATAAACCTCCAAAGTTTTGCAGTGTTACATCTTACATGGTATGGGTACATGTGCATGGTGGCTCTCAATTCCCATGGATTCTTGCCGCTAAAGTAAATATAATATAACTAGCAAATATGCCCGTGCGTTGCAACGGGAGAAAAAAAAACTTAAACCTCTCTTGATATGTTGCATAAAACCGGCATATTAGTCAGATCCATAAAATATTTCGGTTGATAGCAAAAAATGGTTCTCTGTTTTATTATTTATTTTGGGTCGATTTTACCACAAAAACCCTACAAAAAAATCATGGACCGTAGGATAACCAGAATGAAATCGAAAAGAATCGAGAGACATGAGCGGTGCCACCAGCGTCTTTGGTTCTCCCCGCTCTCCTGTTTTCGCTATCATTCCCACCCCAATTCTCGTCAGAGATGACACCAGTATTGTGCTTACCCTCCACTTCGTGAGGTCTACGAGGATAGAAGGCAAAACAGTGAAGGAGTTACTGATATATAGATATCTATTACTTCATCCGTCCCAAAAAAAGATGCAATTTTTTTTCTAGATTTCAATGTATCTATACACTATTTTGGGACAGAGGTAGTACTATTTTTCAGTTACGCTCTATAGTATTGAGAACCTCAAAATAACACAAGTGAATTTTTCACGGATATGCAATGCGGGGTCATGGCTGTTGTGTCAAGCCTAGTTCAGAACACACACATACATACAATACCCACAAAATACACAAACATCAAGAAAAACATCCCCCAATGTGTGAAAAAATTAGATTGCACCAAAGCACATAGACACAATGCACTGATACATCAAGAAATTTGGAAGAAGCACCGATACTTCAAGGAATTTGGAAAAGCAAAAATAAATAAATCCTGTATCTTAGTGGAGCATGGCAAAAGATAAGGTTCTTCTCCCGTGAGATTTGAGACGCAGGCAGTTTTCCCCAATCACCGCAGCAGCGCTGCTGGTCTTGGAAAAGAGCAGACCGACGCTTGCCATTGGAGGTCTTCGCCGCGGTTAGGCCCGCCACTGCTGTTGCCGCACAATGGCGTTTGGAGCTACACGGGGAGGAATTTCTTGCGGGCGTTGTCGCGAGGTACATCGCTTAGTACTGTCGCGGAGAGCTTCCGCGAGGGCGACCACCTCACCCGGACTAAGGGCCATCCAGCACTTCCCATGGTCCATGGACGCGGACGCCCGGCCATCCTCCTGGCTAGTCCTGGACGTACCCGCCCAGCACGGGAAGATGACGCGGAGGAGAGCGAGCAACCACTCGTTCCTCTCGGTCCGTCTCGTGGCGCTAACGTGCATGAGACTCGCACAATCAACGGCCGGCTGCTACACGTCGTCGTTGAGGGAGGATGCCAGACTTCCTCGCTGCGGCGAGGCATCAGGCGTGCGAGTGGAGCGACAGTTATGGAGACGCCCGAGCAGACGAAAGAAGCAGCGAAGGAAACGATGCACAAACGAAAACAAATACGAACCGGTACAACTTACAGGTGGTATTGTGGGTAATTATATGCAACGTGAGGGGTAATTCGGATGACGTACCAAACCAAACCGCGGAACCCTTATTGCTTTTATTATTAGGTATAGATATGCAGTATAACATGCGTGCTTTTAACATCAAATGAACTGTATTATGTCAGTAGTTTGTATGAATGTTGCACAGACATGGAAGCATGAACGCAACACAAAAAATTATCACCACAGGTGTTCACAATTTTCCAAAAATGTTGATTGATATAGGGCTTACTTGGTTTGATGTCAAAATTTTGATTGCTAATGTTTGGGCAAGCAGAAAAATTGGCTACTAATTGGTTCACTGCCAAATTGTATAGCCCACCTCTAAAACATTGTCAATTTTGTGCAAGTTTTGACATTTCCAAAACATTGTCTAGTCCATTTCTGGTAGCGAAGCAACCACCCACATATATAATATGAAAAGAATATTCTTGCCCCTTCTCTGTACATTGTGTGCCCTATCTTGTAAATATGTTTCCTTTCAAGAAAAGTTTACTGTTGGCCTGTCAGGGCCTTCCCTAAAGTTTTTCTTATCAAACAATTGTAGTTGTGATAACCATGAAACAATATTCTTGCATTGTTCATTGCAGATTATCATAGTTTACACCTGGCGCCGGTGAACTGGAACACATTTGCCACCAGTTGGGGATGTTCTTTTTCACGTCTAGATGCATGTATAGGAAAGAACACATGAACATGCCTTTGAG
Source organism: Puccinellia tenuiflora (assembly GCA_012064385.1). Lineage (NCBI taxonomy): Eukaryota > Viridiplantae > Streptophyta > Magnoliopsida > Poales > Poaceae > Puccinellia > Puccinellia tenuiflora. The sequence continues at coordinate 378,026 of QRDG01002040.1, forward strand.
GAGGTTAATTAAACTCTAAACACCCTTTTAGAGCTAAGGAGGCTGGTGTGGCAATATGGTACAGAGCCCTGTTGTCCTGGATAGCGAGCAAAGAAGTGCTTCTGCCTTGATGTTCTCTTCCAGTTGTATACCCTCGGCCCTTCGCCCTCAAAGCTGCAAGTGTTGGAAGTGAGCCAGACGGAGAGCATGATAAGAGAGGTCACCCCTCCACTGCGTGTCGGCGTTGACACCGAACACATAGACTGCCACCTGTTGATAGGGCATGTGCTCACCATCAGAGCTGTGCTGGTGGACCGTCTCCAAGCTAAGACCTCGTGCCAAACCTTTCTGGAGACCCAATCGATGAGAAGGTGGAGCATTGTCTCCAACTGCTGGTCACAGAGGGGGCAGCGAGGCGTGCGGGGAAGGCCGTGATGAGCAAGAGGGTTGGCCGTCCAACATAGATCTTGGTATACCAGCCAAGTGAAGAAGCGCATGTGATTGGGAACCCACTCTTCCAGATGAGCCTCCATGAAAGGGATCTCACAGCACACAGGAAGAAGGCATCATAGCCAGAGTGCACATAGTTTCGGTGTCCCAGCCCATCCAAGCGCGTCCACGTTGTTACCAAACTGAAACGACTGCATAGCACGCCAGAGCCTCATGTATTGGACCCAGCCTATAGCGCTAAGAGCTCTGGTGATGTCTGCAAACCATGGTCGACCGATCAGATCCTCCTGCATAGTGCGCCGCTGGCGGCTCTTTGCGTCGAGGTCGTAGATGAGTGGAGAAATCTCAACATTGTCCTGCCCATTGATCCTCCCAAAACAAGGCAGCCTTCCCATCCCCCACAATCATGGATGTTAAGGTGATATCCTTCTCAACCGAAAGAATTGCATGGTTTTGGTTCTTCTATGCGATGCTGCCATTTCCGCCACAATATCATCGACCACCCAATGCACGTACGGTTGCGCTCATCCAGTTCTAGCCTAAATTGACGTGGCAGTGGGCCCCCCATGCACGCTGCTGTGATGAAGCAAAATTTTCTAGCTTACCATCTAGCTGAATTGTTATCTGGTTGATTGGGGACTTGGGTCCATCCTATCTCGAGCTGGTTGGTGTAAATCTATGGTCCAGCCTAGTCCTATTTTTGCAGTTCGTGCGTCACACCGATTACCTGAATAAATGTTTTCCCTTTGTAAATTTGACTAGTTTATATTTGTGCTATTTTAGAGGGACAAGTAATTGAGACGGATACGACAAATATCTTAATCAGACATCTTCAGCTAAAGAAAAAAGAGAGTGAGGCCAAAGACGCAGGTTCTCGTACTCCAGGTGAAAGCAGCAAGGGAAAAAGGTAAGACTACTGACAGTATGCACAACATATGCTCTATAGCGTGCTATCTGGGCATTTATTTTGTTAGTAAGTCTCCTCTTCTTCCATTGTATAAAACTATGGATCCCTGTTCATGTGAGATGGATCAACCTTGTGGCATTTCCTGTTGCATTTAGCAAGTCTTTTGGACTGTATGGTTATTATGTGGTGAATTACTTCTCAAAATCTCAGGATCAAGCTTATATAATTCCCTGAGATCTGATTATCTTGTGGTTTAAATTTAATGCTGTTTAATTCCGTTAGTAAGTCAAAACCTTTTTTTGCTTGTTTGTCATTCCATGTTTGATGTTCCTAAGGGAAATATTCAATTTGATCAAGAGATGGGTTCATAGGTTAATTTGTTCAAAATTTCTCACGAATTGAGAATACTTTATAAATTCCTGTCGAGTTGTTTCCATTGGATTTTTTTTGACAATTACACCCAGCCGCCTCTGCATCAACACCATGTCCAGAACTAGTCGAGACATCAAGGATGCACACAGCCAAAAAGATTTAAAAAAAAGAACACGCCACATCGCAGCAACTGGACCCAAACCACCACCAATGACAACACCACTCCAAAAGCGACGCCTCCAGGAAGGGAACAATGCACAAGCACCGTTGTCGCCCACTCAATAGATCTTAGGTTTTCACCCTGTGAAGAAAGTCCGAGCTCTCTGGACAATGCCTTCAACAAGGGAGCAATCACCATTGCCAGGAACTACCAATGAAGGTCACTAGAAATTGAGACACCGTACTCAAGTAGCACCGCCAAAATTAATGTCTCCTAGTGCTGCCGCCCCCAGTTGCCAAAGCCGCTTTTGCAAATCACCAATCACGGCATCACACGTGCGGTTTGGACGGGAACAACGTCCCGCAGCTGAACCGTGCCACATAAGCATAACAACCTGTGAAGCATTGTCTTCGTTGCAACTTAGAGCCCGACGCCCCCATTACTTAGCAAACTCGAACTCTACTTGAGCCATCAAGAGTTCAAGACCTTCTGGTCTTCCAATCGCAGCCACCTTGAAATTCCCCACCTTTGCCAACACCATGGGGATCGTGGCGTAGATGCCGATGTCGACGTGCCCCATGGTGTCGACGAAAAACAGAGCTTCGTGACACACCCCTTGAAGCCGCACATGCTGATGTTTGCGGATTGGCACGACCGAATCCCATCCGATCCGTGAAGACCACAGCGGAGGGTTCCGGAACTCATCGGTGGCCAGATCAGCGAGTTGGACAGGGGAGACGACCACTAGGGCGGCCGCCCTTCCTTCCATTTCCTCGTCGGCGTCGCCCGACACGGCCCGACGTCCATCTTCTTCATTGCGCCCAGGGGAGGAGATGGGCCCCACTGCCTCCGCGGCAGGGAGGCGCGCAGAGGGCGGCGGCTGATGGCGGCTCCATGGTTTGGCTCCTGGTGGCGCATGGGGAGCGACGACCAGGAACGAGCGAAACGCTTCCACTGGATTTATGTCAAACAACTCTTATATACTTAGTTAGAACATGTCTTACTCCCTCCGTTCGGGATTGTAGGGGTGGAGAGCCCATTCGCGCAGATTAAGAAAGGAATTAACTGCCTTGTTTCTCTCCCTCTAATTACTCTTCTCCTCTTGTTACACCCAAAACTGTTGCTATTAAATAGGAAGAGCGATCCGTGGGAAAAGTTTCTGGCCAGTTACGAGGAGTAGGCTCGCATGCATTGATCTAGCCGTTTGTGAGGAGGTTAACCAAAATTTATTAGCACTACCAAATGAAATCTATGGCACAGGAATAAAGGAGATTTAATACTCAACCCTTATAATTCCGAAATATCTGAAAAAGGTCTCCACCCCTACAATCCCAAACGGAGGGAGTACAAGATTCCTTTGATGATTGGAGGGGTTGAGTATAGGTCACCTACCTCGCTTTGGCATGGGTACCCTAGTGGATTTTGTATAGGCACAATTCAATCCAAGGTTCAAAAAAGCGGTAAGCGCTAAGCGAGCGGTAAGGCACCGATCAGAGGAATTGAAGCTTAAGCGAGCTTAAGCGCCGCTTAAGTGTTTTGTACAGAACCGTACGGACAGAAAAATAGAAGCAATTATAGGCATATATAAGCCTAATATATAAGAAGTTCTAGCAATTCTAGGCTATATCTCCAAGGAAGAACGTCCAATAATACCTTTATTTGCCTCATTTGCTCTCTTTTCTTGTTCTGTGGAGGAAGCACGAGCTGTGGAGGAATACCTGATGTGTTGCGGCCAGCGATGCCCTCGATCTGGATGGAGAAGGGACAAGGGGAACGAGCTGCTGGAAGAAGGGTTCGTGGTGCAGGGTGGCCTGGAGGAAGAACTAGAGGGCGGCGCGGGAGGAGCTTGGACGGCGGCGCAGGAGGAGCTCGAACGGTGGCGCGAGGGAGAGCTCCAAGCCTCCAATGGCGGCGCGAGGAGAGCTTGCCTCCCTCTGTTCTGAGTGGAATTGGCCAATTGATAGATTCCTAACCCTAACCCTCTCTCTCCTTTGCCGTTTCCCCCCTTTTCCCCTCCCAATTTTTCATCTCCCGCCGCTGGTTACCGTCGATGTTGAGCGCTCAGCAGCCGCCTTTCTCCGCTTCCGCACCGCTCCAGGAGGAGGAAGCGTACGCGATGAAGAAAGCGGTCCGCTTTTTACCGCTCAGCGCTTAATGGGCCGCGCAGGCCCAAAGCGAAGCGTTATCCTACCGATGCGCTCGCTTTTACGCTTAATCGTACGCTCAGAACCGCTTTTTTGAACGTTGATTCAATCATACTTCACTTCTGTCTGTAGTAAATACCTAATTTACGATTCAACAGAGATGTTACTCTGAGCGCTGTGGATTTTTAGTATTTCTGAATGTATTATTTCACATAGTTATTCAATTCAGATGCAATGTTTGTGAATTGTTTTTCCGTTGACAAAGGTCATCAGTATTTATCAAACGCATAAAATTGACCTGGCTATTGTGAACTTTCAGCCAAGGATTCAACGATTATCCAAGTTCAATCCACAATTGTAGCATGTAGGTTTAACTGAAACATATGTTTGCAATTGGCGGCGTTCATTCCTTAGAATGGCAGTTATATTATTTTAAAACTTGGACGTCTGGGTTTGGAAGGACTGTTGAAGTGTATCATACATGTTGCAGGCTCTTGATTTAAACCCCACCCAGCACAGTCAATTTGTCTAGGCTGTTGTATTTGTTTCCCGATAAAGCCTTTTTGTATAGGTTAGTATTTTTACCTTTTGAGAAGAAGCAGTGGGAAGTTTGGTAGGTGTCTTTCACGAATTTCTTTAGGTTTGCAATTAGAAACCGATAGAAGTGATACCTAAGGTCTTAACTACAGTAGCAACCTGGTATGATCTTGTGTATGAAGTTCATGGAGTTACTTCAGAATGTGGATATTCTGTTACAAATCATGCAATGCTCTCGATGCTGCAACTTTAGTTGCTTTGACACTTTTTATATGTCTGATCAGCAGTGATCTTTGAGTGTTATGAACTACTCGAAGTATACCTACCTAATTCTCAAGACTTTAATTTTTTAAATTAAAAAAAGCTTATATTTTTCTTTGCCTGCTTATCAGTAATTTAACTTCATGTAACTTCAATATCGAAGTAACTATTTCTTTTTCTCTAGATCTGCTGCCAGAAGTTTGGACATGCAAAATTCATCAAAAAGGCCCAACTTGGGTAGTTCTTCTGGGCTGCCTTCCTCTGGTAAGTTCCATAATAACGTTCTTCACTTTTATCTTAACCTCCGAGTCTTCTATTTTTATCATCTCTGAGTAAATGGATGTCGCGATAGTGCATAAGGTGCGAATCTTGGTGGCAGATATAGCAAGAGATATCTGTCATGGCGGGGGTTAATAGAAAGTTAGAGTTGTGGAGGCGGACTCTGGAATCGAAAGGGTTTAGGCTTAGTAGAACTAAAACTGAGTACATGAGATGCAGTTTTAGCTCTACTATGCAGGAGGAGGAGGAAGAGGTTAGTCTTGATGGGCAGGTGGTACCTAGGAAAGACACCTTTCGATATTTGGGGTCTATGTTGCAGAAGGATGGTGATATCGATGAAGATGTGAGCCATCGGATCAAGGCTGGTTGGATGAAGTGGCGCCAAGCTTCTGGCGTCCTCTGTGACAGGAGAGTGCCACAAAAGCTAAAAGGCAGGTTCTATAGGACGGCGATCCGGCCTGTGATGTTGTATGGCGCAGAATGTTGGCCAACCAAGAGGCGACATATCAAAAAACTAGGTGTAGCAAAAACTAGGTGTAGCAGAGATGCGCATGTTGAGATGGATATGTGGCCACACAAGAAAAGACCGGGTCCGGAATGATGATATACATGAAAGAGTTGGCGTAGCACCGATTGAAGAGAAGCTTGTCCAACACCGTCTAAAATGGTTTGGACATATGCAACGTAGGCCTCCAGAAGCGCCAGTGCATATCGGCAGGATAAAGCGGACTGAGAATGTTAAGAGGGGTCGTTGTAGACCAAACTTGACATGGGAGGAGTCCGTTAAGAGAGACCTGAAGGATTGGAACGTCACCAAAGAACTAGCCATGGACAGAGGTGCGTGGAAGTTAGCTATCCACGTGCCAGAACCATGACCTGGCTTCGAGATCTTATGGGTTTCAACTCTAGCCTACCCCAACTTGTTTGGGATTGAAAGGCTTTGTTGTTGTTGTTGTAGTGTTCAGTAGAAGCCAATTTTTGTCTAATTTGACCAAAGTGGATATAAGTTATCAGCTTACATCCAATTTCTTACCACAAATTCCAGTTCGACTTATAAGTGAATCAAGTCTATCCAGGGTAGCTTTTCTATGTTATCGAGCCCTATTTCTAGGTTTAATAGTAATCACATATCTTTTCATACACTTGAGATTTATTACTAGTATATCTTAATCAAGCATGCTTTAGCATTTTAACATGTGAAATTAACACACTCGTCTTTTTTCCCAAAACCCAATAGCAGTGTTGTTTCATCGATCTAATGGATACTTTAACCTTGCAGAAGAAGCAATATCTGGCTTTTCACAGCATACACTGCAATCCTTCACTGTAGAGAGGTTGCGTGCACTTCTCCGACAAAGGGGCTTCACAACTAAAGGGAAAAAGGCAATATATCCATGCTTGAATATCTTTTCTGAATTTTATTTCCATATTCTTAGGCTAAAGCTCTGGACTTTATTGATAAGAACTTCATTGAAGCTCAAGTGTATGTTGTACATTTAAAATCTTGTATAAGCCTGAATATGCTCGACAACACTTAAAAAAATATTTTGAAGATAGAAGTGTAAAATGCACTGTAGGTCCTACCTTTTTTTTCCTTCAAAATATCAAGTTTGTCCCAATTCTTCAAAAATGCATATTTGACTCGTATAAGTATTTAAGTCATTCAGGGCAGGTCCTATGCACCTGCTGGTGTGGCAGGTTGACCACAGCCACATGGCAATATTTTGCACCCCCCCCACCCCCCCCCCCCCCCCCCCCCCCCCTCCAAATAGTTCTCTGTTAGCAAGCTGGACATGCTACACAGGTAGCGCCCGGTTCATAGCGCTGTCTCCCTCGGGACCTAGATATGCAGTTTGTAAGAACTGGGACTAACATGACACCTTCGGAAAATAATTAGGACCTCTAGTGTATTTTACTCATTATAGAATATGCGAAGTGATATTCAAGTGTTGTGAGAAACCCACCTATCATGCTAGTAAGTTTTACAACAACTTAGCAAAATTTATCCTTAAATGTAAAATAAATTTGCGAGCAAAATCCAAATATCTGCGATGCAACTCATTGTGTTTGTTGAAATATGATAAGGATGAGATACAATTTTTTGGAAAACCAAACCCGTCTTCTTGAGGTTCTAGTGATGCTGTTTGGATTATTGTTTTCCGTATGATGCACTTCGTGATTTATGTGCTTATTCACGTTATTCTATGCCATTATTTGTGTTAGAAAAGCTGGTATTATTGTAAAATGATGCTAAAGTAGTGTTTATTCTTGTTCGTGCATACATCACCCAGTTTGGGATCACCCATCTTATGGAAAAATACTAACGTTATGGTGCTCCTATGTAGGATGAACTGATCACTCGCTTAAGAGAGTCGCAGAGTTGATATCAATCTCAAGTTTCCTCTTTTTATATGTGGTTAATCTGGCATTGTAAAACGTTGGTGAGAGCTGAATGACTATCAGGTGTACTTGTTGACTGTTTGTTTGTTTGTTTATGAATTCAGGTTATTTAGTGATTTACTCTTGTTCAGCATTGAGAGCTTATGATGAGTTACGTGTTGTAGTGAACTTTCCCTACTTTATGCCTCTTAGAATTCTTGACTTCATCTTGAATTCTTGATTAGAAATGCACCGACTATCGTTTGGTATTGAAAGTTCATATATAAGCTTAATCGTCATTTCCCACGTGCAAAATTTACAACGAATGTGCTACTACTAGTAAGCTTGGTGTGGTGGCACCGCGCTTGTGTTGCCGTTGCGTCGGGTGGTTTGTTCTACTGTTTCAGCAAGACAAGCGCTCCTGAGGGGCGGGGCCACGCAGTCCGTACGGACACTGGCGGAGCCGGGATTGTTTCTATGTACTAGATGACCCGTTGTGTCAGTGCTGTAAATATCGGAAACAAGAATGCATTATAGTCATAATTTTTATATGATTTGTATGTGTGACATTGTGTGCGTTTGAAATTTAGTAACCATAAGGTTATTGTAAGTAATCGATACTTAATTGAAAAGGGTGTTGAGGCGTTGAATCATTTCACGTTATTTCTTTCGGCCTCAGCCTTTATGGACATCCGCCTTGTAGGATCACCAAGATCTTATTGTCGCAGAGGTTATATAGGTATGTGCCCTTTGGCAGAGAGCGGCGTTTTGGAGGCCAGGCTACGTGCATTCCAAAGAAAAATATTGAAGTCGATTTTTAAAGTTTTAAAAAAATTCTGATAAAAACACTCAGGGTAGATAATGTTGAGATTTACAACTGCGCAAATTTTTGGTTCTAAATTAGTTGTATTTTGGTCTGGAAAAAAGACAAATGCGCAAAACTGGATAGATTCCAGATTTTGAATTCTTTCCAGATTTGTCTATTTGTCTCAGGCCAAAATAAAACGAATTTGGAATAAAAAATTTAAACAGTTGTAGATCTCGACATTATCTGTCCTAAGTAGTTTTTGCAGAATTTTTTGATACTTAAAAAATAGTTTTTTTTTCAAAATATCACGTTACCCATAGCCTGGGCTCCAAAAGAGGTTTTTGCCCAGAGTTTTCCTTTACTAGACGGATATGCGAGCTTCGCCTCGCCGGCGGTATTTCGTTTTGGCACAACGTGGCCGACATGATAGAATAGCATATTTTCTACAACACTGCCCTGACACACTTTTAGCAATGTCTGCACTTAGTTGAGAGAAGATGCAAGCAATGCCAAATTACATTGAAGGAAAAGACACAATGGAATTGCATTAGAGCAGCTCATCAAAATTAGTAAGACAATCTCCCTTTCCTTCCACTAACACCCTTACAAAATCAAGAACAAGAAAAATAAACCGGCATGCACAACTACAACATGAGTTCATAACAGGACCATGAGAGAAGGGAAATTACATTGTGTATTCTAATTCAAATTGTGAAAAGAAATAAATAAGATAATATTGGAATACTGATTTTTTTTTGGCAGTTGAGCAATGTCTAGAACTCTACTAAGCTCAAATACTCAATATAATTTCTAACTTGTTGAAAACCCTGCATCAGTACCAGCATCTTTGAACAAAAAGCACTTCTTGTATACCACGATCACACATGAAAACAACATGTTGACCCAATATGTAAAATGTGCAAATACATCACTGTTTACATGCTCCTCTACTATTATTACCATTCTCAAGCATCTCAACCTCGATCTGTCCTTCCAACAATGTCCAAAATCTAAACAGAAAATATCAAAAAGTTCAGAACCTCATGATACAATGTATCTTGTCTTGAAAAATAGTAATATGGAATATCACCAGCTAGCTAGTGTTTTATTTTGACTTAACATCTATCAAAGTAATTACCAACTGTTTCTGCGTATCCTCAAGACTGTCTGCAGAATTGCTGGATAACGATATGTTGAAAAAAGGGTGGGCTGAGAGGGTTTAATGATGAGTAGAATATGACGTCGGCCAACCATTTTGGTTTGAGCAGCTACACGAGTCGAATTTTGGCATGGACAAGAGCGGTTTTTTCAACATGACCATGGCTGAAATCTCGACAACCTCCACGTGAATGCCTGATATAAAGTGAAAATAAGAATTAGGTAATGACACAGAAACATAGAATCATTAGGTAATGAAAACAAGCACACAATGAGTTTGGTACTTTTTAGATAAAAGGCTATTAAGCATGGCTTTAAATGAATAAAGCTCTGCAGAGCAAGGTTCGGAACATCGTAACAACACACTGGGTTACTAGCGTACAATAGGCTCATCAAAACTGAATAGCAACAGTTTCAAGGCCACATACGGCAATGATCTATTTTACAATAGGCTCACCAGAGATGACTTTGATACTAATGATCTATTTTGTGTGAAGAAAGGCTAGTAGCATTCTCTAATAAGTTGGCTGAAAGCTTAATTGTTATCTTTAAATAAGATGACCTATGTTGCTTACAAAATTTGGAAATGACCATGTGGAGATTGGAATTAATTGGTTTGAAAATCAAAGAACCACTTTTTTTATTGGTAGCTATAGGCTGTATGAGTGGTCAGGATCGAACTGATTTATCAATGATTAAAAGCTTAGCCATGGACAAAACTGAGAGAATATTTAGAAATAAATCAACCTAAATTGATATGACAGGCAACAATTGGAATATTATGTTAGAAAAAAGGTATGTCTCATCCTATTACTTTTTTCAGTACAAAACCTTGAAATATGCCGACGAATTATTCAGATAACCAGTTAAACTATATTAGAAACAAAAGGCTTCCAAATGTAGATGCAGTAGCTATAAAATTACTACTGATGCTGGAAGCCGATGAAAAAACTAATTACTACACATGTGTTGGGGACTAACCAATTCCTTGTATGAATCTTAAGTGTTTGCTTATCTAATTTCCTTCCATTGAGGAAAGTAGGCTACAATACATTAACTTTACTTCACAGTTATTGAATTACTACACATTCAAGTTAGTAAACTATGAGTTAAATTTCCACCATGAATGATGCATCGCTTAGATTAGCGGCCCAGTTGTCTCTCTAGCCATTTATACAAACTACTTAAACTTACTTAGTTTCCACATTTATTTGGCACCATGATAAGCATCCATAAACAAAAGTACATGATATCAACCAAATATAAGAGCATGTTGAAAGCTTGCCATGTGACAGCACATATGAGCTAACTCCCAACCAAGACTCTTGTCAAGCTCACAACTTCATAATTTTAATCACAATGGTTCATGTTTATTAAGTGCAATAAAAGTAAGGTGTGAGAGCTTTTTAGCTAACTTTTCCCATAACAATCAATAACATAAGCATTTTATTCAGAGGTATAGATAATACAAAGTAACATGATAAACATACTTGGAATAGCATAAAGCTAATAGGTAGATATGGTGGACTCACTGGAAAAACTTTGGTTGAAGGTGTTGGACAACAAGTTTTTGCTTGTTGGAATTTTTGGGCTAGCAAGAGGGAGAAAGTTGACTGTCTAAATGCATGCATAAATGTCCATAGAACTAACCAATCCATGTTAAACAAAGTAAAGTAGCATTCAGCATCAAAACATGAATAAGAGATAGATCTTGATAAAACACTTGTAAATTAATACTCATTAAAAGAACATGATTCATGCAACTATATGTATCTTTTTGAATCAACTCAAACATCCCATTTCCCAATCTTTTTAATAGCATCCAACTTAATTCAACCCAAATTTCCAGTAGCTCTCTCATATAAAATGATAGTGGTGGTCTCAAGACAAACAGAAATAAAACCGAAATAAAAAGCTGTAACGCCCCAAGATCGGTACTATGCAGATTTTAGCGATCCAGCCAAATCCGCATAATAACGATCCTAAAGGACGCCCACCAGGCATAACGTGCACGTCGCCACACACACGTTATGCGGGTGGAATTGTGATAACATTACAACAGTTCTCGATGGAACCCACAAAAGGACATATATACAACAACGACTCACCGAGTCAAGAGCAAAGATACAATACAACGATCCAAAATAATAACGAAAACGGGTAGCGTCCGGCTACGGACAAGAAACAAATTGGACTAAGAGTCCTGAAGATAAACGAAGGCACCATATCCCTGCCCAGGCCAAGCCGGAGGGATTCCCAAGCTAACGTCGTCAGACTTCAAACCTGTTGGCTACATTGGAATAGCAGCCCCGAAGGGGTCAGTACTAGTAGAAGTACTGACAAGTAATACTCACAAGATATCAAAGCTGGAATTCCGGGGGAAGAGGGTTAGCGATTGAGGCAGCGGCAAACAACACTAACAACTTATAGAGACACACTACAACTTTCTTCTATCAGAGACAAGGTAAGAGAGCGCATAAGAAACCAACTATACTACTCACCAAACAAACCCGCCCTAAAACGACTCCCTCGTATCCTCGGCCCACGAGGAAGAAGTCCGGGCACTCACACGGTGGACAAGTTTTATGGGTTATTATTCAAGTAATCTATCTTACTAGTCAAGTTATAATCATTAGGTGCAAGTTGTCTATGATCTTTTTAGCCAGCACATTTCACCAAGTCGTCCATAACCGCGGACACGGCTTTTCAAAAAGATATAACCCTGCAGGGATGCACCAATGAACCCACACGCATCGAAACACTCGCTTAGAGGTGTACCGGTGGAGCGTTCGACGCAATACTTCCCTTCTCTACAAACAAGTCCAGGGAGCCACCTAGCTAGGACTGATCCACCTTGAGAGTCCGGCCGAAGCTTCGAGGTGGGCCTAACCATTGCGAGGACGGCTTCGGGAGGGAACACTCATACGATTGCCCCTCCTTCCACATGCGGTTAACGCTCATGCCGCAACTTCTATCGAAACACCCGAACTATTTGTGGCACCTGGACAGGTTTGAGGATCCGGTAATAGATTGCGGGGAGGCCCATAGAACTCCCACATGTGGTTAGTGCGCTCAGTCTTGGATCAGCGGAAAAGAACTCGGGTCCTAGGCGACACTAGCAGAACAAATCACCACGATTGGCCTTCCGCCGGTGCCTTATCTTTATTAAGTTATTCCCGTCGCAACAGAAATTAAAGATTACCATTTTAGTTGAGCCTAGCTATTATGTTAAGAACAAGACTAGATAAAATAGATAACAGGACTCAAGCAAAGCACCTAAGCATGCACTGCGACTCGCAAGGCTAACAAGGTAAACAAACAACAGGGTAATAGGAGGTGGAGGTGTGGCTATATCATGGCTGCCAGGTAAACATGCAAATAGGATCGGGACACAAGCATCGAGACATAAGGCTAGCAAGTAACAAAAGATATGACGAGTAAGAGACAGAAAACAAGCAAAGATAGCAAGGGAGTATCACTTGTGATATGGCACCTCCTAAGCTTGATGGTGCATATTTTGCGCAAGGAGAAGCCCAAAGATGTGATCGGCAAGTTTCTTGGAACATGGTGCATCATATGTTTGAAGGAGTCCGGTTGGGGACCACCTAGCAGTGTGTTGATGATGGTGGCACACCTACAAAAGAGTCTTTTATTTTTGTGTGTTATTTTATTTTCTTTTTAGGAAAGGAGGGTCCGAGTCAAGTTGTTTTAATTTTCCTATTTTTGTTTTGCTTGCTGATTCGTAAGGATCTGTTGTGCGTGTCGTGGAGTAGATCAAATCTGCTCAACGATCGAGGTTATCTTTTCTGTTCTCGGTTCGCCGTGAAAGATCGGGACTAAAAACCCTTTGGATCACGTTGATCCGTATCATCTTGGTATCAGATTTGTCGGGTTTATCACGATGAAGTTTGAGATCAATTTGTGTTTCTGCTGGAGATTTTGCTGCCGGAGGCTATTTGCCAAGACACCGGTGTTTGATCTATTGTCTTCGTTGTGGGGCTTTGAGGGATTTTCTCGGTCGCCGGTTTGCTGTTACGTGAAGATTTGCTGAAACTCGAGATCGATCTACTAACATTAGGACTCCTAATCCAAGTCGTGATCTCTTTGGAGTCTTCCGGAGAGGAGTCCACGTCAGTTACGATTGATCCAGTCGATCTTTGTGCAAGTCCATCGATCGATCCTCGTGCAAGTCCCACGGCGCGGCGCTTCCTTCCGCGCAACGAGGTCCAGGAAAAGGTGTGAGCACCGATCAGATAAGGCTGGTTCAATTGGTTATTTTGGTGCAGCGTGAAGGGAATTGTTTGCATCGGTTCTCATTGACCGATTGACTACTGCCGCGGATCTGATAAATAAAGAAGTGTAGAGGATTTACATGTGAGCTGCTGATTGTTCTGTTTGGAGCAAGGTACGTAGTACTAATAGGAGACTAGTTTTGCTATTTGCCTCCGATCATCGCAAACGAAAGCAGAGCTGATTTTTCCTACGTAAGAAATAATTGGAGTGAGATATTCTGCTGTCAACGCCTGTTTGCTCTATCGTGATGACTTTCGTTTCCACCCGATTTTGTTTTGAGGAGGAAGGTTATAGCATCAGTTTATTTCATACTAAGGTGATTGCACAGGATAGAGCATGTGCCTTAACCATTGATCACTGGAATTCAATTAATGCTGCAAGTATCGAGATTGTGGAGAAGTTGAAGCTGCCAACGATGCCCCATCCGCATCCTTACATACTGCATTGGGGACGGGACAAACTCACCATTACGCACCAGACCAAGGTCCAAATTTTTTTGGGCAAAATATCATATGAAATTTTGTGCGATGTGATTCCGGTGCATATTGTCTCGTGTCATCTACTTCTTGGAAGGCCATGGTGCAGCGCGCACGGTGCAGTCTACTTCATGGATAGCCATTATACCACCTATAAGTATACAGTCACTTGGAAAAAAACAGAATATAATTTGCTGACCATGAATACAATGACGTACAAGGCTTGGAGAGATGAAAGATTGCAGAATAAGAAGGAGGCCGATGAAAAGCTTAGAGAGCTCAAAGAGGCAAAGAAGAGGGAAGCCGAAGCTGCTGCAAACCATGTGGTGGCTGATCGGGCTGCACTTGTTCTTGTGCCGATTCAGTCTACAGTTGTGGCTGATGCTGCTGCAATTCCTGCTGTTACTGTAGATCATAATGTTGACGTCCATGTGGTCGATGTTCAGCCTGTTTATGACGATGTTGCTGCAGAAGACGACTCGAAACCGAGGACGGTTTCGCCTGAAGGGGGGGAGGATGATATGGCACCTCCTAAGCTTGATGGTGCATATTTTGCTATTCCTGATTTTGCTATGTTTATATTCCTATCGCGCAAGGAGAAGCCCAAAGATGTGATCGGCAAGTTTCTTCGAACATGGTGCATCATATGTTTGAAGGAGTCCGGTTGGGGACCACCTAGCAGTGTGTTGATGATGGTGGCACACCTACAAAAGAGTCTTTTATTTTTGTGTGTTATTTTATTTTCTGTTTAGGAAAGGTGGGTCCGAGTCAAGTTGTTTTAATTTTCCTATTTTTGTTTTGCTTGAGAGTCAAGTTAGGAGAGTCAGCTATACCATTATAAATAGCCGGGGGGTTGTGCACCATTGGAGGGGAGTTGAATTTCCGAGTTGAGAATATATAGGAAAAGGCCCCATGTTGGGGGACACCAATATCGTTTGTTTTGCTTGCTGATTCGTAAGGATCTGTTGTGCGTGTCGTGGAGTAGATCAAATCTGCTCAATGATCGAGGTTATCTTTTATGTTCTCGGTTCGCCGTGAAAGATCGGGACTAAAAACCATTTGGATCACGTTGATCCGTATCAACTTGCCTACAATCCGGTAGAGGTAGCAGAACCTGTCGTTGCTCACATCAACTCAACGTCCTATTCCCGAAGAAGCAACAAACACTGGGCAACGGAAAAGATGCATTTTACTCTACGGCAAAAGAAGCGGCATGTTGATGACATGATACATGATAAAATTAAAAGGTTGTCCAATTTTATTCCTCTAACACATGGCAAAACATTTTAAATGGGATCGGTGCAAAATATAGATGCACCGGACAAATCCCATAATTAAATTGATTTAATTCGATTAAATGGATAAAGGTGCGATGTTAATTAATGATGCATGATTTTATAAGATACGCATATATATGGCATATAGGGGTTAGGGTTGGGGTCACACATCGGAAACGAGGAACTTCGGATTCGGAACCGTCGTCTTTGGGTCGTAGTCGAGGTAGTTGTCGTAGTCGAAGTAGCCGAAGTAGTCGTTCATCCGGAGTCGGAGTAGTCGAGGTAGTCGACGTCGTGGAAGTAGTCGTACTCGGGTGTAGTTGTGGCGGACCACGGCGTTCCGGGCTTCGGGGTCGTCGGGGTTCTCGGTCTTGACGGACGCGCACGAAGGCGGCCGACACAAACGGACGTCGAAGGAGAACTTGGCTGGTTCCGGTGTTGAGGTAGATCTTGTCGCTGCACGTTTCACGGTCGTCGTGGAAGTAGTCCTTGTCGTATCCACATGGTCGTCGACCTTGTCGTTGCATGGCACTGGGCTTCACGGCGCTTCACGACGGGAACGGAGGACGGCTTCACGACGGGAAGCATGCATCGGGAAACATCGGGGAACGTCCATCGGGGAACCACACCAGGAACGGGAAAAGGAACACGGAGACATCGGGAACACGACGGGAATGGGGACAGGAGACCACCGGGAGCAGCGGGAACAAACACGGGCACAACACATGTCGGTAACGGGCGTCGGGAAACACACCGGGAGCATCATCACCCTTGGGTCGGAAGCATGGGACACGGCCAGAGGCACTGGGAGAGCTCGTGGCCGGCCGGAGCATGGCGAGGTGACGCCGGCGCAGACGAGCTGGCGGCGGCGTGGCCCGAGCGGTAGAGGAGGTGGAGCAGGGGAGCGGGCGACAGGATCAAGCCGGAGGTCGACGGGGAGGGGCGGAGGAGCAGGCCGGTGATGGAGGTCGTGGACGGTGCAGCACGGCGGCCGTACGAGAGGAGGGAGTAGAGGGCCGCGATGCGTAGGCCAAGGGAGAGCAGCAGACCATAGGGACGGCTTGCGCGCGGGGGGGGGGGGGATGAGCCGGCAACGGGGAACCAGGTTGGAGCGACGAGGAGGAGGGGCAGAGGAGGGAGAGAGGGCGACGGCGGCGAGCTGGGAGGCCGGAGGAGGAGAGAGGAGCCGGCGGCCGGAGAGGAGCACGCGGGGAGAGGAGAGAGGTGGAGGAGAAGAGGGAGAAGGAGAGGGAGAGGGAGAAGAAGGGGGCCGGCCGGGGGAAGGACGAGAGGAGGAGGGAGAGGAGGAAGGTGCACAGCGGGGGAGGTGCCGGGCGAGCTGGGCCGGTGGCGAGTGTTGGGAATATGCCCTAGAGGCAATAATAAAATGGTTTATTAGCATATTCATGTTTATGATAATAGTTTATTCTCCATGCTATAATTGTATTAATTGGAAACATAATACATGTGTGGAATATAAAGAAACAGGCGTCCCTAGTAAGACTCTACCAGACTAGTTCGTTAGTCAAGAGATGGTTAGAGTTTCCTAACCATGGATTTGTTATAGTCACTTGATAACGGAGTCATATCATTAGGAGTAATGATGTGATGGACAAGACCCAATAATAAAGAGTTGCAATTGATCGTGTCATACAGTTTTATTGCCAACACTTTTAGTATGCCAAGTATAGTTTCCTTAGACCATGAGATTATGTCACTCCCGTTTACCGGAGGAATACTTTGTGGACATCAAACGTCACTTCGTAATTGGGTGATTATAAAGGTGGCTTTCAGGTATCTCCGATGGTATTTGTTGGGTGACATGAATCAAGATTGGGATTTGTCCTTCCGTGTGACGGAAAAGATATCTCTGGGCCCTCTCGGTAATATAGCATCAGAAAGGTTGCAACCATGTGGTTAAGTGCTAATCACGGAGATCCTATATTATGGACGAGTAAAGAGAATTTGCCACCTAACGAGATAGAACTAGATATGGAGATATCGACGATCAAATCTCGGGCAAATTAAATATCGGTGAGACAAAGGGAATCGTATACGAGATTAAGAATCTCCGGCATCGTGGTTCAATCGATAAAGAACTTCGTTGAATATGTAGGAGTCAATATGGGCATCCCGGTCCCGCTATTGATTATTGATATGATCATGTGTGCATGTTCTCGAACCCGTAGGGTCACACACTTAACGCTCCGATGTAGCTAGGGTTAGCGATGAGATAATTGATGGTATGAACGAATGGTGATTCAAAGTATCGGATGGGAACCTAGACGTCACGAGGAGTTCCGGAAGAGTCCGGATAATAAGATTCATATAAGGAAAGTGGTTTCCGGAGGTATCGGAAAAGTTCCGGAATATTTGCATAGGGTACCGGAAGGTTCTAGAAAGTTCTAGAGGAGTCTAGAAGTGGGACCCACCTAATGTAGGGGGCCCACATGGACCAAAGGGGGTGCAGCAACCACTTGGGCTGCGCACCACCCAAAGGCCCACATGGGCCTAGCCGGCCAAGACAAGGGAAGGGCAGGCCAAGTCCTAGTTGGACTAGGTGGCCAGCCACCCCTAGTTGGAAAGGGCCCAAGCCCAAGTCCACTTAGGACTCAACTTGGGGGCCAAGCAAAGGGGGCCGGCCCCCCCTCCTCCACCCTGGCTCTAGCTGCGCGCCACCTCTCCCCGGAGGGCTGCCGCCTCCTAGATCTCCATCCCCTAGCCGCACCACCCTTGGTGCCCTAGCCGCCACCCCCTTCCTCTCTCCTAGCCGGTGCCACCCCTCTCCCCGGAGGGCTGCCGCCACCACTACCTCCTCCCAAGCCGCACCACCCCTATGCCCTAGGGCTTCTGCGCCTTCTCTTCTCCCTCTCCCTCTCACATGGCTTGGCGAAGCCGTGTCGGACGGAGCACTCCACCATCAACGCCGCCACAACCGTCGTGATGCCGAGATCTATCTAGCCACGTCCTCCTCGCTTGCGGGATCAAGGAGAGGACGTCTTCATCGAGCCGTACATGTGGATACCACGGAGGCGCTGCTCGTGCGGTGCCCCATCGGATTGGATCGCGTGGATAATACATCTGCTCGCGACTAGACGCGTCTAGTTGCGGGGATCGACTAGCCAACCCCTGCACCGACAAAATGCTTTGAACGTTCTTCGAGGGTAAGAGATTAGATCTCATCTTCGCTACCACCGTCTAATAGATCTAGATCCTTGGGGTTTATTTCGCTTGCTGCGTAGGATTTTTTTTTGTTTTCTATGCTGCGACCCCTTCAGTGGTATCAGAGCCTAGATCTATTCGTAGATGTTGGTGTGATTAGAACACAAGTGTTGTGGGCGTTGATATTTTATGTTGCTACCTTCTCGCGTGCACTTTGCGTCTTTGCAGTATTGTGAGATTGAAGCGGCCCGGACCAACCTTACTCGTCCACGCACGAGAGACCGGTTCCACGACAGACATGCAACTTGTATTGCATAAGTGGCTGGCGGGTGTCTGTTTCTCTTACTTTAGTGAAGATGCAATTTTCAATGGAAGGCCTTTCAAAAGGATGAGTAAATAAGCAACTACTATATCACCGTTGTGGTTTTGCGTAGATTAGAACGGTTCTATCTCGTTGACCCAAGCCACGTAAAAATTGCATAAACAAAGTAGAGGACGTCTAACTTGTTTTTGCAGGGGGTCATGTGATGTGATATGGCCAATATGTGATTTGTGATAATGTATGCAATGATCATGTTTGTAATCTTTCACAACTTGCATGTCGATGAGTACGGCAACCGGCAGGAGCCATATGGTTGTCTATTATTTTATGTGACCTGCGTGTCATTGAATCACCATGTAATTGCTTTACTTTATTGCTAAGAGTAGCATTAGTTGTAGTTGCAATAGTTGGTGGACAACCATGGTGATGGCGCCACAATGATGGAGATCATGCCGGTGCTTTGGAGATGGAGATCAAAGGCACAAGAAGAAAGGCCATATCATATCACAATTATGAATTGCATGTGATGTTAATCCTTTTATGCACCTTATTGTTATCCCTAGATGTGATTGTGACGGTAGCATGATAAGGTTATCTCTCACGTTAATATCAAGATGTGTTCTTCCCTAGTATGCGCCGTTGTGAAAGTTCGTCATTTTGAGACACCACGTGATGATCAGGTGTGATAGATTCAACGTTCACATACAATGGGTGTAAGCCAGATTTACACACGCGGAAATACTACAGTTTCCTTGACGAGCCTAGCATGTACAGACATGGCCTCGGAACACAAGAACCAAAAGGTTAAACACGAGTCATATGGACGATATGATCAACATGGCGATGTTCACCTTTGAAGCTACATCATCTCACGTGATGATTGGTTGTGGTGTAGTGGATTTGGATCGTGTGTCACTAAACAACCAGATAGATGTTGAGTTTAGTGGGAGTTCATTAAGATGAACTAAAATTATCATAAACAAAAGTCCTTAAAGATGTCTTTGCAAAAATCTTTGTAGATCTTGGTCGACTATGTTAGTCGGTTCATTGCTGAAAAACTGCGTCTCGATGGGTCATTTTGTTAAGTGGTACCTGCATTTGAAAGAAGTCCTAAACACCCATGCTCAGCTCTACGTGCTAGAAGAACCAATAGGAGATAAACCCAAATATTTCTGCAAGCGATGAAGAGTACATGGAGTGGTTTTGAACCACCTACTTGAAAGTCAAGTGGATGATGTGCACCTTCATGAATTCTGACCTAAGTAGACAATTCAAGAACTTGATTGCAATGGAGATTGTTGATGAGCTGAAAAATAGTTTTTCAGCGCAAGTTAGAATTGTAAGGTTCGAATGTCTGAACGGTTTTCTTTCACTCAAGATGGAAGAGAACACTTGCTTGGAACAACACCTGAGGATAATGCATGAGATACATCATCGTCTAGTGCTTGTTTGGAACCACGAGATGAATGACGGTTTCGCGATAGATGGGGTGATACGCTAGCTTCTCCCCAGCTTCAATAATTATGTCGAAGACTAGGTCATAGGAAGGGATTTGATCACTTTCTATGAATTTGTGTCTCGGCTGCGTCATGTCAAAGTGGAACCCATAGCAAGAGAAGTTGACAATGCAGAAAGTATACAGTGATATACAAGTTATAAGTGTTTAAGTCCAAATTGCAATTGTGGCGTTTTCGATAAGTATTTGATACTCATTCTGTTTTATGAAAACAGAACCTGCTGCTTGAGATTTGCATAAAGGATATGGGAAGACGTTGCAGAATGGTGGCAATCAAGGAGTTGATGCTGGCAACGATCTGTCTCTGCATTTATCATTTGGATTAGAGGATTTGAATAAGTTTTGTAATCGAATTGAGTGTGATTTTGATTAGTGTGTCTTGCTCATGTGAGACGGTTATTCATGTTAAAGACAATGGTTGTTCTATTTTCATGAGTGATCCTTTTTGGAAATCACAAATTTCGATTATAAGTGTATTATTCTTATTATAATCTAGACGATAAATTAGTTGAACATTTATAAAATATGTGACATACTAAAATATCCAAAACTTAATAATGACAATTATTTTAGTCGTGCTAAAGATTGAATAAACATTTTGATGTTTTATCAATGCGCCTTATTGAAGGAGTATGACTAAAATGCCACCCTTTGGAAGTGTGTCATGAGTTGCCGAAGATAAACACAAGTGTTGGTTGTATTTTCAGCAAATGTTAGATGTCATTATTTTGTACTCCATCATAAATGATTAAATATGTGTATTTATTCGAGTTATGATATTTGATTAGATCAAATAAAATTCTGGAGTTTAGGATATTAAGTTAACAAGAAAATTGAGTCTTTATGATTTGATCAAAAGAGACAAGATATTTGAGTTATATGTTAGTATGTGGACTTGTGAAAAGTGTTATCACAAATTACAATGTTTAGAATATTTCAAAGGCGTTTGATATGTCCTAAGAAATTGTAATCACACACTATTTGATATTGTGTGGTCTCAAAGAAGGGTTTTATTTCGGGGGTTTAATAATAGCATTTAGATTTATTTGATAACACTCCGTTTAGAAATAAGGGTCTATGTATGATTCGCATTATTTTTCATATGAGTTATGAGAAAAGGTGGTTTCATTAATTATGAGATAATTAGAGACTGTTGCGAATAATGTTGTAGTATATTCATAAGTATGACTATGAATGTGATTCCACAATATGAGACTAAAAGGGGCAAACCAATTTGTTGGTTGTGCTATGTGTTTTAGTGGTTTATCATGAAAAGGTTTCACTGATAAAAGAATTGATGGAATAAATGAAAAGCTAAAACCTTGCTTGTTTATGTATTAAGTGGCACATATGTAAAGTGCTATGTTGGTTAAAACTTGACACATAAAGGAATTAATGATGGTGATCATTGAATTTCGGTTTAGCTTGTCTAAAGAAAAGTAGGATTCATGAATATAAAATTTTGTCAGGTTACAAAATAATATTCATGATTTACTTGTCATGTTTGAGAAACAAGACATACCTACGAAACTACAAAGAAGAAATAGAAACCTTAAATACGAAAATGACTGAGAGTCATCCTATGTTAAGTTTAAATCACAAAGTAATTGTTACTTGATTTTGTGAAAGCGTTGTTTCACATATTTATTCTTCAAAAGGGTTTGTAAGGAATAAATAAAACTTACTGGACAAAAGCACAAGAGGTAAAGCTCTTTAACATATTCAGTGTTGTTAACTACATGGTGTAGTTGTGCTTAAAGTCGAAGGGATTTATGCTAGCAAAGTACTAGCATTCGTATAAAGAGTTCTCGATATTAATAGTTAATTAAGAATTTTGGAGGTGTCCAAAATATCGAGAAAATACACGAGTGTGATCTAATTAAGATATGTGGCGACATATATTAAGTTAGAGCAGAAACTATTTTCCATGATCAAAATATGTGGTGACATGTGTTTGAGTGGGAGCTAGTTAATCATGGTCAAATATAGAGATAACATATTTCTGAGTGGGAGCCAAAGTGGTTTCACAATTTAATATGTGTATGGTGTATATTTGAGTGGGAGTTTACAACATCTTGTTTGTGTGAAATGGAGATTTCATAAATGTTGTAAATAAGCCAGGAACCAACGTATAACTTGTGAAGTTAGTTTTGAACGTCAAATATCTATGGAGATAGATGTATCTATGGTGGATAGATATGTTTGATAAAGCATTATGTCAGGATGTTTAACCTAAGTAAGATTTTGAAGGAGTTCAAAATAGAACAAGTGAAGAAAGGTTCATTTGCTTGTGAGAAATAGGTGAAACATTGAGTTGATAACTCAGTACAAAAATGATGGTTGGAGGATATGTTAGTAATCGCTATAAATTGTTCATAGGACTAAAACATATAAGAACCATGTGTTTGTATTTGACGATATGTGACCCAAGTTCTTGGTTAGAAGAACGTGTTAGAATGAGGAGTCATTTTAACATAAAGATGAGATAATAGAATCTAGAGATTGGTAGACTTGGTTGAAGTCATAAAACCAAACTAGATTGGGGATCTCATAATAGCAGAAGCGCAGCGAAAGCATGATCGAAAATATCGAAGTGACATGATTGCACTGTCGATTTGTGAGTCTACAACATATAGGAGTATATGATTAATTCAAGGATTAAAAGATATAATATTGTGGTTTGAGAAATTTTATTTCAAGACTGAGTGAGTTCCGGGTGCACATGCTATGTGAAAGTCCTCTTGACTGATCATACATCATGTAGGCATGGAAGGGAAACGAAAATCTCACTCTATAACCAAATATATTATATTCGTCATATGATGATGAAATTATCATGTGATGATAAGAGGTTTATCATGTGATGATAAAGTAATGTCAAATTAGGTGACATTGACGTTTTGCAAAGAACATAAAGAACTGTATAGTACAGAACACGGACATAACCTCTTCCACGAGCAAACATGATCAGCACTGAGACTCCATGAGTGTTAGACACCATGAGTGTTGGTCGAGAAAATGTAAACTAGATTATTGACTCTAGTGCAAGTGGGAGACTGTTGGGAATATGCCCTAGAGGCAATAATAAAATGGTTTATTAGCATATTCATGTTTATGATAATGGTTTTTTCTCCATGCTATAATTGTATTAATTGGAAACATAATACATGTGTGGAATATAAACAAACAGGCGTCCCTAGTAAGCCTCTACCGGACTAGTTCGTTAGTCAAGAGATGGTTAGAGTTTCCTAACCATGGATTTGTTATAGTCACTTGATAACGGAGTCATATCATTAGGAGTAATGATGTGATGGACAAGACCCAATAATAAAGAGTTGTGATGTAGGGCTAGGCCCGATCTTCACGGATTTGAGGGAAACGGGGATGAACACAAAGAACACGGAGGGTAGCGAGGGAGATTCGTGGGCAAAACACAAGGATAACTAGCAAATCCTGCTGAGAACTCCACCCAACAACAAACCCTCAAAAAGGTAGCCTTTGGATCGAAGAATCAAAGCCAAACTTACTCTTGTAGAAACTGATTGCTCTTACCGGCCGGTCCACCGATCCAATAGAATCACCGCAGTGAAAGATTGGTTTGCACTACTAGAGACACCGCAGTGAAAGAGTAGCAACAACAAGATCTACCTCAACGAGGCACCCTAGCTACGAGGGAGGAGGAGCATAGCTCACACAAGTCTCAAATTCAGTCTGACCCGGAATGGGGAAAGTGGAAAGCTATTTATAGTCTAATACAAAACGGGCAGGAAAGGCGGGGAATAGGCCTGGGGGCCGGCCTGGAGGCCGGCTGGCTCTGGTGGGAAACCGGCCTGGGGGCCGGCCTAGGCCGGCCTGGAGGCCGGCCGGCTCAGGTAGGTGACCGGCCTAGGCCGGCCGGGAGGCCGGCTGCGTCGGGGGGTGGCTCGGCCTGGGGCCGGCCCGGGGCCGGCTGGGAGGCTGGCGGCCTCTGTTGGGAGCCCGGCCTGGGGACCGGCCTGGGCCGGTTTGGAGGCCGGCCGCCTCGGGTGGGAGCCCGGTCTTGGGGCCGGCCTAGGCCGGCTGTGAGGCCGGCCACCATGTCTTCGCCTCGCTCCTCCTCTTCTTGTCCATCTTCTTGGATCTCCCCTTGTTCATCTTCTCCATCATCTTGGACCTTCTCTTGGCCATCTCCTTGACTCCGTTGTGGGTCATCATCCGGGTGGGTCCTGAGTATGCACAAGGTACCGGCATGAAGTAGCAAACCATTCGAAGGAAGATCGAGGTCACACATCGAGAGGAGCGAGTTCACCTTTTCATGAAGTGCCTTGACTCTTGATCTTGTCATTGGGCCATTTGGCGTGGTGTCCATGGTGTTGTCCACATGTGGGGCTACATCATCTCCCCCCCTTCGGAAAGAGTCGTCTTCGACTCGTCATCCTCTTGAACGCTTGCATCTCCGTGGAAAGGGGATAGGTCGGCGATGTTGAACGTGTCGTGCACCAAGTACTTGGAGGTTGGGATATCGATCTTGTAGGCGTTGTCGTTGATGCGCTTGAGCACTTTGAAAGGCCCGTCACCGCGAGGAGCAAGCTTGGATTTTCTTTCATCCGGGAAACGGTCCTTGCGGAGGTGTAGCCACACAAGATCTCCTTCTTCGAATATCATGGGCTTCTTCAACTTGTTGATCTTGGTAGCTTGGCGCTTGGTGTGCTCTTCTAGAGTTGCTCGAGTTGACTCATGTAATGTCTTCATGTAGTCGGCCCTTTTGTCGACGTCCATGTCGGTGCGCTCGTGTAGAGGAAGTCGTAGGATGTCTAGGGCGGTGTTGGGGTTGAACCCATAGACAACCTCGAACGGGCTTCGTTTGGTCGCCCGGTGGGTTGCACGGTTGTAGGCGAATTCGGCGTGCGGTATGCATTCCTCCCAACCTTTGAGGTTTGGCTTGATTAATGCGCGAAGGAGAGTTGATAAGCTTCGATTCACCACCTCGGTTTGGCCATCGGTTTGGGGGTGGTAAGCGGTGGAGAAGAGGAGCTTGACTCCTAGCTTTGCCATCAATGCCTTCCAAAAGTAGCTTGTGAATTTGACATCTCGGTCCGAAACAATGTTCTTCGGCACTCCATGTAGACGAACAATTTCCCTAAAGAACAAAGTTTTGCAAGGAATAAAATGTGCCATTTTAGAGAAGCGATCGACAACAACAAATATTGAATCTTTGCCATTTTTTGTTCGAGGTAATCCTAATATGAAATCCATGCTAATGTCGGACCAAGGTGTGTGTGGTATTGGTAAAGGCATATAAAGACCATGAGAGTTCAACGTGGACTTAGCTTTGAGGCAAGTTGGGCAACGGCGCACCAAGCGCTCCACATCACGCGTCATCCTTGGCCAAAAGTAGTGTGTAGATAGCATGGCGAGTGTCTTGTCACGTCCAAAGTGTCCCATGAGGCCCCCACTATGTGATTCCTGCAAAAGCAACAAACGGAGCGAGGACTCGGGAATGCATAGTTTGTTAGCCTTAAACAAGAAACCCTTGTGCAAGTAGAAATCATCGTATCCTTTGTCAATTGTGCACTTTGTAAAGATAGGACCAAAGAAAGGATCGGAAGCATAGAGTTCTTTAAGGTCATCAAGGCCCAAAACGTTGATTTCAAGTTGGGTGAGTAAAATCATTTTGCGGGAAATAGCATCCGCAACTATATTGTCCTTGCCTTTTTTGTACTTCACCACATAGGGAAAAGACTCGATGAATTCAACCCATTTGGCATGCCGTTTGTTCAAATTGGCTTGGGTTTTCAAATATTTCAAAGATTCATGATCGGAATGGATAACAAACTCTTTGGGCCAAAGGTAGTGTTGCCACACTTCCAAAACACGGACTAAGGCATAGAGTTCCTTGTCGTAGATTGGGTAGTTTAGGCGAGCACCATCAAGTTTTTCGCTATAATAGGCAACGGGACGGCCACATTGCATGAGGACGCCACCGATGCCAAGGCCACTAGCGTCACACTCAAGTTCAAAGGTTTTGGAGAAATCCGGCAAAGCAAGTAAAGGAGCTTCGGTCAACCTCTTCTTGAGTTCATTGAAAGCCGATTCTTGAGCATTGCCCCAAATGAAAGGTACATTCTTTTTGTAAGCTCATTCAAGGGGCAAGCAATTGTGCTAAAATCTTTCACAAAGCGGCGGTAAAACCCAAACAAACCAAGGGCGCTACAAAGTTGAGCAAGATTAGTTGGCGGTGGCCAATTTGTGATTGCCTCAATCTTAGAGGTGTCAACTTCAATCCCGTTGGAAGAAACTACATAACCCAAAAACACAAGTTTGTCGGTGCAAAAGGTACATTTCTTGAGGTTGGCAAAAAGCGAAGCATTACGAAGGGCCAACAAAACTTGCTTCACATGGTCGACATGTTCATGCAAAGATTTGCTATAAACAAGGATGTCATCAAAGTAGACAACCACAAACTTGCCAATGAAAGCGCGCAAGACGTGATTCATAAGACGCATAAATGTTGAAGGGGCATTGGAAAGACCAAAGGGCATGACAAGCCACTCATAAAGACCAAGTTTTGTTTTAAATGCGGTTTTCCATTCATCTCCTTCATGCATACGGATTTGGTGATAGCCACTTTTCAAATCAATTTGGAGAAGATAGTGGCACCACTAAGCTCATCTAGCATGTCATCAAGTCGTGGGATAGGATGTCAATACCCCACCGTGATATTGTTGATGGGACGACAATCCATGCACATTCGGAGTGTGTCGTCTTGCTTGGGGACGAGGATGACCGGAACGGCGCACGGACTCAAGCTTTCACGAACATGTCCCTTGGCGAGGAGTTCTTGAATTTGGCGCTCGATCTCCTTTGTCTCCTCGGGGTTGGTGCGGTATGGCGCTCTATTGGGTAGAGGGGCGCCGGGAATGAGATCGATGCGATGCTCGATTCCACGTAGAGGAGGAAGTCCTTGAGGAAGCTCATCCGGAAATACTTCTTTGAATTCCTGCAAGATAGACAACATAGACGGAGGAACTTGGGTTAAGTCGTTAGTGTCTTTGCCATCTCCTTTGCATAAGAGCACGAAGTGGAAAGTGGATGGGTTTGCTCTCACTTCCCTCATCTCACTTTTGGTGGCTAACAAGACTACGTCGGGACTCACTCTTTTCCCTTTCGCACTCATATTTGGCTTGTGGCTCTCACTCACGTGAATGTGGCTCGCTCTCTCACCACTCAACTCACTAGGGGATTGTTTTTCTTGCGCTCTTACAATTGTCTTGGCATTGTCGGCTATAATTTGGCTTGGAGTCATTGGGCGGAGCACTAGGATCTTATTGTTCCATTTGAAGCTATAGTAGTTGGTGCGCCCATCATGAGTAGCGGCCTTGTCAAATTGCCAAGGACGGCCAAGAAGTAAGTGGCAAACCGACATGGGTACCACATCACAATCCACCGTGTCCTCGTAAGAGCCAATCTTGAAGGATACTTGAACCGTGTATTGGATCTTCACGGTACAGGAGTCACTAAGCCATTGCACATGGTAAGGATTGGGGTGCTTCTTGTACGTCAAGTTGAGTTTCTCACATAGCTCCTTGCTTGCCAAGTTGTGACAACTCCCACCATCAATGATTACCTTGATTGATTTGCCGTTGATGCCGGCCTTTGTTTGGAACAAGTTGCATCTTTGAGCGTCATCACCTTGGTTGATTGTAGCCAAGACTCGAGTGACAACTAGAGTGGGGTTGGGGTCACCATCACAATAGATGTAGTCATCGTCGTCATCCAAGCTTTGCATCGTGGCCACCTTGTTCAATGCGTGGTACTCATCTTCACTCATGGACTCATAGTCTCCATTGTCATTGACTATCATCACCTTCTTGTTGGTGCATTCAAATGACTTGTGCCCTTGACCTCCACACTTGTAGCAAGTGATATATGACTTGACGGTTTGTGGTGAGGGCGTCGTCTTCTTGGAGGTGTTAGTGGGTTGCGGTGTAGAACTTTTTGCATTGCCTTGAGCTTGGACTTGAGTCATGGGTTGTGTTGATGATGAAGCTCTAGTGGCGAAGAAGGACTTGGCCTTGACATACTTGAGCTCTTCGGCGACTTGGCGCTCGGCCTTCATGGCTTGATGAACGAGCTCAACAAGGTTCTCATAAGGTTGGAATTCCACTATCTTCTTGATGGGGTACGTGAGGCCGTTCAAGAAACGTGCCATTGATTGTTCCTCGGACTCTACAATGTGTGCGCGGGAGAGAGTGGACTCCATCTCTTTGTAGTACTCGTCGACCGTCTTGAGACCTTGCTTGAGTTCTTGTAGCTTCTTGTACAAATCGCGCGCATAATGATGTGGCACAAAGCGCTTGTGCATTTCCTTCTTCATGTCATTCCATGTATCGATTGGGTCTTCAAATGAGGCTTGGAGTTGTTCCCACCATAGTTGTGCATAGCCTTCAAACTCGAGGGATGCGAGGTCAACTCGTTTGTCTTGCGGCACCTTGTAGACTCGAAATAGTTTGGAGACCTTTGATTCCCATGCAATGTAGTCTTCCGAGTCGTTGGTGCCATGGAACTTAGGAATGACGAGCTTGGGAGGATTGAAACGGTTTTTGTGATCATCCTCATCATCATCATCATGGTGGCGATGGCGGTCTCGGTGACGATGTCTTGGGTGGTGGCGTGGAACATAATCCTCGTCATCTTCAATATCAACATGATTGTCGGCCAATGGCACTCGGCGGGCTCGATGTGGAGGTAGATCATGACGATGATGTCGATTGTCCTCATGTAGGTGTAGGGGATCCAAGTTAACATTTGGAATTGGAATTTCTTGTCGAGGACGAGCTTGATGTAGTGGAGGGTCGATGTTCGCTTGAGGGTGAGGCGGTTCTTGACGATGTTGGTCTTGGTGTTGGTGATGGTCCAAGTTTGCTTGAGGGTGAGGCATGTCGTGGTGTTGACCTTGACCAATCTCACTTGGACCTTTGCTTCTTGCGTTGGAACGATGTGAGGACCTTGAGCTTGATCTCGAAGAGTGCCGGTGTCGTCTTTCGAGAAGCAACTCCTCGAGACGAATGGAACGCGCCTTGTTCTCACGTTGGTCGTCTTGTATTTGAGCGAAGCGGTCATTGTTCTCGCGTTGGGCTTCTTGTATATGAGCGAAGCGCTCGGTGTTTTCACGTTGTGCGGCTTGGTGGCGCTCCTCGTAGCGGCGTAAGTTGTCGTCGATGTACCTCTTGAGAGCCTCCTCTTGCTTGGTAAAACTGGTGCCTTGTTCTTCCCTAGCCATGATAAGCAAACACAAGTGATATGTGGAAATTTGGTGGCTAATAACCGCTCTTACCTTTGGTTGATAGTATTGGACAAGTGGCCTTGCCTTCCGAGACAAAAGTGTCACAAGAGTAAGAGTTGGTTGATTAGTGATCCAAAAGCGACTCACACACACACTTATGAAGAGCTTAGGTATGGTAAAGTGGCAAGAAATCAAAACGAAACCAACGAAAAGGCTATTGCAACAAGTGGAGGATAACCACAAGATCAAGAAACAAAAGAGACTAACCACACAATCTGAGAAACAAAGGAGACTCACACGTGGAGACAAACATGGATGGTGCGACTATAGGGAGGAGCAACTTTGACCTAACGAAGACTATGCTCGTGCCGCACCACCTCTCGAGGACAACTAGCTCAAGTGTATGGGAAGGAGCACCCGATTTGCACAAGTGTACCCATTTCTCTATTGGTAATTGGAGCTTGAGGATGACTAGGATCACGGCTCGGCTTTCTCTTTTTTTTTTGAATCTTTTCTATTTCTCTTTTGCTTTATGCTTTTGCCCGAGCCGAGTCCGCTACAACTAGATGCTCACATATTATGATATGGTCACTTGGTGTCACACTAGTGCAATGCTCACACTATGAAGAGCTAGCTCCTAGAAAAAGTTTCGCGAAATGGAAAGGATGTGTCGGAAGCTATACCTTTGATGCCGTCGAGGTAGCGATGAAGCAACACTGAGATGAAGTCGGTGAATAGTCGTGCGGCGGTAGCACCGGCCGAACGGGCGGTAAGACCGATTGCGGGCGGTAGTAACGGCCGTTCGGACGGTAGTACCGCCGGCGACAAATTGCGCGGCACGCTTGGGCTTGGAGCGGAAAAGGCCTCCGAAAAACACCAATGGAAAGTGGGGAAAAGGTCTTAAGCACGAGATCCGTGGATCAAACCACAAATCGCTCACCAAATCGAAAGATCGAACGAAATCCATATGGGCTATTTTTTTTTTTGAATTTTCGAAATTGGTATGGGAAAGAAAAATTTTGGTGGACAAATGGCTAATAAAAGGTGGAAACACGATCCAAATCCGTGGAAACCCTTGCTCTTGATACCAAATGATGTAGGGCTAGGCCCGATCTTCACGGATTTGAGGGAAACGGGGATGAACACGAAGAACACGGAGGGTAGCGAGGGAGATTCGTGGGCAAAACACAAGGATAACTAGCAAATCCTGCTGAGAACTCCACCCAACAACAAACCCTCAAAAGGTAGCCTTTGGATCGAAGAATCAAAGCCAAACTTACTCTTGTTGAAACCGATTGCTCTTACCGGCCGGTCCACCGATCCAATAGAATCACCGCAGTGAAAGATTGGTTTGCACTACTAGAGACACCGCAGTGAAAGAGTAGCAACAACAAGATCTACCTCAACGAGGCACCCTAGCTACGAGGGAGGAGGAGCATAGCTCACACAAGTCTCAAATTCAGTCTGACCCGGAATGGGGAAGTGGAAGCTATTTATAGTCTATTAAAAAACGGGCAGAAAGGCGGGGAACCGGCCTGGGGGCCGGCCTAGCCGGCCTGGAGGCCGCTGGCTCTGGTGGGAAACCGGCCTGGGAGCCGGCCTAGGCCGGCCTAGAGGCCGGCCGGCTCAGGTAGGTGACCGGCCTAGGCCGGCCGGGAGGCCGGCTGCGTCGGGGGGTGGCCCGGCCTGGGCCGGCCCGGGCCGGCTGGGAGGCCGGCGGCCTCTGGTGGGAGCCCGGCTGGGGACCGGCCTGGGCCGGTTTGGAGGCCGGCCGCCTCGGGTGGGAGCCCGGTCTTGGGGCCGGCCTAGGCCGGCTGGGAGGCCGGCCACCCTGTCTTCGCCTCGCTCCTCCTCTTCTTGTCCATCTTCTTGGATCTCCCCTTGTTCATCTTCTCCATCATCTTGGACCTTCTCTTGGCCATCTCCTTGACTCCGTTGTGGGTCATCATCCGGGTGGGTCCTGAGTATGCACAAGGTACCGGCATGAAGTAGCAAACCATTCGAAGGAAGATCGAGGTCACACATCGAGAGGAGCGAGTTCACCTTTTCATGAAGTGCCTTGACTCTTGATCTTTTCATTGGGCCATTCGGCGTGGTGTCCATGGTGTTGTCCACATGTGGGGCTACATCAATTTCCTTCTTCATGTCATTCCATGTGTCGACTGGGTCTTCAAAGGAGGCTTGGAGCTGTTCCCACCATAGTTGCGCATAGCCTTCGAACTCGAGGGATGCGAGGTCAACTCGTTTGTCTTGCGGCACCTTGTAGACTCGAAATAGCTTGGAGACCTTGGATTTCCCATTCCATGTAGTCCTCCGGGTCGTTGGTGCCATGGAATTAGGAATGACGAGCTTGGGAGGATTGAAGCGGTTTTTGTGATCATCCTCATCATCATCATCACGGTGGCGATGGCGGTCTCGGTGCCGATGCCTTGGGTGGTGGTGTGGACATAATCCTCGTCATCTTCATATCAACATGATTGTTGGCCAATGGCACTCGGCGGGCTCGATGTGGAGGTAGATCATGACGATGATGTCGATTGTCCTCATGGCGGTGTGGGGGATCCAAGTTAACATTTGGAATTGGAATTTCTTGTCGATGGCGATCTTGATGTTGTTGATGGTGTACGATCGCTTGGGGGTGCGGCTCTTCTTGACGATGTTGGTCTTGGTGTTGTTGAGGATCCACGTTCGCTTGTTGATGAGGTATCTCTTGACGATGGCGTCTTGGTTAGGTATGTCATGACGATGTCAATCTTGGTGTTGTTGAGGATCCAAGTTCGCTTGTTGATGAGGCATCTCGTGGTGATGGCGGCCGTTTTGTGGACCTTGACCAACGTCGCTTGGAACTTTGCTTCTTGCGTCGGAACGGTGTGAAGACCTTGAGCTTGGTCTTGAGGAGTGCCGGTGTCGTCTTTCGAGAAGCAACTCCTCGAGACGAATGGAACGCTCATTGCTCTCGCGTTGGGCGTCTTGTAGTTGAGCGAAACGCTCAGCGCTTTCACGTTGCGCGGCATGATGGCGCACCTCATAGCGGCGTAAGTTGTCATCGATGTACCTCCTAAGGGACTCCGCTTGTTTGCCGAAGTCGGCGTCTTGTTTCTTCCCTAGCCATGATAAGCAAACACAAGTGATATGTGGAATATGTGGTGGCTAATAACCACTCTTACCTTGGTTGATATATTGGACCAATGGGCCTGCCTTCCGAGACAAAGGTGTCACAAGAGTAAGAGTTGGTTGATTAGTGATCCAAAGCGACTCACACACACACTTATGAGGAGCTTAGGTATGGTAAAGTGGCAAGAAATCGAACAAAACCAACGAAAAGGCTATTGCAAGAAGTGGAGGATAACCACAAGGATCAAGAACACAAAAGAGACTAACCACACAATCCGAGAAACAAAGGAGACTCACACGTGGAGACAAACGTGGATGGTGCGACTATAGGGAGGAGTAACTTGGACCTAACGAAGACTATGCTCATGCCGCACCACCTCTCGAAGGACAACTAGCTCAAGTGTATGGGAAGGAGCACCCAATTTGCACAAGTGTACCCATTTCTCTATTGGTTATTGGAGCTTGAGGATGACTAGGATCACGGCTCGGCTTTTCTCTTTTTTTTTTGAATCTTTTCTCTTTCTCTTTTGCTTTATGCTTTTGCCCGGGCCGAGTCCGCTACAACTAGATGCTCACAAGATTATGATATGGTCACTTGGGTGTCACACTAGTGCAATGCTCACACTATGAAGAGCTAGCTCCTAAGAAAAAGTTTCGCGAAATGGAAAGGGATGTGTCGGAAGCTATACCTTTGATGCCGTCGAGGTAGCGATGAAGCGACACGAAGATGAAGTCGGTGAACAGTCGTGCGGCGGTAGCACCGGCCGAAGGGGCGGTAGGACCGATTGCGGGCGTTAGTACCGGCCGTTCGGACGGTAGTACCGCCGGCGACGAATTGCGCGGCCCGCTTGGACTTGGAGTGGAAAAGGCCTCCGGAAAACGCCAACGGAAAGTGGGGAAAAGGTCTTAAGCACGAGATCCGTGGATCAAAACCACAAATCGCTCACCAAATCGAAAGATCGAATGAAATCCATATGGGCTATTTTTTTTTGAATTTTCGAAATTGGTGTGGGAAAGAAAAATTTTGGTGGAAAATGGCTAATAAAAGGTGGAAACACGATCCAAATCCGTGGAAACCCTTGCTCTGATACCAAATGATGTAGGGCTAGGCCCGATCTTCACGGATTTGAGGGGAAAAGGGGGTGAACACGAAGAACACGGAGGGTAGCGAGGGAGATTCGTGGGCAAAACACAAGGATAACTAGCAAATCCCGCTGAGAACTCCACCCAACAACAAACCCTCAAAAAGGTAGCCTTTGGATCGAAGAATCAAAGCCAAACTTACTCTTGTTGAAACCGATTGCTCTTACCGGCCGGTCCACCGATCCAATAGAATCACCGCAGTGAAAGATTGGTTTGCACTACTAGAGACACCATAGTGAAAGAGTAGCAACAACAAGAGATTCATCATCCTCCTCGGAGGAACCCATCACGGGAAGGAGCAACGCTCAACTCTAGTTCATTCTTCTCTGCCTCAAATGGAAAAGGGGGAAAGCTATTTATAGTCTTAGTACAAAAGGGGGGTGAAAGGTGGGGGTCCAGCCTGGTGGCCGGCCGGGCTACCTTCCCGTGATGCGAAAAAGTGCGATTTCGGCGGAAAAACCGTGATCGCGTCAGGGAAGGTAGCCCAGGCCGTCCACCAGGCTGGACCCCCACCTTTCACCCCCCTTTTGTACTAAGACTATAAATAGCTTTCCCCCTTTTCCATTTGAGGCAGAGAAGAATGAACTAGAGTTGAGCGTTGCTCCTTCCCGTGATGGGTTCCTCCGAGGAGGATGATGAATCTCTTGTTGTTGCTACTCTTTCACTTAGGTGTCTCTAGTAGTGCAAACCAATCTTTCACTGCGGTGATTCTATTGGATCGGTGGACCGGCCGGTAAGAGAAATCGATTTCATTAAGTGTGTTGTTGACTTGGGTTTTGGATCCGGAGGTGCTCCGTTGGGGGTTTGTTGCCGGGTGATTCTCCCTTGTAGGCTTCGCGAGTTATCCCCACGATTTGCCCTTTTTCCTCTGTTTCCCCTCCGTGTTCATCCACTTTTCCCCCTCAAATCCGTGAAGATCGGGCCAACCCCCTACATCACGAGGGTCAACTAGAAGCACTTGATGGTCCTACGGTAGGTCTTGAGTTAGCGTGTGGAGCTTGTGTTGTTGCCGGTTGAGTGGATGTTGTCGGCTTGGCGGCAAAGTAGGCCTTGGTCTTGTTATATTTGATGTCATCTGCTACTTGGCGCTCCGCCTTGGTGGCTTGGTGTACTAGCTCCACGAGAGAAGTGTAAGATTGCAACTCAACGATCCTCTTGATGGGGGTAGTTGGGCCGTTCATGAAGCGTCATTATTTGCTCTTCGGATTCTTCTACACTTGCACGCATCATGGATGTTTCCATTTCTTTGAAGTACTCGTCGACGGACTTGATGCCTTGCCTGAGTTCTTGTAGCTTCTTAAAAAGATCGCGTGTATAGTGTAGTGGTACAAAGCGTGCTCGCATCTTCCGCTTCATATCTTCCCAAGAATCAATAGGTGCATCACCGTTCTCCTCACGAATTATTTGTACTTGTTCCCACCAAAGGAGCGCATAGTCCTCGAACTCAAGTGATGCCATAGCTATCATCTTGTCTTAGGGGTAGTTGTGAAGGAGGAAGATCTTGTCCACCTTGAGAGCCCAAGAGAGGTACGCTTCGGGGTCATTTGTTCCGGAGAACTTGGGCATGTTCAATTTGAGCTTCCCGAACCTCTCTGCCGCATTGAAGTATGGGCGGTGGTGCCGCGCACTTTCATGACTAATATCGCGATGAGCACGGTTTTGGTGGATGTTAGCTTCACATCTTTGGCTCTCCAATTCCTCATCATGATGACGCCTTTGGCGCTCAAGTTCCGCTTGATCCACAACATGGTTTGAGTTGGCGTGCTCGACATGTTGGTGCGGGTTTCCTTGCGCATGATGATCATGGTGTTCCTTCACATGGCGCTCTTGACGTTCATTTTGGTTGTGCGCCGGATGGTGTCGCCTATCACGGGGGCCGCGATGGAGACCTTGCTCGAGGTTGTCGTTGTTGAGAGCGGCATCCTCATTATGGTTTGGAGATGGATCTCGAGAGTGACGTCCTTGTGAAGCGGCGTCTTCATTGCGGCGAGTAGAGGGATCACGAGCTTTGCGATGTGGAGGTGGGTCGAATTCCTCGTGGCGTTGGTGACGATCATGATGTTGTGGACGGGGTATGATATCATCATTGTCAGCTTGTCGGCTTTGATGTGAAGAACCACACTACTAGGAAAGGTGCTATCTGTGGCGCACCTTTTTGGAATTCTGTGGCGCATCCTGGAAAAAGTGGGATGCGCCACAGAAATGTCGCCACTAAATTATTTTTTTGTGGCGCACGCCGGTGGTGCGCCACAGAAATGCGAAGATTCTGTGGCGCACCCATAACCGTGCGCCACGGAAATATTTCAGTGGCGCACCCAATATGCCATGCACCCAATCCAGATCTAGATCTAGCCGCCGGAATTTCGCTGGAATTTCGTTGAAGCTCGTCGGAGGCCGTGTTGCCGTGGGTGGAGGAGGGGGTCGCCGGAGGTCGCCGAAGGTGGAGGTGGAGGTGGAGGTCGACGGGGGTGGTGGAGGAGTCGTCGGAGGTGGAGGTGGAGGTGGAGGTCGTCGGGGTGGTGGAGGAGGTCGCCGGAGGTGGAGGTTGCCAGAGGTGGAGGAGGAGGTCGCCGAGGTTGTGGAGGAGGTCGCCGGGGTGGTGGAGGAGGTCACCGGGGTTTGGAGGAGGTCGCCGGAGGTGGAGGTGGAGGAGGAGGAGAGAAGATGTGGAGGAGAGGAGAGGAGAAGAGAAGGAGGAGGGAGGAGAAGGGGAGAGGAGAAGTGGAGGAGAAGGGGAGAGGAGAAGTGGAGGAGGGAGAGAAGGGAGAGGAGAAGTGGGGGAGAGGGGAAAAGAGAGGGAGAGAAGGGGGTGCCGGCGGGATTCAAAAATCCGAATCCCGCCCAACATTTCTGTGGCGCATGTGGCCCCATGCGCCACAGAATTGTTTTTCTATTTTTTTTGAATTTTTTGATTTTGCAGGAAAATTTCTTCGAACGGCCATAAATTTTTTTTCTTTTGGAATTTTGAGAATCTGAGAAAGTCCAACCGGGTAAACCCGGGTGAGGGCGGTTTCGAAATTTTCTCTAGTTTTTTTTGAGATATTGAACACATTTTTTCGACATCGTATGCAAAAGTTATGGCCGTTTTAAAAAAATTCACCTACTTTTGGAAAAAAAAAGTCAAAATGTGTATTTTTTGTTTTTCCTAACAACTAGACCCTAAACCTTCCCTATATCTAAAAGGATTTTATTTTTTGAATTTTTTATCATTTTCTTTCACTTGGTGCACCACTAAAAAGGCGATCCACAGGGGAGGGGGGATGGGATCTGTTGTCAACAATTCTATGGCGCATGGGGCCTCATGCGCCACAGAATTTACTCTTTCTGTGGCACATGGGTCTAGATGCGCCACAGAAAGCCACATTTCTGTGGCGCATCTAGACCCATGCGCCACAGAAATCTACGTTTATGTGGCGCATGTGGCCCCATGCGCCACAGAAATCCACATTTCTGTGGCGCATGGAGCAAGGTGCGCCACAGAAATGTAGATTTCTGTGGCGCATGTCCCCCAGGTGCGCCACAGAAATCAAGAATTTAGTGGCGCATGACGAGAGGTGCGGCACAAAAATTTGTTTAGTGGCGCATGCAATACTGGTGCACCACAGAAATACATTTCACCTATAGCTAGTTTCCTAGTGGTGCCACCACTATGACTATGGCGAGCATGAGGGTCATCCACGTTATGGTTGGGTGGTTTATGGTAGCGGGACTGATGTAGCCCCACATGTGGACAACACCATAGACACCATGCCGATTGGCCCAATGACAAGATCAAGAGTCAAAGCTCTTCATGAAAAGGTGACCTCGCTCCTCTCGATGTGTGATCTCGACCTCCCTTTGAATTGTTTGCTACCTCATGCCGGTACCTTGTGTATACTCAGGATCCACCCGGAAGATGACCCACAATGGAGTCAAGAAGATGGGCAAGAAGAGGAAGAAGGAGGCAAAAGCTCAAGGCAGGACAGCCGGCCTCCAGGCCGGCCTGGGCCGGCCCCCAGGCCGGACCCCACCCGAGTCGGCCGGCCTCCAGGCCGGCCTAGGCCGGTCCAGGCCGGACCTCCACCCGAGCAGCCGGCCTCCAGGCCG
>QRDG01002040.1:416633-440804 GCA_012064385.1 Puccinellia tenuiflora
TTCCGGAGGCCTTTTCCGCTCCAAGCCCAAGCGTGCCGCGCAATTCGTCGCCGGCGGTACTACCGTCCGAACGGCCGTTACTACCGCCCGCAATCGGTCTTACCGCCCGTTCGGCCGGTGCTACCACCGCACGACTATTCACCGACTTCATCTTCGTGTCACTTCATCGCTACCTCGACGGCATCAAAGGTATAGCTTCCGACACATCCCTTTCCGTTTCGCGAAACTTTTTCCTAGGAGCTAGCTCTTCATAGTGTGAGCATTGCACTAGTGTGACACCAAGTGACCATATCATAATCTTGTGACCATCTAGTTGTAGTGGACTCGGCTCGGGCAAAAGCATAAAGCAAAAGAGAAAAAAAAAAGGAGAAAAGCCGAGCCGTGATCCTAGTCATCCTCAAGCTCCATTTACCAATAGAGAAATGGGTACACTTGTGCAAATCGGGTGCTCCTTCCCATACACTTGAGCTAGTTGTCCTTCGAGAGGTGGTGCGGCACGAGCATAGTCTTCGTTAGGTCAAAGTTGCTCCTCCCTATAGTCGCACCATCCACGTTTGTCTCCACGTGTGAGTCTCCTTTGTTTCTCGGATTGTGTGGTTAGTCTCTTTTGTTTCTTGATCCTTGTGGTTATCCTCCACTTGTTGCAATAGCCTTTTCGTTGGTTTCGTTTCGATTTCTTGCCACTTTACCATACCTAAGCTCCTCATAAGTGTGTGTGTGAGTCGCTTTTGGATCACTAATCAACCAACTCTTACTCTTGTGACTCTTTTGTCTTGGAAGGCAGGCCCATTGGTCCAATACTATCAACCAAGGTAAGAGCGGTTATTAGCCACCACATATTCCACATATCACTTGTGTTTGCTTATCATGGCTAGGGAAGAACAAGACGCCGACTTCGGCAAACAAGCGGAGTCCCTTAGGAGGTACATCGACGACAACTTACGCCGCTATGAGGAGCGTCATCATGTCGCGCAACGTGAAAGCGATGAACGTTCATTCGTATCGAGGGGCTGCTTCTCGAAAGACGACACCGACACTCTTCAAGACCAAGCTCAAGGCTTCACACCGTTCCGACGCAAGAAGCAAAGTTACAAGCGACGTTGGTCAAGGTCCACAAAACGGCCGCCATCACCACGAGATGCCGCATCAGCAAGCGAACATGGATCCTCAACAACACCAAGACCAACATCGTCAAGAAGAGCTGCACCCCCAAGCGATCGTACACCATCAACAACATCAAGATCCCCATCGACAAGAAATTCCAATTCCAAATGTTAACTTGGATCCCCCACACCGCCATGAGGACAATCGACATCATCGTCATGATCTACCTCCACATCGAGCCCGCCAAGTGCCATTGGCCGACAATCATGTTGATATTGAAGATTACGAGGATTATGTTCCACACCACCATCCAAGGCATCGTCACCGAGACCGCCATCACCACCATGATGATGATGATGAGGATGATCACAAGAACCGCTTCAATCCTCCCAAGCTCGTCATTCCTAAGTTCCATGGCACCAACGACCCGGAGGACTACATGGCATGGGAATCCAAGGTCTCCAAGCTATTTCGAGTCTACAAGGTGCCGCAAGACAAACGAGTTGACCTCGCATCCCTCGAGTTCGAAGGCTATGCGCAACTATGGTGGGAACAACTCCAAGCATCCTTTGAAGACCCAATCGACACATGGAATGACATGAAGAAGGAAATGCACAAGCGCTTTGTGCCACATCATTATGCGTGAGATTTATACAAGAAGCTACAAGAACTCAAGCAAGGTATCAAGACGGTCGACGAGTACTACAAGGAGATGGAGTCCACTCTCTCCCGTGCACACATTGTAGAGTCCGAGGAACAATCAATGGCACGCTTCTTGAACGGCCTCACGTACCCCATCAATAAGATAGTGGAATTCCAACCTTATGAGAACCTTGTTGAGCTAGTTCATCAATCCATGAAGGCCGAGCGCCAAGTCGCCGAAGAACTCAAGTATGTCAAGGCCAAGTCTTTCTTCACCACTAGAGCTTCTTCATCAACACAACCCATCAATCAAGTCCAAGCTCAAGGCAATATCAAGAGTCCTACACCGCAAACCACTACAAC
The DNA here is from genome assembly GCA_012064385.1 of Puccinellia tenuiflora. Lineage (NCBI taxonomy): Eukaryota > Viridiplantae > Streptophyta > Magnoliopsida > Poales > Poaceae > Puccinellia > Puccinellia tenuiflora. The sequence goes on from QRDG01002040.1 coordinate 418,743, forward strand.
CTCCAAGAAGACGTCGCCCTCACCCCAAGCCACCAAGTCATATATCACTTGCTACAAGTGTGGAGGTCAAGGGCACAAGTCATTTGAGTGCACCAACAAGAAGGTGATGATCGTCAATGAAAATGGAGACTATGAGTCTATGAGTGAAGATGAGTACCATGCATTGAACAAGGTGGCCACGATGCAAAGCTTGGATGACGACGATGACTACATCTATTGTGACGGTGACCCCAACCCCACTCTAGTTGTCACTCGAGTATTGACTACAATCAACCAAGGTGATGACGCTCAAAGATGCAACTTGTTCCAAACCAAGGCCGGCATCAACGGCAAATCAATCAAGGTAATCATTGATGGTGGGAGTTGTCACAACTTGGCAAGCAAGGAGCTATGTGAGAAACTCAACTTGACGTACAAGAAGGACCCCAATCCTTACCATGTGCAATGGCTTAGTGACTCCGGCACCGTGAAGATCCAACACACGGTTCAAGTATCCTTCAAGATTGGCTCTTACGAGGACACGGTGGATTGTGATGTGGTACCAATGTCGGTTTGCCACTTACTTCTTGGCCGCCCTTGGCAATTTGACAAGGCCGCTACTCATGATAGACGCACCAACTACTATAGCTTCAAATGGAACAATAAGATCCTAGTGCTCCGCCCAATGACTCCAAGCCAAATCATCGCCGACAACGCCAAGACAATTGTAAGAGCGCAAGAAAAACAATCCCCTAGTGAGTTGAGTGGTGAGAGAGCGAACCACATTCACGTGAGTGAGAGCCACAAGCCAAATATGAGTGAGAAAGGGAAAAGAGTGAGTCCCGGCGTAGTCTTGTTAGCCACCAAAAGTGAGATGAGAGAAGTGAGAGCAAACCCATCCACTTTCCACTTCGTGCTCTTATGCAAAGGAGATGGCAAAGACACTAACGACTTAACCCAAGTTCCTCCGTCTATGTTGTCTATTTTGCAGGAATTCAAAGATGTCTTTCCGGATGAGCTACCTCAAGGACTTCCTCCCCTCCGTGGAATCGAGCATCACATCGACCTCATTCCCGGCGCCCCTCTACCCAATAGAGCGCCATACCGCACCAACCCCGAGGAGACAAAGGAGATCGAGCGCCAAATTCAAGAACTCCTTGCCAAGGGACATGTTCGTGAAAGCTTGAGTCCGTGCGCCGTTCCGGTCATCCTCGTCCCCAAGCAAGACGACACACTCCGAATATGCATGGATTGCCGTGCCATCAACAATATCACGGTGAGGGAAATCGTTCGTCTACATGGAGTGCCAAAGACCATTGTTTCGGACCGAGATGTCAAGTTCACAAGCTACTTTTAGAAGGCATTGATGGCAAAGCTAGGAGTCAAGCTCCTCTTCTCCACCGCCTACCACCCACAAACCGATGGCCAAACCGAGGTGGTGAATTGAAGCTTATCAACTCTCCTTCGCGCATTAATCAAGCCAAACATCAAAGGTTGGGAGGAATGCATACCGCACGCCGAGTTCGCCTACAACCGTGCCTCCCACCGGGCGACCAAGCGAAGCCCGTTCGAGGTTGTCTATGGGTTCAACCCCAACACCGCCCTGGACATCCTACCACTTCCTCTACATGAGCGCACCGACATGGACGTCGACAAGAGAGCCGACTACATGAAGTCATTACATGAGTCAACTCGAGCAACTCTAGAGGAGCACACCAAGCGCCAAGCTACCAAGATCAACAAGTTGAAGAAGCCCATGATATTCGAAGAAGGGGATCTTGTGTGGCTACACCTCCGCAAGGACCGTTTTCCAGATGAAAGAAAATCCAAGCTTGCTCCTCACGGTGACGGGCCTTTCAAAGTGCTCAAGCGCATCAACGACAACGCCTACAAGATCGATATCCCAACATCCAAGTACTTGGTGCATGACACGTTCAACGTCGCCGACCTATCTCCCTTCCACGGAGATGCAAGCGTTCAAGAGGATGACGAGTCGAGGACGACTCTTTCCGAAGGGGGGGGGGGGGAGATGATGTAGCCCCACATGTGGACAACACCATGGACACCATGCCGATTGGCCCAATGACAAGATCAAGAGTCAAAGCTCTTCATGAAAAGGTGACCTCGCTCCTCTCGATGTGTGATCTCGACCTCCCTTTGAATTGTTTGCTACCTCATGCCGGTACCTTGTGTATACTCAGGATCCACCCGGAAGATGACCCACAATGGAGTCAAGAAGATGGCCAAGAGGAAATCCAAGAAGATGGGCAAGAAGAGGAAGAAGGAGGCAAAAGCTCAAGGCGGAGCCAGCCGGCCTCCAGGCCGGACCCCCACCCGAGTCGGCCGGCCTCCAGGCCGGCCCAGGCCGGCCCCCAGGCCGGACCTCCACCCGACGCAGCCGGCCTCCAGGCCGGCCCAGGCCGGTTTCCAGGCCGGACCTCCACCCGACGCAGCCGGCCTCCAGGCCGGCCTAGGCCGGTTTCCAGGCCGGGTCTCCACCCGACGCAGCCGGCCTCCAGGCCGGCCTAGGCCAGTTTCCAGGCCGGATCCCCACCTCCCTGCCTCGTTTTGTACTAAGACTATAAATAGCTTTCCCCTTTCCCCATTTGAGGTTAGACTGAATTTGAGACTTGTGTGAGCTATGCTCCTCCTCCCTCGTAGCTAGGGTGCCTCGTTGAGGTAGATCTTGTTGTTGCTACTCTTTCACTACGGTGTCTCTAGTAGTGCAAACCAATCTTTCACTGCGGTGATTCTATTGGATCGGTGGACCGGCCGGTAAGAGCAATCGGTTTTAACAAGAGTAAGTTTGGCTTTGATTATTCGATCCAAAGGCTACCTTTTTGAGGGTTTGTTGTTGGGTGGAGTTCTCAGCAGGATTTGCTAGTTATCCTTGTGTTTTGACAACGAATCTCCCTCGCTACCCTCCGTGCTCATCCCCGTTTCCCCTCAAATCCGTGAAGATCGGGCCTAGCCCTACATCACTGCCCATCCATCGGCGATCCAGCCACCGGCAGAGTGCTGCCCTGTGTGGCTTTGAAGGAGGTCTCCGAGTGGGAGGCATGTGCCCCCAAGGTCAGGTTAGCTCTTCCCTCCCCTTGTCCGTGCAGGTTTCTCTTCCGGCCGGATCTATCCAGAAAAATTCTGGATCGTGTCGTCTCCTCCATGACCTCTATGGTTCCTGTTTTCCCGGAGCCGAGAGCCTGCCCACGTGCATCTCCTCGGTCACTATGTCTCCTCCATGAGCCGCCGTCTTCCTCCGCCCGTCGCATGCCACCACGGCGTCAAGGCCCAGATTAGGGCCACCGGCGCCGCCGCTTCTTGCCGCAGCGCTGCACGCCACCACGCAAGCGTGCCCGCGCCGCCGCACTGTAGGCTACCATGCGAGTTGTGCCCGCCGCCGACGCACTGCAGGACACCACGCGAGCGTGCCTACCGCCTCCACGCTGCACGTTTCCGCTCGAGCCTCCACGCGAGCCCGCCTGCACTATGACCTACGCTCGGACGCCGCCCAGGTCGACAGGTCCCAAGCCATGTACCACGATGGCGCCCAGCTCCTCCACACTGCTAGATGAGCAAGTCCCGCGCAGAGGACTTCAACGCTGCCCAGCTCCTCGCCATAACCAGGTGCCCCTACTCTTCTCTTTTATGCAGTGTTCTTCGATGCGGTTCCAAATATGGATCAGTTCTTATATCATGTTAATGTTAGTCACTTGGCATTTGTTGGAGGTTTTTTAAATTGTGGATAGTTTTATTTATCAGTTTGCTTGTATGCAGTATTTCTAACACTACATTCAGTCAGAATAGTTTTCAGTGCACTTGATGTGCTCGAGGCAGATGCGCTGCTTAGTTGTTCTATAACTTTTATTTGTGTCTTCAGATGCGAGCATCACAATGTGGTCAGTGCAATGTATTCTAGCATGTTAGTGGCTGAAAATTTTAGTACATTCGCATGCTTAGAACAAGATGGAAATGAGAGACTTATATTGTCCGTTCACTTATCTAATAATATGTGATAAGTCAACGGACAAAGAAGAATGCTACATTTCTTAATCATGTGCAAGTTACTTCGGCCTGTGTGGATAATCTGAAGCTAAGTATGGACGGTAATATTTAGAGAATAACATTTGAAGAATTTCTGTACAAAATTAAGAGGCAGCACGGCCATGTGGCTTGAAAATTGTTATTTCTATAGGCTGGGCTGAATATAATTATTCCCAGAGGTGACAATTTATTTACTTAATTTATTTCTGTTGGAACATGATGCCCTTTTGTGCAGGTTTTTATACTATGTGATTTGTCCACAACAAAACACTCATTTCCATTAATTTAAAAATATATAAACTAATGCTACCATCAGCGAATGTGAATGAATTTCATGTGGTTTAATAGTAGTAGAGATATGCAGTCCACCAAAGTATGTGATAAATAGAATGAGATAATTTCTGAGATACACATGAATCCGTCAGAGAGGACTAAGTAAGTTTTCACATTTCCTTGAAATCCTTCACTATAGCATACTGCTGCCAAGATGGTTCTCAAGCTAGCCCCCTCCTTTTTTTGCTTGTTGCCCAGTCAGTGCGTTATTTCATTTCTGAAGTTTTAAGGTTTATTCTCTGATTATAAATCCATAGGAAGGATCTAAGAGAAGGCACCTAAGAACACTCTTGTAGACTGCATCGCACATGTAGTAATTTTCCTAAAAAAGAACACTGCTGTAATTAAGTTAGCACAAATTGGCTCTGATAGATTGTTTGTTGAATTGGTAGGGATATATTGTTAGGAAGGGATATAACAAGGTCTAACCTGAGGCTGAGAGAGTATGCCTGCTCATTGTGAACAAGTGCCGAGTGGATTTGGTTAGGCGACCGTGTGCTTTAGGGACTATTTGATTATTTAAATGTCAATTTTATGAATGTGAGCTTTTATCCAAATATGAAAATAGTTTCCATCATTAGCTGTGAATGTTCCCATATGCTCTCATTTGTACTAACTATTTTAGAGGCGGATCCTTCATAAATCATGACAATAATGTTTCGACTCATGACACGGAATGCACATAAGAAATTAAATGGTTTAGAAAAACATATCAAATGTGGCCTAATTGTAAGTAGATAGATGTTTTTTGGACTTGCTTCGAATAGCAACTACCATCATTTAACTTCCATAAACTTCAAATGTATTAGCCGATTGTTGAGTCATGCAGATTGCTTCAACATGGCTATGCGCATACTAGCGTGTCACGAGATCAACATTTTCCATGACATTCAAATTTACTATATGGATCTAAAATTTTGTGTAAGTCACTGTAATTACTTATCACATTTTTTTCTCATATTAATTTTTTTAGACCATGTCTCACTGTGCATGAGACCCGATTGGTCGTGGAAGGCTTGATTTTGGTCGGTTAGCACAGTTATTTGAAAGCTGGCCTACTAGCAAGGAGTATCATATAACCGAATGTGACAAGTTGAGAGTTTATTACTTCGGTCCTGATACTGTTTATTTTGTATCAATCTGATTGATTTATTTCTACCCTATCATTACAGACTGGGCTGCCTTATGATATTTTTGACCTATTCATACTGTTTGTCTTGGATCAAAAGAAGAAATTTTTCTATATTTTGGACCCGCTTCCAAGACCGACTTGGGGGTTGCACATAACTAAAAATATGGAAATTTGCAATAAGATAAACCTTACGCTTCAACAAATCAACCCCAAATGGAAGGACGACATTTCCAAATGAGGATGCAAAGTCCCTATTGTTCCAACAAACTCGAACACGCAGGAAACTTTTTCATCTAAATATAACTTTACTTGATTTGTTCAACGCTTAATGTGACATTTCGTATATATGCAGTGCTATGGCTGACTACTTGGTTTTCTATTTAATGCACTCATGAAAAGATGAAGCATCATTTTCCCCTATATCAATGGTGAATATTCTAAACCATGCTCATTATTTGCACACACATTGAACATCAACTTTTATATGACAATGTTGTATAATACATATGCAGGATGATTTTGAGTTGAGAAGAGATTTTTGGTATATATTCTGAAGTATCAAGAGAACGAAGCGATAGACAATATTCCTCTTTTCGAGCGAGAAATTATTGACCGCATAAAGAGGTGTACCTTAATGAAATAATAAATAGTGGATAAGGTTACGTAGAAATTGTTTTTCAACTATTGCTTTGAAATGGTTTTGAATTGTACTTTTCATGCGAATAATAACTATTATTTTGAGCCTTGTGGATTTTAAATGATGCAACATGTATGGATTGTAATTATATGTTGTTCGCACACTCTTACACTGTTTAGTCATGAAGCTTATTACTTCAGTAAAAGAAAAACTCACTAAAATAGAAACTAAATTTATATTTAGATACGTGCATTGCGTGCACGGCTACTAGTCTTTTTAGACAGGAGAGAATAGGAGAGATAGAAGAGGAGAAGAGATTTGTCCCCGGCCTAGTTTTTCAGTGGACCCGTCCTAGCCGAGCCATGCACACATGGTCGTGCTTGTGCTTGAGGTCCTGGACCTGCTCGATGTGGCTGAGCCCATCCTCACCCTCGTCGACGGAGCCCTTGCCGAGCTAGACATGCACGTCGAGTGGAGCCGGTGCCGCCTCTACGCCGCGATCGGCATCCCCAACCACGCCGCCGACGATGAGCGGGTGGCCGTCTTGGCGGCCATCGAGGGGGCTGCGCGGCTCCTCGGCGGGATGGAGGCATGACGTACAAGCGACGCAATGCTCTCTGACGTGCGCGTGGACTCCGGCACGTGCTCAGCAGCTGCGGCACCCAGCCCCGTCGGCGCCAGGGACGGCGATGCCGCGTGGAGGTCGCTCGGGGCGCCGTGCCCGTGTCTCTCCTCCACGTCGCTCTCTCCGGTGCGCTCCCGGATATCGAGGCGGCAAAGGCGGCGCTGCTGGTCGGCGCAGACCTCGTCGACAAGGTCTCGAAGGTCCACGTCGACGCCGACGCCGTTCGGTCCGCCTGCTACCAGGACGCCTTCCGCGCGTTGGACGCGGCCCACGCCGCGCTTTCCGCCCTCCTCGCCCTCAAGAACGAGGCCGGCGTCGTCTTCCTCCGGTGCGCGCAACAGCTCGGCCTCGACCTCGGCGGGCAGGGGTGGCTCTCCTGGGAGGCGGCGCGCGCGGACGCAGAGCGCCACGGCGGAGCGGCGCTGGACCATCTCTGGTCCGCGTCGTCTCTGCTCGACTACACATTCTCTGGCGTACTAGCCTGGAGTTCACCTACATCTGCCGGGCAGGAGGCCCGGCAGCTCATGCGTCGAGATTATGCAAAACTCAAGACACACCAATTTCATAACTATGGGGCTCAGCACAGCACAACAGTTTCTTGAAGCATCAAATAGTGAAATGGCTTTGCTCTGTCTAAGATTCATTGTCGTGAAGGGCTGAGGCATGCGCACTTGTCGTGAAGGGATCGATATCGGCGTTTTATAAATCCTAGATGCAGTGAAAAAAAAGGAGCTAGCTAGCTCGAGGTCATGCATGTTGGTCGGACAGCGCAGCGTGCACGCTCATGCCGTCCTCTGCCTCCGCCAGCCTCCCAGCGCGGCCGAAGACCGTAACCCGCCTCCGTGTTTCTCTCACAGCGCTCCACTCGACGACGAGGTCGCCGGCCGGCCTCCTCGGTGTCGTCGCTTCCTTCCTGGAAGATAGCTCTCATGAGACATTTCACCCCAACTCACATAATTCCAACTGCGCAGCTTTCTCTTACGGTTAAGACTAATTATGTGAGTTCGGGTGAAATGTCCCATGAGAGCTATTTCAGCCAACGATGTTGCATTATGGACAATTCAACTCAAATATGTCGCATAGGAGCTATTACCCCCATCACGCCACCACCACTCCAACGCACTACCCAGCCACCACCACGAGCCGCTCCAGCCGTGCCCTGCGATGCCGGCTTCCTCTTCATCGACAAACCAGCGAAGACGGCGACCTCTTCCTGAACCCCCGTTGCTGCTCTTCCTTAATCCCAAGTGATGCTGATTTTCCGCAAGAACGACGACCTGAAGCTGCTCTTCCACAACCCCTGTTGCTGCTCTACCTCAACCCCAAGTGCTGCTGCTGTTTTTCCCTGTCCCATAAAATTGCTTCTTCCATGTCTTTTATGTATGCTTGTGCTTGTTTGCGTTTAGTTATTAGTAGCTCTGTTTAGTGTTTCTCTCTAAATCGAAAATCACAAAAAGATGCATGTTCTTTGGTTTGGTTAGTTAGATTTATTTTCCTGCAAATCCACCTTATATTGCGACCTAGCTTTAGCCGAAGCTCGATAGCTGTCGCCTAATCCATGCGGAGAATACGACACTCGCAATTTTGGGTGAAATATCCTACTGCTATATTCTACATTGATCATATTGGCGCCGTTGCTGGGGACTAGCGTCGAACAATTGAGTTAGGCTATAGACTAGGTCTTTGTTTGCTTTTTGTGCATATTTTAACCTCTAACCCTTGTTCTAGTTATTTTCTGTATTTCTCTTTGTTTCTTCTTTCTTTTGTGCAGGTTGTGATAGAACCAGTTTCACCTTGGATATGGCTTATTATTCAGATCATTATGGACATGTGAATGGTTGCACTAGTACTATGGAAAATCTTCAAGAACAGGTAAGTAAGCTATCTCAAACTTTGCATGAGTATGCACGACAACGAGGTATAGTTTTGGAGGATGAGCCCAGCTATTATGATCCTTATTCGAATGGTTATTCTCCTATTGTCCCTATATGTCACATTTGTGGTATTCACGGCCATACATCGGCTGATTGTCAGCATGGTGGCTATTCCCCTACTCCAGATTGTTTTGGTATGAACTTTGCTCAACAGCATGGTTCATACCACAACAATTATTCTGCTGAATGGCATGAGAACCCAAACATGACATATAGGAACAACGGCCCACCTATCCAGTGGCGGACCCAAACCAAAGTTTCAGTGAGGGGCATTTGACTGACTGGGGCACTTCTAGTACAAATTTAAGTCTTTTGAATATTTTTCCTTTGAAATATGAACAAATACTACTGAAATTCAAATATTTGAGTGGGGGCCACTGCCCCCACTCAGCTCTACATAGGTCCGCCCCTGCACCTATCTCATCATTTTCTCCTAGTTATCCTATGCAGGAATTTAGGTGTGCAAAGGAGAACCTGTATGATCAGCATCAATGCTGGATGGCAGAAGTCAAGCAGTAGCAACAACATTTGATGGACCAGATGAATTCACAAATGATGCAACTGAATGAAAGGTTGTTACAAACAACAACTTCTCAGCCTGTGCACCAACCTCCAAGTTCTGTACCGATGGAGTTAAATGGTCCTCCATGTCGAGGAATATTCCCAAAGGAACTTCTCGTGTAGTGATCTTCGAACACTGGGACTGAAACACGCTCTCGACGAAGACCTCGGCGACCTCGGTGAAGAAGACACACACACAGCAAGGAGACACAGCAGTTTACCCAGGTTCAGGCCACCGTGATGGTGTAAAACCCTACGTCCTGCTTGTCTGGATTGCACTGCTCGGAGAGATTACAGTACAAGTGTTGGAGCTAGTAGCGAGGTAGAAGATGATGTTCTAAGGCCGCGAGGTAGCCCTATTTATAGTGCTCCAGTCCTCTTCCCCCTAAATGTTTAGGCGGGAAGGGTTGCCACATAGCACCAAGAATGGGTACCGGCGTACTTCCCTAGCTTTGGTAAAGTCACCATCCATGGCGCAATGTCAAGGACTTGTTGGTGACGTCGTCGCTGATGTCCTTGGTGGCGCGTAGTGCCGGTCCAGCTGTCTTGAACCAAAGGGGAAGGTCTTGGTCTTCGCTTTGCTTGCCGTGGATGGTTGGCGTCCTTTTATCACCAAAGTGGAAAGCTTTGGCCGACACGCGCTGCGACGTGGCGCAGGCGCGCGCGCCACTCTAGGGAAGACGCGGTCGCACATGGCCCCTGGCTCGGGGTCACGGGTGCGCTGCTCTCCTGTCCTGTTCCGCTTGAGGCCTGGTGGCGGTGCTTCCCTCACGAGGGGTAGCCTCGCGAGGCCTTCTCTTGGCTGCTGGTTCCGCTTTTCCCCGAGGCTTCCCGCCTCAGCCATGCGGTTCTTCATGAGGCCCAAAGGAGTGGACCATGCTCCGTGACTGTTTGACTTGGTTGGATTCTCCATGCATAGTCTTCTGCGCCAAAGTATACGGGCTGTGGTACCCAGGTTTCCACTGGTCCGATAGTAGCCCCCGGTCCCGTGTCGTGCACGCCTTTGTTACTGTTGGACACGAAGCGGCACGGGCCCAAATAAATGCCGGGCCCAGGAGACGACGCGTGTCGGGGAGGTTCTGTTCGAGCACCCACGATGGTCGCGACGCCTCGGTAACTGTCGGGGTTGGTCATAAAGGACCCACGTGGCACGGTTATCGCATTATCTCCCTCCAGCGAATCTCCATCTGCTTGACCTTCTTCCTCCCTCTTGGTCTCCCGCCGAGCTTGGATCTTGATTGCAGAAATGGTAGGGAAGCGCAAGCGTGCCGCTACGGTAGAGGAGAAGGACTGGAGCGATGCCCTTCTCCCCTCGCGTGTGTCGGGTGAGAGCCTGGCGATGGCGAGGCGCCAGATTGCCAGCGTTCATGGCTGATGGCGTGGAGTCCAGGCTCCGCTCGGGGATGGAAGCGCTCGTCCCTCAGAGGGCCTCAGAGTACCCTTTCTTCCTCCACTCCGTGCTTGCGGGGCTTGTCCCCCCTTTATCCGAACTTAGTGATTACCCTCGTGATTTTCGCCTATCTCTGCGAGGGTTTTCTGGGTGTGGAACCCTCTGTGGCTTTCTTCCGACTGTTCTTCAGCATGCGCCTCACAGCTCCGGATAATCGCTCTGGTAGTGTCTCTTTTCGGATGGCTGACGGTGTGGCAGACTCCTTGATCCATCTAGAGGGCCTCAAGAAGCAGGAGGAGTTCCGCAAGAAGTTGGTGTACCTGGATGTGGGCGAGGTGAATCCTATTCTGGATGTCCTTTCTCCGCCTCAACTACGAAGTCTCCAGACTAGGGGCACCTTCAAGACCTCGCCGTGAAACCTCAAGCTGTTGTGGAAGGTGATGAAGCATCATAAGAAGGTCGGGCTGACGGGCCAGCAGGTGGTGAAGGAGTTCCTTGAGCGCCGGATCGCCCCGCTCCAGGACCATCCCAGGCGTGTCTGGAGTACAACGACATGATGGACGTGATGCGCTTGTCTCCTCAGGATCTCGCGGGCGCGGACCTCAGCGACCTCATGAGGATGCTGTATACAGTGAAGAGGCCTGGTGAGATCCCTTATCGGGCTCTCCCGTTGTACCAACTTGATGCCTTTGACAAAATTGTGGCGGGGATGCCCAGTTTCGACTAGTGGGACCTGCATGCGCCTGGGCAGGTTGGGGAGCGCCAAACCCGCTCTGCCCCGCGCAAGCGCCTGTCGGTGATGAAGGCGCTGAGGTTTCCGAGGCAGCTGGCGAGAGCTCTTCTGCAGTGGAGGAGATGTAGAGTGAGGCAGTGCTGCCACCGCGCAGGCGCCACCGCCTGGTGGTCACTTCCAGCAACGAGGAGACCATTGTTGGGACGACCGCGCCCCAGCGCCGCCCACTGTTTTCTCCGAGGGGACCCTGGAGGCTCGCACGCCGGCCCTGATGCGATGATCGCTTCTTCCGGGTTGAAGAGGCGCCCTTGCGTTGCCCGTTATGAGTGAGTCCTCTTGGCCCTTGTCCTTTCGTTTCAACTTCTAGTTTCCGTGGTTTCTCACTTCAGTCTTGTTTAGGGGACTTCCTCCGGCGAAGAAAGGGAGGAAGAAGAAGTCCTCGGGCCAAAAAGGCCTTTCTCCGCGTGCTGCTGGGGTAGCTGCCTCGGAGGCCGAGGGGTCCGTGCATTCACTAACGCCGGAGATGGAGAAACGCCCAATCGTCCCAGCGGATGGGACGGGGGATGGTGCTGCGGATGAAGCGGTAGTCCTATCGCCGTTCACGCAGCGGACGAACTCGCTTCAGAGCGCCCCGGGAGGGGACTTCCCAACTGAGTCCCGTACCGAATCTCTCGCGGCCTCTTCTTCTGGGGCCGCGGCGCCGTCGACGAACGGCGCTGTTGTTGCGGATGACGGCGTTGATACGACAGATGCCGACTTGCTGGCCCCTGAGGCTAGGACGTCCGCAGAGCAGCTTGGCGCCGGCGATTCCTTGTCCGTGCCCTCTCGATCTAGCGAGGGCGACGGTAGGGAAAGGCCTCCTGAGGCGCCTCCTTCCATAGTCCGGCCTTCGCTGGTGGAGGCCTCTGCATGCTTTGGGGCTCCAGTTGGGGATGACCACCGACTCCATGCCCACCATGCCCTGACGGTGGCTGGCGGCCTGGAGGCTCCTAGCAGCACGGCCCGTCGTGCCTTGTTAGCCGCACTCAGTGTGCTTGATGGCGAGGCCCGCGCAGTTGAGGTTCACCAGGCCCGGGAACGCGCCCGACTTGCGTAGGCATGGCTCACGCTTCGCGTGGCTGAGGGTGATCTCCGTCGGAAAGACAAAGAGTCAGCCAATCTCTGAGAGCAAGCCCTAGAGGAGGCGGAGAATACCCGGCGCGAGGCCACCTTCAAAGCCGAGGAGATCCTGCGCCGCGGCAAGGAGAAGCTAGCGGAGGTGGAGTCTCGTGAGGCTTCTGTTGAGGAGAAAGCTCGCGAGGTTTCGCTAGGGATTCATGAGAGGGAGGCTACCGTAACATTGCCCGACGTGAGCAGGCTCAGGACGAACTTCTTTCCGAGCTGAAGAAGGGCTAGGCCTTGGTCACAGAGCGAGAGGCATCCGTTGCTGCCGCCGAGGAGACTCATGCTGCTCGTCTTAAGGCTGAGTGAGCAAGAGTCGAGGCTGAAGTTGAGATGAAGGTCCAGGCCGACCGTGAGTCCTACGAGAAGGAGTACCGCTTGGACATGGAAACTGAGCGGGCCAACCTCTCTTTAAGGAGAGTGGGCTTATTGAGAAGATCCATGAGCTTGAAAAAGAGTTCCGAGAGGTAAGGTCCACTTTGCGGACGTCGGCTAAGGCGAAGATGCTAGCTGAAGAAGATCTTGTCGAATTGCAGGAACATGTGGCACTTGCTTCTGGGGCCGCTCTCGGACCTCACGAGCCTCCCATTGAGGTGTTAGTGGCGGGCTACGAGGATGGTGGAGCGCTCAGACTCTTGGCTTCGCGAGGCCGGGTTGCTGTTGAAAGTCTTGGGGACAAGGGTCTAGCGCCCTTGGTTGACGATGGTGGTGCCGCCTTCCTTCCAGTTTTCGACGATCTTGTCAAGACGTTGGAGACGGCGGCCTCCGAGGTGAATGACATCATCGAGGCTGAGTGTCGGAACCTTTTGGGTTCAGCTGCCACGCGAGTTCTTTTCAACCTCAGGTACCTTCATCCGACGGTGGATCCTGCTCCTCTGCTGCGGCCTGCACCGGCAGAGCTTCCCTTGATGCTGAACGAGGAGGTGGACGGCCGAAGATCCTCACGGTGACGTTTTTCTGTGGTGCTGCTGAGGAGAGTGGTGAGGACGACTCCGGCACGACGGGTTCCGAGGACGAGGCTGGCGACGATGGCACTGGAGATGCCGGGGAAAGTCGTTCCGCCGCCATCTAGGATGCCTCCCTTGCATAAACCTCTTGAATTCCTGAGATGTAACAAGCAAGACTAAGTTTTATGTACTAGTTCATATTTCCCTCCTGTCAGGGGGCTTTTTACGTTGCTCCATCCATACTGGCGCGTTCTGCGTTGCCTGGGGCCCCAGCCCCTGAGCGTACTGGTGTCGTCTCGCAGGGTGGTGAGGACCTTCGAGGTTTGATGCTCAAAAGTTCCCTTTGTACGAACGAGTGGGCCGTGGACTTTAGTGGATAAAATCATGAGGCCCTCTGGAAGGAAACTTAGCTTTCGTGAGGTGAGAACCCTGAGGAGGGACTCTTAGCCTATTGAGCTCCTTGCGGTTTATAGGGTGTGCACCCTGTGGCTCTTGCTCCTTGGGCTCCTGCCCTTCGTCGGCGTCCTGTTCTGCGATAGAGGCAACAAGAGTTGTGATGGTGCACGCTTGCAGGGTCGCACCTAGTGTTGTACGAGGAAGTTTAGCACCAAGGACCTTGGAAGGTGGCGTGTACGAGGGCGTCCCCCCGAATTCACACATGGTTTACTTGGATTTTTCGGAGGTGCTGGGACTGACCCGAGCACAGATACCATGCCCCAGCCCCCGCTCGTGCAATGCTTAGGGGGAAGTTAGCGTGCACAAAACTTACTTGCCACAAGGTAAGGACATACGAGGGTATGCTCAGCGCGAAGCGCTTTAGTTTTCTTGTTGAATGAGTAGGTTCATTACAAAACGTGCCGCTGTGGGCAGGGAGACCCTCATGAGGAGGAGTCTCATTGAGGCTGTAGTGGCCGCGTGGCACCCTTAATAAATAAATAGCCGCCGTGCAAGCACGGGGTCACACTCGGAGTGTGTTGGAGTCTTCTTCAGCCCAGGATGAACACTAGGAAAGGTGTCGATGGAGAATATCTTGGCTGGAAGACACAAAAGCCATTGCGGCGACCTGGTCGCCGCCCGGTGGAGGATGTCGTGTCAGTCCCCTGCTAGGGAAACTGGGCTTCGTTATAGGGTAGACCCTAGGCTGTTGAGGGCCGGGTTCAAACCCTTGGCGACACCGGTGGTCGGCGACGGCTCGTGACGAGGAAAACGACGCACCGGTTGGGCCTTCCCTAGCATCCATAGCCCTGACAGAGAACATTTTGATAGTCGCAACCTCCCCCGTCGTGGCAGATCCTGCCGTGGCCTTGACCATAGTGGCGGGCGCTTCTCCGCGGCACTTCCCCCTCGTGCCGTCTCCTGACGCCGAGGTCGTTGGGCGTGAGGGGGTGCCAGATTGGCTTCCTGAAGTTGGTGATGAAGCTGTTCATTGCAATTCTTCCCAAGACCTGATGGAGGCCTCGGGAAGATTCAAGAGCCAAGCACGGGCGGTTGCCTTGAGGGCCATGGGGAGCCAGTTGGCCATGACCTGGTGGTCACCACCTGTGGCTCGAATTCCAGCGTTGTAGAGCTGCAGGAACTCCGCAGGGGCGAGTGTTCCGTCATAACGGGGAGGTAGCTTTGGTCGGAACTTCGGAGGCCAAGCCACTCTCCACAATTCTCATGAGAGGGCGAGGCAGTCCTTTCTGTACGAGGCATGGCTGTTAGTAAGGATAACGCGGTTGGGGTCGCTGGTGGTGGCGAGGTCGCGGACCGTGTGGTCCTGGCGCTCGCGCTGGCGTTCGAGGTTTACGCGTGCGTCCTCTGAGGCACTGGTGATGATCTGGCAGCTGGCCGCCGAGGTGTGGAGAAGATGCACCGTGCAACGGGGCCCCATCCGGGGCATGGGTGTCGTGGTACGGCCCACGAGCTCCTCCCGCCACAGGTGGAGGAGGCGGAGGAGCAGGAGGAGGGGCGCCATGCGCCACTCGCCCCTGCGATGCTGGCAGCACGATGAAGTGCGAAGGTGCCGGGGCGACCTTCGCGGTGTTGATGAGCTCGGTGACCCGTTGGAGCCACGCGTCGTGTCCGGCCTCTGTGGGCCGGTAGCGCAGGAGTTCCTGTGCCATGAGGAGCGCAGCCCCCGGCGTCAGTGGAGCTCGGGTGGAGGCAAATGCGGTGTGGCCGTCAGACGGCGGAGGCGTGTTCTGCCTGGAAGGGTGGATGGAAGAGGCCTCCACTTCTTCGGACCCATGCTCCTCTTCTTCCTCGGAGGCGACGGGAGCCGCGCGCCTACGCGGGTTGTTGATGATGGGCTCGGAGGCGACCCGGCTGGCCGCCTTGCGGCGGGTGTCGACCATGGTGGTGAGGAAAGACGAAGAGAGCGCCTCAGCCCCCTACCTGGTGCGCCAAATGTCGAGGAATTGTCCCGGAGGACCCTCTTGTGTAGTGTCATTCGAACACTGGGACTGAAACACGCTCTCGACGAAGACCTCGGCGACCTCGGTGAAGAAGACACACACACAGCAAGGAGACACAGCAGTTTACCCAGGTTCAGGCCACCGTGATGGTGTAAAACCCTACGTCCTGCTTGGATGGATTTCAGTGCTCGGAGCGATTACAGTACAAGTGTTGGAGCTAGTTGCGAGGTAGAAGATGATGTTCTAAGGCCACGAGGTAGCCCTATTTATAGTGCACCAGTCCTCTTCCCCCCAAATGTTTAGGCGGGAAGGGTTGCCACATAGCACCAAGAATGGGTACCGGCGTACTGCCCTAGCTTTGGCAAAGTCACCGTCCATGGCGCAGTGGCAAGGACTTGTCGGTGACGTCGTCACTGATGTCCTTGGTGACGTGTGGTGCCGGTCTGGCTGTCGTGCACCAAAGGGGAAGGTCTTGGGCTTCACTTTGCTTATCTTGGATGGTCGGCGTCCTTTTATCACCAAACTGGCACTAGTACAGAACGACACATCAGATACCCCTCTATGGAAACGGCACGAGTTAGGCGACGGAGCGCGCTTTCCGCGTGAGAAAACCCACCCCGCCAGGCAAGCTGACCCGCGTCCCGCCTTCATAGGCAACGGTCGCGAATTATTAACCGTTACCGATATATTGGTAGCGGAGTTTCTTTTGGCTCCGTGTGCGATATGTTCTTCAACGGCATCAGACATTTGTATACAACCGTTGGCGAGGTTGCGTATATAAAATTCCATTTTAGCACTATCTTGGATATTATAAAGACTGTCGATTCGCCCTTGTTCCTCTGCTCCAGCTTGTTTTTACTCCGCACTTGTGTCCTCCGTGGCCAAGAGCATGAGCTCGTCGGGGAGATCGAATGCGTCCTCCTCCTGCGTTGCCGGGGCCGGGTCAGATCTGCTGCTTGTGAAGTGCGTTTGCTGCCGCTGTCGGAACGCGATTTGTCGAGTGTCGTGTTCGGATCTGATCCCAGGCCGGATCTACTTCAAGTGTCCAAATCACAGGGTTAGTTCGACGCTTCGACCAGTTTTGATTGATTCTATTCTATGTGTGATGCTAATTTGCCTCTGGATTCGATTTACCATTGGCAGGGGAGGGGCGAAGAGTATTCTCGGAGTTGTGATTTTTTTTCTGGATTGAAGATTATGTTGAGATGCTGCTTGCTAATGGCGTCGAAGTGGAAGCTGCAAAGCTGGAAAATGTAGCCTTGATAGTCAAGAAGGCGAACATGGAGATGAAGCCGCACACTGCAGCAGCTCTAGCTGGTTTGGCATGGATCCCAACAAACACTTCGACTAAATCTGACCATGTTGTTGCTGTGCGCAAGGAGCGGCATAAAGGAACAGAAATAGCTCAGTTAAATGTTCTTGTGAGCATTGCTAGAATGATTTTGTGTGTTTGTGTGCTGCTGTTAGGTGTGAACTTGTATGCAGCAATGAAAATCAGTAGAATGTATTAGGTTCGTATGCAGTTATGCAAATCAGTACAATGTATTAGGTTCGTATGCACTTTGAAAATCAGTAGAATGTATTAGGTTCGTATGCAGCTATGCAAATCAGTACAATGTATTAGGTTCGTATGCACTTTGAAAATCAGTAGAATGTATTAGGTTCGTATGCAGCTCCGGAAATCAATAGTACATAGTAGTTGTGAACTTGTATCCAATGGAAACGGTTCTATAAAATGTCCGTTGCCGATTGGGCGCTGATAAATGTACTGCCGACAGAGCAAGCCATCAGTCTCATTCTCACTCCCTCACTGTCTATCTTTCAACCCTAGCCACACACTGTAGCTTTTTGATCTCCTCACTCTCTCATGGCTTCCTCTGTCGGCGCTTCTAGATCCCGCCATCACAGCCGCCGCTCCAGCGGCTGCACCGATCTAGCTGCATCCTTTCCTGATGAGGCAGATCTGGAGGCGGCTGTGATGCCACATGTGTGGGAGCGCGTCAGGCTGATCACCTGCGGTGATGACCCGCGTCCTATGGGCCACGCGGAGCTGAAACAGATCATTCATCGGGTGGTGATGCAGCAGTTGTGGCGGATCCGCCGTCAACGGAGGAAGATCTGGAGGCCGCCGTCGATGGAGGAGGAGGTGGCCGATCTGGAGGCGACGTCCACGGTGGAGGAGGTGGTCGATCTGGAGGCGACGTCCACGGTGGAGGAGGTGGCCGATGTGGAGGCGCCGTCCACGGAGGAGGAGGTGGCCGATCTGGAGGCGCCGTCCATGGAAAAGAAAATATGAGGTCTAAATCGCTCAGCTCATGAACTAGTTCATCAATTGGTTTTATATTAGATTGTTCATCAATTGTGCTTTCTCTATATGTCATATTCTGCAGCGGCATAGGCAAGATCTCATGAACTAGAGATGCTCTATTTTGATATGTGATTGGTATTAGCAACTAATGAAATGTTCTGTTGGTTTTATATTAGATTGTGAATTATTTCGGTCAATTGTGCTCTGTTTTGATTTGTGATTTTTATTAGCAACTCATGAAATGTTCTATTGGTTTTGTATTAGATTGTGAATTATTTCGGTGACACTGTCCAAGATGGAGTGATTTGTACTAGCAACTCATGAAATGTTCTATTGGTTTTGTATTAGGTTGTGAATTATTTTGGTGACACTGTCCAAGATAAAGCAAGCCTCAAGATGAAGATTTTGGCAAAATATATTTGCTACGGAGGCTTGCGAGCTCGGTGTGGTTTCTTGTTTTTAGTTTCTCCATCTATTTTGTGTATGTGTGTAGCAATTTGGCTGCAGATGTGATTTGGAGAAGCATGAAACCACTATAGACGGACGGTGAGCTAAGGAAGAAGGAGAAGTCTCGATATGTGTAATTGATCATCTTTTGATGCTATGTAATGGTTACAATTGTTATATAAATTATGAATGGATTTGTTAGCATTGTTGTGCTTCTGCTGTTAGATTTAAATGTCCAGTGGCAACTCTATTACAGCTCTAGGCTTATGAAGAAACCACAATGCAAACAAGTCGAAACAGAACCTCCGTTTCTGATGTTCCGATACATTGGAAACACAGGTCTGGGCACAACCGTTGCCGAATGGAGACCTCATCGGAAATGGTGTTTTACCTCCGTAACCTATGAGAGCCTTCACATCAGTGACGAGAGCGGGGACACGGACCCTTTTTCCGTTTCCGATGGGGTTTTTGGCCCGTTTCCGATGTGTCGTTCTGTACTAGTGTGGAAAGCTTTGGCCGACACACACTGCGGCATGGCGCAGGCGCGCGCGTCACTCTGGGGAAGACGCAGTCGCACATGGCCCCTGGCTCGGGGTTACGGGTGCGCTGCTCTCCTGTCCTGTTCCGCCTGAGGCCTGGCGGCGCTGCTTCCCTCGCGAGGGGGGCCTCGCGAGGCCTTCTCTTGCCTACTGGTTCTGTTGGAGTTATGCCCTAGAGGCAATTAATAAAGGGTTTTATTAGCATAATTCACATGTTCATAAGAAGTTTTATACGTGCTATAACTGTATTAAGCGGAAACATTAATACATGTGTGGTATATAAACAACCAGGTCCCTAGTAGCCTCTCATTAGACTAGTCGATCGGTCAACAGATGATCAAGGTTTCCTGATCATGGGCATTTATGTCAATTGACAATGGAGTCATGTTATTAGAAGAATAATGTGATGGATACCACCCCACGTAAGTTGACGCAATAAGATATGTCACGAGAATATCGGCATTGCGATGACTTAATTAAACATAGGCGCTGAGTCCTTAGACCGTGAGACAATAATCCTATCACATGTCATCGGAGGGTGCTTAGACTGTATCAACCGTCACACCGTAAAAGGGTGATCATAAAGGTCCAGATCAGGTAACCAAAGATGATGCGTTGAGAAATATCTGTCAAGATGCGGGATTTGTCCACCCACGTGACGGGAAGATATCACTGGGCCCACTCGGTGATATTACATCTAAGTCTTGCAAGCACATGACTAGGTCACGGTGATGTAATATCATGGGTAACGAGTAGAATGTTTGTCGGTAACGAGCTAGGAGTTCGGACAAACTGGATATCGTGTGACGAAAGGAATTAGTGAGCTAATGTAAAGGTTCAAGCGACAAAGATCTTCGTGGATTGCACAGGGGCCATCATGGGTGTCTAGATCCCGCTGTTGGTCGTTGATCGGAGAGGTTGTCTCGATCATGTCTAGAGTGATCCCGAACCGAAGGGTGGCACACTTAAGGGTAACGACGCGTAGGAATAGCTCTGGCACCAAAGAAATTAGGGAAACAAACTCCGGAATGGTTTCGCGAATTATCCGATGGTGATCGGAGAGGTTCCGAAGTGTTTCGGAATGAGAGAGAGAATTACCCGATAGTGATCGGGGGTTCCGACGGTGTTTTCGAAATAAGGGAGAAGGGTCCGATGGAGATCGGAGTGCAAAGAAAGGAGTTTTGGTGCAAGGTATATTGAAATAATATGTATTTAATATTAATTAATAATTAAATAGTATTTATTTTAATATTAAGGGGAAGCCCACCTAAATGGGCCCTAGGGGCCCATTAGGGAGGCCACCCCAAGAGAGGAGGTGCCCCAAGGGAAAGGGGGCTAGCCGCACCTTAGTGGGCTGCCACTTGGGGCCCATGAGGGTGGCGGGCTGCCCCCCTTGGCCGGCCAAGCCAATGTGGGAATAGTCCCACATGGCTAAGCCAAGGGGGTTGGCTCCCCTCCTCCTCCTATAAATATAGGGGTACCCCTCCTCCCAAAGGCATCCCATTGTCTCTCTCTCTCTCTCTCTCTTCCTCACGTGTGGGTCCGTAAGATTGGATCCGCATATGGGGATAGGGTTTCTCCACCATACACACACCGTTGTGTCATTGGTGCTTTGGTCGAGCTGTTCATCTTCCGCTGCCGCCGCTGGGCCGGAGCTGGGGGATCGTCTATACACCGTACGTGTGTAGAACTTTGGAGGCGCTGCCCACTTTAGCGCTCGTCGCCGGAACGACTACACGACCTTGAGGTCGGCGTCGTACGTCTACATCGACAACGTTCACAGAATGTTACGCTTTCGGTCTTCGAGAAAGGTACGAATACCGGATCCGTCCGTTACTTTATGTCTACATAGAATAGATCTTGGCTAGTAATAAGTTCGCGTTGTTAGGAATTTTTTTGTTTTCTGCAACGAACCCCTTCAGTGGTATCAGAGCCGATCTATGCGTAGATATAGAGTACAGAGTAGGACCGCATAGTAATATGCGGGCACTTGATCACATTATTGTTACCCCCACCCGCATGTTTTACTCGTATTGCTGGATAGTTTTGATGAAGCGGCCTAGACCGACCTTACGCTTTATGCGAGACTGATTCCACAATTGACATATGGCTTGTACCATATACGTGGCTGGTGGATGTCTGTCTCTCTAGCTATGGTGGTACGACATTTCCGTCGGAGGGCCTCGAAAGGGCGTAATAGCGACAATGATATCATCGGTGTTGTGGTTAGTAGTTTCGTAAGTTAGAAAGCGGTTCTTTACGAAAGCCCCTCGGCCACGTAAAATTTGCAAAAGATAAAGTACAGGCGTCTAACTTTATTTTGCAGGGGCGGTGATGTGATATGGTAACGGTAAGTAGTTAGCGTAATATCTTATTGTTGGCGTGGAGGCACAGTGACCCGGTGCGGCGCCGGAGCGCACGATGGAGATCATGGCGCAGGACACCATATCATGTCACACACACACACTTTTCATTAGTTTGATTAATAGGTGTTGTGTGCTACCTATATATTGTGTGTACTAGGTATATGCGACGGTGATAATATAGGTAGTCCCTCAAAAGTAATACCAAAAGTGTGCTCTCCCTTAGTATGCACCACCAAGAAAGTTCGCCATTATGGAGGCGCCGGCCGTGACGATCGGGGGTCAAACTCATTTGCGTTCGCATACGGTGGGTGTAAGCCATGTTATGCACAACAATATACTAAGGTTGCCTTGGCGATCCTAGCATGTACAGACATGGCTCGGAGTACAGGAGACCGAAAGGTCGAGCATGAGTCACATGGAGAGGTGATTGAATTAGAGGTCTACCTTTGAAGCTATGTTATCGGCCGTGATGATCGGGGGTAGTATGGTGGATGGGGATCCATGTGATCACTTAAAAGGGACGATGAGGGAGT